>JAMXBD010000053.1:600000-972500 GCA_024138025.1 Combretum micranthum
AATATGCACAAGAATTCTATTACAAGTTACCATGTATTGCTTAGAAATATCCTTGCATCATGGAAACAAAGAAGAAAAGAAATTATCTCCACTTTCATATGCAAAATCCGAGTACTAGAGCATGACTTTGACATAGGTTTTTTTTTTATATATTATAAGATATAGTTTCCTTACCTATTTCTTTATGTTGTGATATTAAAGTAGCATAACTTATGGCTAATCAACCTTACTTGCACAATCAAATAAAACATATTGAAATTAATTTACATTTTACCTGAGATCACATTACATGTGGCTTCCTAAAGACTACATGTCCTTTCTAAGTTACGTTTGGCATCTTTGCTCTCCAATAAAGTTTTAGAATCACTTTTTTTTTTTTTTAAAGAAATCACAATTGTTATTTTTCAATTCCAAGTTAGCCCTTCAAGAGACCCTACGATGAGGGGGATGTGAAAGCTTATTATTTATTTAAAATGCTTTTTACATCTGTACATGCATTTGTTATGGATATCTGGTTTACGCTATATATTATACATATTGTGTATGTAATGTGCATATGCTTTATATGTAGCAAATAAATCAATTGTGTATTCATATATATATATATATATATATTATGTACATTTTATTTGTTAAAGATATATATTATATATATATATTATTATATAATCTATATATAATTTTAATATGCATATATATAATTTATTTCCTATGTCAATAATCTTGTCATTTTGTAATTTTGTAATCAATATTAATATTATATTTTAACAAAATAAGAATAAAAGATAATTATTATATTTTAATGGGTTTACAAGCATGTAAACGGCTTTGGGTCCCAAACTTGAATCCATACATGCTTAAATTCGTGTCATTTCCAAATTTAACCCATATATCATTCGTATCGATTTTTCCTTATTCAAACTCTTTTGTGATCATATTCACGAGTAAGATCTCAAATTTATAGCCCTAACTTCCATATCTTGAAATCAAATTTTCATGGATTCAAATCATAGAATTCGATTCCTTTAGAATTTGATTGACATTCCATTAATTGGTACAAGCAAACGATGCACCTGCGATGCGTGTACAAATAAAACAACCCAATATATATATAAATTAAATAGATATATTGTTTTCACAAGTTAGAAAAGGACAACCTTAATTAATCTTAAAAATTAGGAAATTAATTATAAATAATAATTATAATTATATTTTTCACATATAACTTCTCCATATTAGGTAAATGTCATGCGGTTATAATATTAAAAATATTTATACTGAAAATATTTACGCTAAAGGCAACTGCTAGAAAGATACTTGCTTAAGCTAAAAAAAGGAAAATACTATGTCTATTCAACCTCCATTTAATTTTATTCAAACCCTATTTAATTTCATGATTTGAGAGATACAAAAAATATTTTAAGCTCATATGCTAAAAAAGGAAAATATTATATCTATTTAAGCCCATTTTAATTTCATTCAAAACCCTATTTAATTTCATGATTTCATGGATACCAAAAATATTTTACACCCATATATTAAAAAAAAATATATTAAAAACATTTACACAAAAAATATTTACGCTAAAGACACCAAAGCAGGTGTTTTTGCTTTAATAGTATAACTATAACTATGTCTATTCAATCCCTATTTAATTCAATTCAAATCCTATTTAATTTCATGATTTCGGGAATACCAAAAATATTTTACGTCAATATGCTAAAAATATTATATTAAAAATATTTACACTAAAAATATTTATACTAAGGATACCAAAGCAGGTATTTTTGCTTTAATAATATAGATATTATAATGAATTGGTAAGAATCATCCTTTTTTTTCTCTTTTTATTTTTTTTTTTCATTTTATTTTCCATGATAATTATATTTTATGCCAGGTGTCCATAAAACTCTTTTCGTTTCTGTGGATATAAATTTGAACTGTTGAAAAATAACAACCTTTTCACTGAGAAACCAACCTTAGGACAAAGCAGCTAAGCGGTCAAACATCTTTGAAAAAGTACATAACGCTGTAATGCAATGCAAGTGGCGACGGATTCTTCTCTTTCAGAGTAGAGATAAGGTAAACACGCAAAGCCCATACTTGTGATAATAATAGATCTCATGTAGGACATAAACATCAGACAGCCCAACTCAGTTTGTCTCAGTCTGAGGTCCCGTAAAATCAGAACTCAGTGGTCAAATGAACCAACTAATTAGTCATTTCTTTCCATCTTATCATAAGATTCTGGGATAGGTGGAACACCTGTCTAGCATTGTTTAAAATAAATAAATATAAATTATATAAAAAAATATTAAATTAGTATTATTATATCGTATATTAGAGTGAAGATACAAATATTTTTATCCAAAGCAAAATACAACGATCTAGCATCACATATTGAGTGTGTGATACAGGATTCGATCGTGTATCACATGTCCAACAAGTGTATCACTTGTTAGACATGTGATACTAATCCAAAGTATATCGCACGTTGAGTATGCGATACGCATATAATTTAAAGAATAAAAAATAATAGGTGCGATACAGCAATACCACTTCTATAATTTTTATTTTCATAATTTGGTTTTGTGAAATTTTCTTTTTAAAATACATTATACATGTATTCTGCATCTTTACAAAATTTCTGGCCTAGTTTGTGGGGTGTACCATATGAACTTAACATTCATATATTAGCTGAAAATTAGAATTGGAAATGGAGGGTATGTCCAATTCCAGAGTTTCCTTAACTATCTGCAAATGACGATATACTTGTCCTGAATGTCAAGACAGAAACAACTTCTCAACCTAAATCTTTCAACTCGTATGCAAATAACTGCCGTTATGCAAACTGTTATTACAAATATTAACCTTACCTTTACATGGTTAACAATATAAAATATAAAGAAACTAAAGCGAATGATGGAACTGTGACAATAACACTACTGGAATCCAACTTTGGATTGAGAAGAACAGGAAGAATACAGCAAAGACGATGCAGAAAAGCTCGTGTTGTTGCTTTTTGGGTACAAGTCCTGCAAAGCCTGTTTCGATGAGGATGTCGCAAGCACATTACTTGAATTCCTCTCATTTTGGTTATTTACTGCAGGGGATCCCTTGAGCAGCACATCGACTTTTGTGTACTCTTCTCTATCATGCTTGATCTCTTTTAGCATTGCTGCGACATCTTTCATTGTTGGTCTTTCATCAGGTGATGAATTTACGCATAGCAATGCTATTCCCAGCGCTTGGATCATTTCCTCACCTCGGATTCTGCTCTTGGTAGCAGGCTCGGATCTAGCACTTCGATGCCTCCCCTCTTCCTTTTAACCCAATCTACAATATGTAGGCCTTCGGGTATTGTTGGATCAATTGGTTGCTTTCCTGTCAAGACTTCTAATACTACTACTCCATAGCTATAAACATCACTCTTCTCTGTAATTTTCATCATGTAGCCATACTCTGAAATTTAAAACCAATGTTAACTTAGTATTGGATCAACAGGTTTGAATTTCTCATAGCAATTTACCTATTTGGAATAAAATCTGCCCTATGATAAAATTTTTCACATTCTGATGCTTCAAAAGCCACAATTTGGAAAAACGGACAAGTTGAATAGCATTGAGTTCTCAGAAAAACATTTGCATTCTTTCGAGTCTTGAACCTTTTCAATGATACAGTCAAGTGCACCTTTACAAAGGCTTAAGACTCAATTGATACAACCAAAAGGGTGTAGGAATTAAGTACAGCATTAGAAAAGTTTAAGATTCCATTGATAGAACCAGAAAAGGTTTAAGACTTCAGGGTTTTTTATTTTTCCAAAGTCAATATGAATAACTGACATGCTACCTGGTGCAATGTAACCATAAGATCCAGCAACTGTGCTAGAAGACCGTGCAAAATCACCATCATCAACAAGCTTAGCTAAGCCAAAATCAGCAATATAAGGTTCAAATTGAAGACCAATGAGAATGTTATTGGCCTTTATATCCCTATGAACAATAGGAGGAACACAATCATGGTGTAGATATGCTAGTCCTTGTGCAGCCCCCAACAATATCTGGTACCGAAGTTCCCATTGCAAGGGACTTCCTGTCCTTTCATGTAGGAGGCTGCCTAAGCTCCCATTCGGCATATAATCATACATCAGTAGTCTCGTGTTTTTATTCCAACAGCAGCCCAAGAACCGAACAATGTTCTTGTGCCGGATTGAACCAAGAGTCTTCACCTCTGCTGAAAATGAATCCCGAACCCCATTTTTCTCATCATTACATGCACCTCCTGCAGCTTTTGTCATTGGCCAGAGCTTCTTCACTGCAATGACTTCACCGTTGTCCATATCAGCACGATATACAACTCCAGAACAGCCTTTTCCTATCACATTGGCATCTACGAGACGTCCAAGGACTTGATCTAATGAGAAGTTCAGCTTCTGGAATGGAGTGAATTGCCATGGTAATGGGTCCCCCATTTCCGACTCATCATCACCTCTGATAGGCCTTCGAGCCCTGATCACAGCGAATATGCCCATGATAATCATCATCACAGTTAGAGTGATCAACAATGCAACCGCTAATTTAAGCTTTCGCGAACGATGCAATGCACTCTCACTCCCTAAATCACCACCAGAACTCAAGAAGCATGACTCATGAATAGAAGAGCAAAGGCCACGGTTGCCAGTGAGATCCAAAGGTGGCAATTGTCGGAAAAGCTTATTATCCGGAAGATAACCAGTGAAATTATTGTAAGATACATTAAGAGACACAAGGTTATCAAGTGTAGCCAGTGGACTCAAATTCCCCTCGAGCATGTTATGTGAAAGGTCCAAAATGAAAAGCTTACTGAGAGAAGACAATTCATGAGGAAGTGATCCAGTAAGTCTATTCCAACTGAGGTTGAGGGCAATTTCAAGGGACTGCATCTTTCCTATTTCTGGTGGTATGTTTCCCATAAGCTCATTGCTACTAAGATCAAGCATTTGCAGGCTTGAACATAGACCAAGAGACCTAGGTATAGAACCAGTAAACAAGTTCCTCCTTAACACAAGCTTGTTCAGAGAGACTAGGCGGCCTAAGCTTGCATGAATTGGTCCTTCAAGCTTATTGTTTGAAACATCCAATACCTGCAGCCCAGAGAGGGATGACAAGGAATCAGCTAAGGGGCCTTCAAGAGTGTTGTTACTTAAGTCTATCATCTGCAACTCTGTGCAATCCCCAATCTCTGCTGGAATTGATCCAGAGTCTATTTCCTGACAAGTCAAGAAAATTCAGGCTTTTTAGGTTTCCTATTTCTCTTGGAATTTCACCAGTTATCCGATTGTTTCCGAAGCGCAAGCGGATAAGAGATTGACAATTACCGATTCCTTGAGGGATAGCTCCCGAAATGTCATTGGAAATCAGCAGAAGCTTAGTAAGGTTCTGTAGTGAAACAAACCCGGGGGAATGCTTCCAGTTAGAGCATTATGTGACAAATCCAATGATTGGAGACTACTCATATTAGCCAGACTTGGAGGAATGCTACCTTCAAGCTGATTCTGCCAAGCAAACAACACTGTAAGCTTTGAAAGTTTCCCCAGTTCGGGCGGTATCAAACCTGATATCTGGTTAGCATCAAGCTGCAATTGTACTAGATTGGTGGCATTGGATAGATTCGAGGGTATCGAACCAGACACATTGTTATTACTAATCATGAAAGCTTGAAGCAGTGATAATCCTCCTAAAGACATCGGTATAGCCCCGGATACGAAGTTCAAAGATATATCAACCATTTTTAGGCTAGTACAATTTCCAATCTCCTCAGGAATAAACCCAACTAGATCGTTTTGCCATAACAAAAGCTGCTCCAGTTTCTGAAGCTTACCAATCTCCGGTGGTATAGAACCAGACAAACTATTCTCGTATAAGAACAACTCTACTAATTCCCCACAGTTTCCGATTTCCGGAGGAATTTCACCAGATAACAGGGTAGTATAAATCGACAAAGTTTGAAGCTTTGATAGCTTACCCAATGCAGAAGGCAAAGATCCTGAAACCTGTGTATCAGCCAGGCCCAATACAGTCAAGTTTCTACATCTCCCAATCTGAGAAGGGATTTTTCCCACCAAGTCCTTGTTTCCACCAGCCCTGAGGACTTCAAGACTTGACAATTTGCCGAACTCAGCCGGTATAACCCCACTAAGCCGGTTATCGAAAAGGAGAGATTTCTCAAGCTTTTACATGCACTTAACTCAACCGGGATTTTCCCGCTAACTGATTAGAGTTCAGGATCAAATCCTGCAAGTTCTCGAGCTTGTCAATGCCCGAAGGGATTGTCCCAACGAGGGAATTATAACTCAAGTCAATGACAACAAGCGAAGAGGCATCACCAATGTCACTAGGAATGGTTCCTGTTAAGTTAGCCTCAGATATGACAAGCTTTGTAAGAGAAATGAATGAGGAAAGGTTTGAAGGGACAGGAAGCTGAAGACTGATTGATATGATGTTGATCTCGGTGACAAGGTTTTGTGGGGAACATGTAATGAAGTTCCACTTGCATGGATTGGTGTCGTAGCTGTTCCAAGTGGAGAAGACAGAAGGCGGGTGAAAAGAAGAAGAAGAAGAAGAAGAAGTCAGCCAATTGAAAAGAAGAAAGGCTTCATGGTTTTGGTTAGAAGAAGCAGCAAAACAGGTGGGTTTTGGTAAGTTTGATAAGTGAAAGAGAAAGAAAGTGAAGTAAAAGAAGAAGAAGAAGAAGAAAGAAGGAGGAGATTGGTTTCTAGTGATAAGGTAATGGTGCCTCGTTCTGGGCATCATCGACATTTGCATCAATTTCCAAACTTCTCTTGGTCTCGGGTTTGCATCATTTGGTTTTGTGTGATGTTTTTTTTTTTTTCCTTGGTTTCTGCTAACTCTTTTTCTCTGTGTGTGTGTGTTTTGTGCTGTTGGGTTTTTCTTCAAATGGACTCCAAGCCGAAGAGAGAGAAAACAAAAGACTAGACTAGAGAGGACAGAGGAGTAGAAATAAGAATATTACTTCCCAGTGCGGTGCAGTGACTGTCTTCTACTACCGCTGATGCTGGTGGTACTGTTGTTATCGAGTTCAGAGCAATCTGCAAAAGCAAGTGCTAAAACGAACACATCAAAATAAAATAATGTAAGTGTGTCTGGCGTAAGTTTGGAAATCTCTTTTATACGGTAAGGTTAATGCACCAGTTACTCCATAATATTATTAAAATTAATTACAAAAATTTAATATAAAATATATTTTAATAATGTGATTGGCAGGGAATCTAAATTAAAAGTATATAGGCATCTAATCAAATTGGTCTCATTAAATAAACCTCCGGATCATAAAATTTTCCTTAAACTAAATACTAATTTGCATTCAATAGGAAGAATACTATCTTTGCTTTTATATACTCTTGATTTGCTTGATTTGTAAGATATATGTAATACTGATTTTATATGATAAAAAAATAAATAAATAATTTTGTATTATTATTATATTAATTGAATACTAGTTATCTAGAATGCATTTTGAGACTAAAGTTTAAAATACAATCAAACATTTTCCATATATGTCCAATTCCTTTCTCTATTTTGATTTTGTTAACTGTCTAATTTAGACCACGAGCTTCCTAGTGAATTGTAGTTTATTAGTCACTTGGATCGACTCAATGGGCTAATGTCCATTTCATATTAACAATAGACCAAAGTTGCATTAAGACATCCTTTACTCTAACTTCGAGTACCAATTAATACTTGCAACTTCGGTCAACACTCCACTCAATCCCTCTTAGCATACTTTTCTTGGTGGGATTTGGCATGGGAATGTGAACTTGTGGGTCTATCTCACGTCTACTGTAACCGTCGCCAACTGCCTAGTCACCCATGATCCAACGACACGCTCATTTGTCAAGAATCCGCCCACTTTGAGCATCTCTCTCCACCCTATGAGAATGGTAATGCCGCATGAGCTCTCTTTCTCCTATAATCATTAAATTCTCAAATCAACATATTTGTTAACTTAGGCATTATAGTGGTCATGTCGAACCTAATCCCGATGTGCCATTAACTGTATTTTTGTTTGCCAACGTATTATACATCAAAGTCCAATTCGATCTCTCTTTCTCTCTATAGTCTCTATTGGATAATGACCAAATGTTATTCTTCTATCATGCTTTTTATATACACGATTTTGTACATTATTAAAATAGTTTAGGTTCACATATAATGAATTTAGGAAAAAAAATAACCACCTTTTTAAAAAGAATTACACAAACCCATCAGATGAAAAAATAATCTCGAGAATAAGCAAATTGATCTCGTCTCTTGAAAAGGCGAGATCATTAGTGGCCGACCTCGTCTCTTGAAAAGACGAGGTCAACTTACCTATTATTTGAATTATTTTTATTCTAGTGGCATTTTCATAATTAAAAAATAATATTAATTTCCTTTTCTCCACATATAACCATAATTCAACTATTATAATACTTATTATATAAACTCTTATATTTATTTCATCTTTCCAATAACTGGTAAGATAATTCACATAGGAGGAGTTAATATAATATAAATTCTATTTTAAAACTATGCCTAACAATAAAAAAACCATAATAGAATTATTATAATTTTTTTAATATTATTTTATTAAAGCGAACTAAACGTAAAAAGTGATGTTGACGTCATCTGATCCAATGGTATGAATACCATATATTCTAATAAAATGAAACGTATATTCAATTTTTTAATATTGGGAAAAGGAAGAGGGGAAAAAAAGACCGTACCGTAGAATAAGTATTGAAATTTTAAAAATTTTTAAGCGACAATTTTCTAGAGATCAGCAACATCACCACCCAACCCACACCACGCCGCACCCCAATCACCGTTGGATTCTCTCCGTCTCTCTCTCTTATCAGAAATGAAGGGTGTACTGTGTATACGTATGAATCATGAAGGAATGCATTGTTTGTTTATGATAATTTTTTTAATGTCATGGAAGGAAAATTGGGACTGGAGCTGGTTTAAGAATGTAGCTCCGATTTCAAGTCTCTCCTTTACTCTAAAGTTAATTACTCAATTAATAAATATATGATTCATATTAATTTTTTAAATAAATAAATGATTTGAGTTTCATAAATATCATTATAATTAATTACTATTAAAAATATATGTGTTAAAGTATTATTAGTCTAAAAAAATTTAATTTCATAAAAAAATCACTAAATAAAATTAAATAAATAAAACATATTAAAATTTATTTTTTAAATGAGAAAATTAAAAATATATGAAATTAATTTTTATAACCAATAAAATATTGACATGTATTATTTTAAAATTATTAAATAATATTGACACTTTATATAAAAATCGAGTAAGCTATTTGTTAAAACAAAAATACAGATTATGCGTTTGTAAATTGGTAAAAATAAAGGTCATATTGTTATAATTAATTCTTTCTTTTATTTATTTATTCTTTTCCTTAATCAAATTCCAGGCTGCGGTAACTTTCACATTTGTTTGATTTCTTAATTGAGAAACGGACACAAAAAAAGCATCCGTTATTGTAACACTAGCATCGGATACGTGGAGTAGGTTCTTAACTAGTTGACTTACTTCAAACTTTTAAGGGGGTTTGATTTATGGAAAACAATTATTTTATTTCAAATATTTATTATATTTTATAATTATATTTGATGAGGTGAAAATAGTGACGAATAGGTACCTAAAGAAGTAGGATAGAAACTAGACTATTGTCGTTGGGTGATCTAAAAATCCTATCTTAATGGAAAACAAGCTAATTTGAAAAAATCACCGTCATTGGCAATAAGCCAGGCTAGTTTTTGGCCAAATTCTATGTTTAGGGTGTCAAGCGATATTTTTTAGTATTTTTTATAGGTTTTAATTTTAATATAACTCCTTATAGACACATATATTTTAATGTCATATTAGGCATTAGTTTGTCTTTTCATGCAATTATCCTAAAATTTTAGGACTTTTCTATTTTTGGCAAATCTACTTATATTATATGCCCTATGGCAAATGGACAGTCATATATCATATTTTCAATAAAATTTCAGAGCCAACATTGCTCTTTTTTCCCTAAATTTCGAATTCTTGCATAGAGTTTCGATTTTTTGATGCTATTAGCTTAAGTATTCCTAGAATCAAAAGAATTTTAAAAATCACACTCTGGTAATTGTGCGCGATTCAATAGATTGTGATAAACCCTAATTTATCTTTTATGACTTTTCTATTTTTAGTAGTCTTGTAGATTTCTACTTTTGGTGGCTTGAAGTCTACTTATATGATATGCTTTGGGGAAAACAGACAGTTATATATCATATTATCAGTAAAATTTTGAAGTCATCATTACTCTTTTTCCCAAAATTTCGAATTCCCGCATAGAGTTTTGATTTTTTTATGCTATTAGCCTAGATATTCCTAGAATTAATGGGTTATTTTAATATCATACTCTGGCAATCGTGCGCGATTCAATGGATCGTGATAGACCTCAATTTATCTGTTGCACCAATATTTCAAGCTTAGCTTATTTAAATAAATAAACTTATTTGAGGTTTAAACCAACGATCTTTATAAATTGATCTTAAATGGGAGCAAGTAAAAAAAAAAAAAAAGAAAAGGAAGCAAGAAAGGAGAAAAATCAATTTTCATTCTTATTCACCGTTTCAATAATAGAGGGATTATAAATAGTTCTAAAATTTTAACTATAAAATTCCCATTCTCCTTTAATTTTGAGAAGTGTGTATATCGAAGAAAATTTTATATTTATCAAACAGGTAAAATAAAGTTACATAAATATCAATTAGAAAGAATAAATTACCCAATGTAGTAGGTTTGGGAGCAATACTAATTTTCCTAATTGCACTTCATAAATGCAAAATTAGTTCAAGTTAAATTATCTTTATGTGCCACACTTTAAATGCAATATTAGTTTCCCTGGCATGTGGCAATTTAAAAATATGATATTTATTTTTCTTGCATATTGCTATATTGCAATAATTAGATGTTATCCTAATATGATGGGTGAGATGTGTTGAACTCATAATAAATCTTGATTATCACTAAATTTAAAGAATGGCATATATCCAAACTTATAACAAATTCTTAGAGTTGGTTGATATGTATGGAATAATATAAATAATAAAACAATAAATAAAGAACTAAAAGAAAACATACATTTTTGTATAAGATTTGCATGCTCATAGGATTAGGAAGAAGAAAGTCGCAACCTTTTTGTTATATCAACTACTCTTAGTTACGTAAAAAGCAACTCACTTTTTACAACTTAAAGCACCACTAGATCTCGTTCCTAATTACAAGTAAATCGTACCTAGGATTATATTATACCAATCGGGGATCAAACCACGACCAAACGGTTTAATTCTGTAACTCATTAGTCTGTTTGGATTGTCTGTTTTTCATCTGTATCTGCATCTTTTTTAAAATGATATGTGTAAATATATCCGATTTGCATCTAAATTTTGTCTATATTTATTCTATTTGATCTTTTGATAAGAACTGTCAACTTTTTTTTATCTATATCTATTTCTTGATAAATAATTTGTAGCAAAAAGTTTGAAAAAGTGTCTGTATCTGCCGAAAAAAAGCGAAAACAAACAGACCTAATCCATGATGTTTGCTTTTCGGCCTATGGTTGGTCAATCGGTAAAGCATCACATTTTATGATTTTATTTTCGTTATGTCGACTTTTAATTAGAGCTATTATTTAGTATGAACCGTGTTAGACGTTGTGTAAATAATTATAACATTCAATTACAGTTCTGTCATATTTTAATATAGCATTTTTAATTTTTTATAACAAAATAAATACGGTAAGGTAATGTCCTAGTCTTAAGATATTTAGGGTTTCTTTTTATTTTTTTTTAAGATTTACATACATATATTTATATATTTTTTAGTGTGGGTTCACAGGCCAACTCGACCCGCAATGGGTTAATCCGCTTCAACCCGCGGGTTATGTGCAGTAGGTCATTTTTACTCATATATTAAACGAGCTAAAATTTTCAGCCCAACTCACATTTTTTTACCGGTTATACGGGCTGACTTGCGTTTGCACAACTTTAAATATGAGTTTAACTTGTACATATACTTACCAATATATATAATAAGGCTACCATATATTTTTATACATAATATATTAATCTCATTAATTGACTCATCATTCAGTCAAATGAGTTTTATTTTGAACTAGAGTTTAGTTTAATTATAAGTCAAAGTCAAATTAAGTCGAACTCGAGCACTTGTATACAACCCTCATTTCAAGCCACTGTTAAGCATTTTAGAATGAGGATTTTTGCCGTTCATGCTTAATATTAAAAACATAATGAAAATTCTAGACCTGATTTTGCTTTCGCTGATCAAACTGACACCCTAAAACATCTAAAGATAGAAAGTAAATCGATCCTACCTTCAAAACGGTAAAACTTAAAGAGAGAAGAAGACCACATTGTACACTTACACATTCCCTCAGCCAATAATGTGTGTTAACCTCTAACTAAAATTTTAGAAACACCTGGATAAATGTTTTCACAATCTGCCAAACCTATCGATTAACTATACTACTATTAAATAGTTTTCTTCTTGGCGATCTAGCTAAGGAAACAACAATCAGCTTGTTCGTCTTACCATGTGATTGAAAAATCTTTGATATAAAAAACCATCAAGAGAGAGGAAGAAGGAGAAATTGAAGGAATAAAAAAGATTTTATAATAAAAAATAAAATAAAAGAAAAGTAAAAATGGGAATGAGGGATATGTTTTTCCTTTATTTATTTATTTAGCTTTTATTAGATAATTTACATAAATGTAACGATGTTTAGAACATTTAAAAAAGGAATTAAAGTTGATAAGAGTATTCATATACATAAATTCCTTCACAAGCCGTTCTTATTAGAACCTATTCAACACTTAAGAAACTCTCTTTCTCAAGAATCTCACCACTTTATTCGTAAAATTATTCACATGAATTCATTTACTTCTTGTTATAATTCTATGGGTCTTATTTTCTTTTATATAATACTCTTACTTTTACACAAAATAATAAAATATTCATAAGAAGATCACTTTTCAGAGTCCTTTGCAAAGAACCAAAAAAAGTTGAAGGAACCCTTCACATTTGTGAGAATATCAAAAAATCAGGAAAAAAAGATTCAATTAGAATGATATGTCACCTATCCAAGTAAGTGGTGAGTAAGTACTAATACATTTTAAACAAGCGATGAAAAATGATGCATAGTTTTTATAAAATTTGATCAGTAGTTATATGTCAATAATTATTCCATATGGCATATCACACTTGATGAATCTTCTCTACAAAAGGTTAGGTCATTCACCTAGAAACCTATGTTAAGGATCTCGAATGTGAATGCTTTAAATTAAAGTCAAATAGGTAATAAAATATGTTCAAAAGTTGGTACTTTAAACAAACTTTGTAATAGTTGATACTCCAATGTTTATTATTCTTTTTAGCACTATAAATGTTTTTTTTTTTTTTTTGAAAACATGTAAATTTCATAACATGTGAAATCAAAAACGAGTTACATTGTCCTAAGGGGCTTCAAAATGAAAAATCGAACGGGACAAAATTTGCTATTGACCTTAACTTGGAAGCATCTCTAAGTCTTTCTTAGTTAGATCATCCGCCATCCCATTTGCTTCTCTCAAGATATAGGTTATCTTGCACCTCTTCACCCGTTTGGGTTTGTCCCTACATAAAGAAAATCATATTAGAAAAAGGAGTGCAGCAATGTTGGTATTATTAATAAGGTTCACCACCATAAGAGAATCAAATTCAATATGCACATGAATGAATCCTTTCAAAAAACAAATATTGGTGGCCTTTAGGATGTGATTTTGCTTCAAGAGGGGATGTCCAAACTATTATTTTGCTAAAACTTGTAATTATCTTTGCCAAACTGTTATAGCAAAGTCCCTCTATTGCTATTGCTCTGTTATCATTAGCCATTACCCCATCACAATTAAACTCTATCCAATGGTCTTTCGATTTTTGCCAATTCACTTCTTGCAACGTGCTGGAGGACTGAAAATGACTCTTTTAGAGGTTTACCTACCATTCTACTACTTCATCATTGGCATTTTCTTGCCAATTCGAACAAGTTTTTGAGTATATTTGTAGGTGATATACTTTATCTTCTTTGCCTTTGATAATATATCCTTCAGGCTGTTCTACATATACCTCCTCTTGCAATTCTCCATTTAAAAATGCTGATTTGACATCCAGTTGATATATTGGCAATTCTAATTGAGCTGCTAATGCAAGAACAATTCTAATTGTCTCCATCCGTGCAACTGGTGCAAATGTTTCATTAAAATCAATACCTGGTTGTTGTGAATATCCTTTTGCAACAAGACGAGCTTTATGCTTTTGTATTGAACCATCTTCTCTATATTTGGTCTTGTAGACCCATTTTAATCCAATAACTTCCTTATCTTTTGGAAGATCAACAAGCTCCCAAGTATGATTCTTTTCAATAGTTGCAATCTCATCATCCATGGCCTTTCTCCAAATTTCCTCTTTTGCAGCTTCTTCATATTTTTGTGGTTCACAAGTGAAAAATGCAAATTCACAAGATTCATAAATATCACGCAAAGAACGTACCTTTCTTATTGGACTTTCTGATTCTGGATAAAATTCTTGTGAACCTTGTGGTGTTGATGTGCTGGATATCAGGACGATCTGAATTGGATTGAGGATCTGGCTGTATTACATTAGATCCTGGAGGCATAATTCTTTCAACAATAGGAGATTTTTCTTTCCAATCCCATGTACCATCTTCATCAAATATAACATCTCTTGAAATAATAATTCATTTTTCTCTGGATTGAAAAGGCGATATCCTTTAGATTCATCACTATAACCAGTGAAAATATACTTTTCTCCTTTCTCATCAAATTTTTCTCTCTTTTGTGATGGAATGAGAGAATATGCCAACATCCAAAAATCTTCATATGATTAACTGTGGTTTCCTTTTATGCCAAGCTGATAGGGAGTCTTATTGAGCACTGCTTTTGTAGGTGATCTATTAATATATACAGCAGTATTACTGCTTCAGCCCAATAGCTGTTTGGAAGACCCTTTTGAGTTAACATGCTTCTAGCCATCTCTACTATAGTACGATTCTTCCTTTCTGCAACGCCATTTTGTTGAGGAGTATGTACAGTCAGCTGCCTTTTGATTCCAACATCTTTGCAATAATTTTGGAATTCATGTGATGTATATTCACCTCCACGATCAGTTCTCAAAATTTTCAACTTGTATCCACTTTGCCTTTCTACCATAGCTTTAAATTTAAGGAAAGTGGAAAATGCTTCTGACTTTTGCTTCAGGAAATATATCCACATCATCCTTGTATAATCATCAACAAAAAATAAAATACCTATTTCCATTCAAAGATGGTTCTTGTTGGTCCAAATATATCAGAATGAACCAACAATGGAGCTTTAGCTCTATAAGATTGCTTTGGAAATGGCAACCGATGCATTTTGCCATAGATGCATCCTTCACATACTTTTTCAGGAGATGAAATATTTGGCAATCCAATAACCATATTTTTCTTCTTCAACAAATGAAGTCCCTTAAAATTTAGATGGCCATATCTCAAATGCCACAAGTGTGATTCATCATTTTTCACACTTTGCAAAGCATATTCTTCATTAAGAGGTATAGATAAAGGAAAAACTTTATTCATGCTCATCTTACTTTGCAACAATACAATTCTTCTTCTTATCAGTAATAATGCATTCACCATTATCAAAATTACCATATAACCTCTTTAATAATTGGCCAACACTAATAAATTTTGAGTCAATTTAGGGACATAATGAACATCATAAATCAATTTGGAATTACCTTGCTTTGTATTAACAGCAATAGCTCCTTTTCCCATAATTTCATGACTCTTGCCATCTCCAAGCTTTACTTCAGATTTGAATTTATCATCAAACTCAACAAATAGCTCCTTATTCCCAGTCATGTGATTGCTACATCCACTATCAACATACCAAATATTTCAAATGATTGTTCAGCATTCATGCAAGAATAAAATACCTGTTTATCTTGATTTTCCTCAGAAAATTGCATTTTTGTCATCTCTCGATCTTTGTAATAACAATCCCTTTCAGAATGATTGGGATTTCTACATCTTTTGCATTTGAACCGACAATCCTTGGATTCATGGCCAAATTTTTTGCATATTCGGCATTGAGATGTATTGCTTCTCATGTTGAATTCTCTTCCTCTACCACGACCTCGGGAATTTTGATATCTACCACGTCCACGTGTAGAGTTCGATGAACTTCCATAATTACTTTCATATCTATCTTGCCAACTTTTTTGTTGCCTGTTGATATTAACCTTCGAATGGAAGGCTTGCTCGAGATTTTGAGTAGAAAATCTACTCAAACGCTTTTCATGGGCTTCTAATGATCCCATAAGTTCATCCAAAGATAATTTTGATAAATCTTTGGATTCTTCAATAACAGCAACAATATGCTCAAATTTTGCTGGCAAACTTCTCAAGACTTTTTCAACAATTCTCTTATCTGGAATTGTATCTCCATAGCCTCTAATTTGATTAATAATAATTGTAACTCTTGAGAAGAATTCTTGCACCTCCTCATTATCTTTCATAAATAAATTATCAAACTCTCTCCATAGATTCTGGAGTTTGATAGAGATAACTTTATCATGGCCTCCATATTGCTTCCTTAAAATCTCCCAGGCATCATGTGATGTGGTTGCACCCATAATTCGTGGTAATATTGATTGACTAACCCCTTGTTGTATGAAAGACAATGCTTTGGCGTCTTTCATAGCATTTTCTTTATGCTCTTTTCGTTGAGGTACTGTCCAGGTTGCTTTTACCTCTGGACTAGCAATAGCGGTTTCATAACCTTCCTCAACAATTTCCCACAAATCTTGTGAGATAAATAATGTCTTCATCATCATGCTCCATATATCATATTTTTCTCCAACAAACATAGGAATACCTTGTTCGGAAAAATTAAATGTGGCATTATTGCTTGTTGATGCCATTGCAAATATTTGTGTATATAGTGTTTAAGTGTTTGGGTATGTGTATAGGGGTCTGGCTCTGATACCAAAAATATGTTGGGTGCAAAATATAAAGGAAAGAGAAGTATAATCAAAATATAAATGGTTTTTATATTTCATTCATTCCATATGGATATACATATATATATATATATATATATATCGGAGATTACGTTACAGAGGAAGGACAAAAGTCCTTTTATAGATGACAATGGCGGTAAAAAAATTCTAGACGGTTTGAACAAGTCAAAGTGTCCAACAATAAACAGTTAATATTTTTACTATCCTAGAATAATGTAGAATAAACTACGTAACCGCCTCATGACGCAAAATTTCCAGCAAAGATGCAACAAAAAGAAAGACTTTGAATAACTTTGAAAAAATTCAAAGCATGTCCTTCAAGTATTCCACCGTCTCATACATGCCGCTATATACGTTAAAATGCAAATTATATTTTTCAACAATATTCTCCTATTCCTTTCTTACCAAATTCCCAGAGTGCAAAAAAAAAAAAAAAAAAAGGCATGGCCATGATCTAGTGACACTTTTCTTAACTTTCCTTTTCGTTCTAGGATTGTACTTCACTTAGTCTTTAAGGTTCAATAGAAATGACATGTTGAAATCTACGAAGGCATTAAAGAGATTCCATAAACTTCTGCTAACAATGAAATCCCTCAATAGGTGTTCCACTGTTTCGTCGATTTCTCCATAAGAAAGACAGCTCGTATCTATGTTTATCCCCCTTTTAACCAAATTTGTTTTGGTTAAAAGTGAATTATTTAGGCACAACCGCAAAAGCATTTAGATCTTAGAGTATCCTAGAGTTTTCCATATCCAAGCCTAGTTTTCCTGGTCTTCGTCTTCTCCCTCATTCATTACTACATATATGTCTTTTATATTGCTCCTGAAGCTCCAACTTTTTATGGCTACATTGTTATCATCCGAATCAAGACAAATATTTCCCAGCATGTTTGCTAGGCTACTATCTAAAGGGTATCGCATAGTTCCCTCGTTCCAAGTTCCTGCCCTTAACCATACCTCATTTAGAGTTCTATTGAAAGCTCCCCCAGAAATAGGTCCTTATATCCATGTGCATAGAAGGTTTCGTTCATGCAATTTATCACTCAATAACCTTATATCCTACCTAATCTTTGAAAGGACAATTGCTAACTGATATAAGAAGTCGCTTTCTTTCCTTGAATGCTTTAGCCAGGGTTAAGCCACTTTTTCGTTGCTCCCCATTCCCCCTCTTTCTTAATTGCTTCCTTAGAAGTGGTACCTATCTAAAATTCAAATATTCGACTCTCTAAGCCAGTTGAATAAGGTAAGCTTTGTCTTTGAGATTAAGATCTTTGATCCCCAAACCTCCCTTTTCTTTACTTCTTCTCACCTTATTCCACTCAACCTAATGTATCTGGTGGTTTTCCTCCATCAACCCCTAAAAGAAATTTCATGAGATCTTTTCAACTTTCTTGGTTATAATTTTTGACAAGTAATTGTGCATAGTGTTTTATAGCACTTTTCTAGCTTAGTGGTGATCACAATTATTCTCCCCTCCATGCTCAACATTTTTGCCTACCACCTAGCAACTTTAATTTTGACTTTTTGTAGAATGAATTCCGAATCATTTGCTCTTAACCATCCCCTTTCCTTTACAAGTAGCCTCCAGTACTTACCCAAGTTATGATTCACATTCATATTCATGATCTCTACTAATCTCCCTTTATCTTCCTATTGGGTGTTTCCCAATACTCAAGTACTTACCCAAGTTATGATTCACATCCATATTCATGATCTCTACTAATCTCCCTTTATCTTCCTATCGGGTGTTTCCCAATAAGATTATGGTAGATATGTGTGGATTCATTTTTTATCATGAGAGATTTTCAAATAAGCTTATTACATTTCTCATTGTTCTGCCATTCTTCCCGTATTAACATGCGACCGTCTGCAAAGAAAAGGTGGGTGAGTTTTAGTCATGTTTTTTTGATGGCTATCAGCTTTCACTAAACAATACTATAGCAGAAATGAATGGCCCTATTGAGAATTTTTCATGCCTAAAATGAATAAATATAGGAAGATAGGGTCCCTCTGTCTCAGCCCACAACTGGCATAAAAGGATCTAAGGTGGCACCATTGAATAGTACTTCTTAGTTTAATTCAATTAAGCAACTTCCTATAAGGTAAGTATAAGATGCTAGGGAATTGAGTGTCTTAAGGATACTTCTAATGAAGTCTCATTCCATTTTCTCATAAGCTTTCTCCAAATCCAATTTTAGCATCACCCATCATGTCTTGCCCTTTTACCTCTTCATCGCATGAATTTCTTGTTAGAATATTGCCATGTTTTCCCCTGCAAACCTTCCTAAGATGAAACTTGTCTGTTCGGAGCTACTCATGCTATCCAAGAGTAGTCTGATTCTATTCACTATCAACCTCAATGATTATTTTTTATACATTGTGCACAAGCTGTTGGAAATAATACATAATGAATACTTAAGAAGGGGGTGAATTAAGTATTACAAATTTTTTTGTTTTATCAAACCAGATTAATTAACTAAGAAAAGACAAGAGTTAACTTAAACAAACAAATGCAACGGAATAAATTAATTAAAACTAATTAACAAATAAGCAAAGATAAAGAAGTACAAAGAGAGAGAAAGAAAGAGACGCAACACAAGGATTTAACATGGAGTTCGGCCTACAGCCTACTCTCCACGGTGCAAATGTCTCAAAGAGGACTTTTACCACTATATTGATTATTCCAAAATCAATACACCTCTTAGACGACGAATTACAACAATGCCTATCACTATAGGACTTTTACGATTACCTTTCACAAAGGATTTCTACTTGATAAATCAAGTGTTGTGCTGGTAACACACGACAAGACTTCAAATGCCTCCCACTGAGGACTTCCCGCCTAATCGCAATTAGAACGATGATGGTAACTTCAGACCAGATTTCAAATGCCTCCCACTAAGGACTTCTCTTTACATTCAACAAAGGACTTCTCTTTGCCTCAATGAGGACTTTTCTCAATGCCTCACACAATGGCTTCTTTTACAATTGCCTCATTTGAGGATGTTTTACAAACAACTCCTATATGAGCAGATTTACAAACTAAAAAAGCTCTTAAGGAAATATACAAATTTTCTTTACAAAGAAATGCTCCTGCTTGAGCAGATTTGCAACAGAAAATACTTTACGAATTTTACAAATTCCTTTTACAAACTAAGCTCCTTTAACGAGTAGATAATTAACTTTTGTAAATCTTAAACACTACTCAAAAAATTTCCTTTAAAGCGTATCAGCAAATTTCGAAATAGAGCACTAATTGTTCTCTTAAAAAAATTTCAAATTAACGAGAACGAGAACCAAAACACAAGTAAAAAAAAATATATTTTACAGAACGTTGTTTTCGTTTTTACTGTGCGTTCAAAATTTTTGAGGATTCATTCTCATTTAAGGAGAAGAGAAAAATTCTCTTTATAGCTCTTGATAAAAATTTTGCCCGTTATCAAAAAGTTTCTCACAACCCATACTTATGTTTAATATATTTAACGTTTAAATAACGTGTAAAAGTTAAAAGCAGAAAAGAGCATTAAATGTGGCTGACACATGCATTAAATACATTCCAACGGCTCTTTTCTTTCTAAAGTCGAGGACAAACTTTTTGAAGTCAAGGTTTGAGGTCGAGGCCTAAACTTTAGCCCTTAACTTTATAAATTTTGCCCATTTGAAAGTCGAGGGCAAATTTATGAAGTCGAGGCCTAAGGTCGAGACCTAAACTTCAACTCTTCACTTTATAAATTTTGCCCAAGGCCAAACTTTCTGAAGTCGATGACAAATTTATGAAGTCGAGGTATGAGGTCGAGGCCTAAACTTCAGCCCTTGACTTTATAATTTTGCCTAAAACTTCAACTCTTGACTTTACGATTTTGCCCAAAACTCTAGCTTTTGACTTCATAGTTTTGTCAAAAACTTCAGTTCTTGACTTTACAGTTTTGCTCAAAACTTCAATACTTGACTTCATAGTTTTGCCAAAAACTCAGTCTTTTGTGTTTATTTGATGAATAGTGCCTTCACCTTTCTTCTACTGGGCTCGATAGCTTTATATTGACTTTTCTTCAACTTTTTGCTCTATTAAAACTTAAATAACAGCAGAACAAATACAAAACATATATAAATAAATATTTTAAGTATTTAAACAATTAAAGATATTTAAATAATTAATTATGTAATAATTATTCTTATCAAAATCATTTATGAACATAAAATTCAACAATCTTCCCCCTTTTTATGAGAATAAATATGCAAAATTAATTCTAAAATAATTCTTAATTGTGCAAATACTTCTCTCCTTTTCTCATAAAAAAAAATAAAGAAAAGAAGAACACGAACTTTGTTTGAAAAAAAAAATGTTAACAAAATCAATTTTCTCCCCCTTTTTAAAACAAACTTTGCTTCTTCTTTTTTATGAAAAACCGAGACAAAGAAAAGGAAATTTTCTTAAAAAAAAGTTGTCCCCCCCCCCCCCCAAAACAAAGCACAAAAGGATATAAATAAATTCATGACAACAGAGAATTATAGAAGACAAATATTGGCATACAAGCACAAGTACAAGCACAAGCACAAGTACAAACACAAACACAAACATGCATGCAAGTGCAAACTTTAGTCTAAAGTCTGCAATATTTGTCAGTTAAGAGACTTAAGATTAGATTTTCAAGGAAGTTCCTGGTTCAAAAAATATTTTAGCACTTATCAATCTTTAACATACCAATTCTCCTCTTAAACTGCAAAACCATTCTTCACTCAAGGGTTTAGTAAAAATATCAGCAAGCTAATGGTTTGTATCAACAAATTCCAAGCAATTGTCCTTATTTAAAACATAATCACGAATGAAATGGTGTCTAATCTCAATATGCTTAGTTATTGAGTGTTGAATGAGATTTTAAGCCAAATTTATAGCACTTGTATTATCACACCGATAATTTCAAATTTTAAATCAAAGTCCAATAAAGTTTGTTTCATCCATAAAATTTGTGCACAACAACTGCCAATAGCTATATATTCAACTTTAGTAGTTAATAATGTAATAGAATTTTGCTTCTTTGAATGCCAAGATATTAAAGAATTACCAAGGAAATGGCATGTGCCACTTGTGCTTTTCCGATCTACTTTGCTACCAACAAAGTCAGCATCAAAGTACCCAATAAGTTCAAAAGAAGTATGTTTGAGATACTGCAAGCCAATTTCAATAGTGCCCACAAGGTACTTGAAGATGCATTTAACTGCATCCAAGTGAGATTCTTTTGGGCAAGATTGAAATCGTGCACATACACATACAAAAAATATGATATCAAGTCTAAAAGCTGTTAGATATAACAAACTACATATCATGCATCTATATATATTTTCACAAACATTTTTACCATTTTCATCTTTGTCTAGTTTTACACTAGTGCTCATAAGTGTAGGTTTAGACTTACAATCCATTTTAAACCTTTTTAACAAATCTTTAGTGTATTTAGATTGATTAATAAAGGTTCCAGATTTTGATTGCTTAATTTGAAGCCCAATAAAATAAGTGAGTTCTCCCATCAAACTCATTTCAAATTCTTTTTGCATGGACTCAACAAAAACTTTTATAAGTGAAGAATTAGTAGCACCAAACACAATGTTATCTACATAAATCTGTAAGATTTATGTAT
Source organism: Combretum micranthum (assembly GCA_024138025.1). Classification (NCBI taxonomy): domain Eukaryota; kingdom Viridiplantae; phylum Streptophyta; class Magnoliopsida; order Myrtales; family Combretaceae; genus Combretum; species Combretum micranthum. The sequence continues at coordinate 622,811 of JAMXBD010000053.1, forward strand.
CAGAATTGTGATTTTTGATAAAAAGAGTTGTATCAATTTTTCCTCTTGAAAATCCATTATTTATCAAAAAGCTACTAAGTCTTTCATATCAAGCTCTAGGAGCTTGCTTGAGACCATAAAGAGCTTTGAACAATTTAAAAACATGATTGAGAATTTCATTATTTTCAAAACCAGGTGGTTGCTCGACATAGACCTCTTCTTTTATGAAACCATTTAGAAAAGCACTTTTGATATCCATTTGATAAAGGATAAAATCGTTGTGAGTAGCATATGCCAAAAGCATTCTTATAGATTATAGTCTTGCAACCGAGGCAAAAATCTCATCAAAATCTATCCCCTCTTCTTGTGTATAGCCTTTAGCAACTAACCTAGCTTTGTTCTTAGTTACTATTCTAGATTCATCCATTTTATTTATAAAAAACCCATTTTGTTCCTATGATAGATTTATTTTCAGGCCTTGCAATAAGATTTCAAACCTCACTTCTAGTGAATTGGTTTAGTTCTTCTTGCATGGCTTGAATCCAAAATTCATCTTCTGAAGCTTCTTCCAAGGTTTTAGGTTCAAGTTTTGATAGAAAAACTAGATTGGTTGTGTTTCTAAGAGATGATCTAGTTTGAACTCTATTTGAAGATGCACCTATTATTAAGTCTTTTGGATATGAACTAGCATATTTCCATTCCCTAGGTAGATTACTAATATGCTCATGCACATCATCAACAACATCAAAATTTTCAACAGCAGAAACAATACTAGAATTTTCAACATCAGAACATGAAAGATCATTTATTCTATCACAAACATCATCAACATCATTATTAACATTTATAGGAGTCAAACAATCATAAAAAAACAACATTTATAAATTCTTCTACAGTAGAAGCAGATCTTGTTTTAAATTATCTACCAAAAACACATTATTGAAAACAAGATCTTATTAAGATAATGCTACCTTTACCTAAAACAATCGATTTTTCATCATCACCAAAGGTAACACTCCTTTGATCCATCAAGTCCAGCTTTGAAAATTTAGAAGTAACTCTGGTCATATGCTTAGAGCATCCGCTGTCAAAGTACCTTTTGTTGTTGCCACTTGAGGATCCCTACAAAGCAAATTATTGTTTCTTTGGTACCCATTTCTGTTTGGGTCCTCTTGGGTTAGAAATAGATAAAACTTCTTTCTTAGCCACCCAAACATACTTGCTTTTATGACCCGAAAGCAAAGCCTTCCTTATTGCACACTTGTGTGCAATATGTCCAAACTTGCCATAATAATTACAAGTGCCATAAGTGCTTTTACAAACCGAGTCTTATGAGACTTATAATTCTTATGCTTATCATAGCCAATTCCATATTCGTTATGATTAGATTTTTGTTCACTAAGGAGAGTATTTAAATTTTTCTCTCCTTATGTGAATTTAGCTATGACAGCTTTCAAATCATATAAGCTAGATTTCAAATTTATATTTTATATTCTTAGCTCATCTAGCTCTTTCAAAAGTTCATTGTTATTGATGTTGTTGCTAGTAGATGTAGGTTTATTATCATCTTTTATAGTTTTAATCTGTTCAACCAGAATTTTATTTTTTGTTTTTAGTTTCCTATTTTTATTTCTAATTTCATTAATTTTTAGATTCATGTTGCTAAGATTTTCATGCCAGTCATCTTTTTCAGAACCTAAAGCTGTTATTATTTCGTCTTTTTCTTCATTTTCAGTTTTAAGCTCATTAATTTCATCTTGAAACTTTTCTAATCTAACTAAAACATTTTGCATCAGATTTTTAAGTTGTTTATTATCTTCTTTAGATTTTTTAAAGATTTTTACACACTTTTTTATACATGTCAAGCAATTCATCATTAGAGTAGAAAAGTTGAAGGATTGTTTACCTTATCATGAATTGCCATGAAGCATAACTCTTCTTCATCAGAATCTAATGACTCTTTATCACTCTAAGTAACAATAAGTGCTTCCCTCTTGGATTTTTTTTTATGCTTTCTTGAGAAGAGGGCAGTTTGGTTGAATGTATCTTGGTTTCTGGTACTTATAGCACAAAACATCCTTCCTTTCCTTTCTAAACTTTGAGGAGCTACCAACCTTCATAAATTTGTTGAAATTCTTTGTAAACAACACAACATCCTCATTTATCTCCTCCTTATCAGAATCATCGTTGGTTGCCTTCAGAGCAATAGCTTTCTTTTGAGATTCTTCACTTTGATTCTTGATGAGCTCATGAGTCTTGAGTGCACCAAAAAGTTGTTCTTTTGTTAGTATGCTAAGATCTCTAGCTTCCTCTATTGCTATCCATTTTGCTTCCCATTCCTTTGGCAATGATCTGACCAATTTTGAATTTATTTCAACATTAGTAAAGCTCTTGCCCAAAATACTCAAAGGATTAATGATATTAATGAATCTATCATTCATTTGATCAGTTGTTTCACGAGGCAGCATTTTAAAACCTTCAAATTGACCAACCAAAAAGCTTATTTTAGTGTCTTTGATCCTTGAAGTTCCTTCATATGTTAATCCAAGTTTATCCTTGATTTCTTTAGCAGATTTACAAATACAAACTCTATTGAAATCACTTTCATTCAATCCACAATGAAGAATATTCATGGCAGCTTCATTATAATCCAGTTTTCCAATCATCTTCTGAATATTAATCTTTATTTTTATTTTCAATTGTAAAAGGTCCTTTTTCAACTACTCTCCATACTAATCTATGTTGAGTTTTCAAAAATATATTCATTCCATACTTCCAATAAGGGTAATTACCCCCATTAAGAAGCAGTAGCCCATTTATAGCCTGACCCTCTAAGAATCCTAGTGTATTAGAAACCATGATCTTTTCTCTTTTACATTTAGCAATCAACAACAAGATATCGAGCTCTGATACTAATTGTTAAAAATAATACACAAGGAATACTTAAGAGGGAGGTGAATTAAGTATTACAAATTTTTATATTTTATCAAACTAGATTAATTAACTAAGAAAAACAAGAGTTAACTTAAATAAACAAATGCAGCGAAATAAACCAACTAAAACTAATTAACAAATAAGCAGAGATAAAGAAGTATAAAGAGAGAGAAAGAGAAGCAACATAAGGATTTAACGTAGAGTTCGGCCCACTGCCTACTCTCTACGGTGCAAATGCCTCAAAAAGGATTTTTACCACTATATTGATTATTCCAAAATAATACACCTCTTAGATGAGGAATTACAATAATGTCTATCACAATAGGAATTTTACAATTGCCTTTCATAAAGGACTTCCACTTGATAAATCAAGTGTTGTGCTGGTAACACACAACCAGACTTCAAATGTCTCTCACTGAAAACTTCCTGCCTAATCGTAATTAGGACGGTGCTGATAACTCTAGACTAAACTTTAAATAACCAATTATTGGAAATAATACACAAGGAATACTTAAGAGGGGGAGTGAATTAAGTATTACAAATTTTTCTATTTTATCAAACTAGATTAATTAACTAAGAAAAGATAAGAGAAAACTTAAACAAACATATGCAGCGGAATAAACTAATTAAAACTAATTAGGAAATAAGCAGAGATAAAGAAGTATAGAGAGAGAGAAAGAGAAGCAACACAAGGATTTAACGTGGAGTTCGGCTCACTCCCTACTCTCCACGGTGCAAATGCCTCAAATAGGACTTTTACCACTATATTGATGATTCCAAAATTAATACACCTCTTAGATGAGGAATTACAATAATGTCTATCACAATAGGAATTTTATAATTGCCTTTCATAAAGGATTTCCACTTGATAAATCAAGTGTTGTGCTGGTAACACACAACCAGACTTCAAATGTCTCTCACTGAAAACTTCCTGCCTAATCGTAATTAGGACGGTGCTGGTAACTCTAGACTAAACTTTAAATAACCAATTGTTGGAAATAATACACAAGGAATACTTAAGAGGGGGAGTGAATTAAGTATTACAAATTTTTCTATTTTATCAAACTAGATTAATTAACTAAGAAAAGATAAGAGAAAACTTAAACAAACATATGCAACGGAATAAACTAATTAAAACTAATTAGGAAATAAGCAGAGATAAAGAAGTATAGAGAGAGAAAGAGAAGCAACACAAGGATTTAACGTGGAGTTCGGCCCACTCCCTACTCTCCACGGTGCAAATGCCTCAAATAGGACTTTTACCACTATATTGATTATTCCAAAATTAATACACCTCTTAGATGAGGAATTACAACAATGCCTATCACTATAGGACTTTTACAATTGCCTTTCACAAAGGACTTCCACTTGATAAATCAAGTGTTGTGCTAGTAACACACGACTAGACTTCAAATGCCTCCTATCGAGGACTTCTCTTTGCCTTCTACGAAGGACTTTTAACTTTGTTTCTACGAGGACTTTTTACAAATAGCTCTTATATGAGCAGATTTACAAATAAAAAGCTCTTAAGAAATATATATATTCCCTTTACAAAGAAACACTCCTACTTGAACAGATTTACAATAGAAAAACTTTAGGAATTTTACAAATTCCTTTTACAAACTGAGCTCCTTAAACGAGCAGATAATTAACTTTTATAAATCTTAAACAGTGCTAAAAAAACTCTTGTTTAGAGTGTATCAGCAAATTTTAAAACAAAGCACTAATTGTTCTCTTAAAGAAATTTCAAATTAACGAAAACGAGAACAAAAAACACAAGTAAAAAAAAAAACTTTATAGAATGTTGTTTTTGTTTTTACTGTGTATTCAAAAATTCTAGGTTTTTTTTTTTTTTACTCTCTTTCAAAGAGAAGAGGAAATTTCTATTTACAACTCTTGATAAAAATTTGCCCGTTATTAAAAAGTTTCTGATAATCCATATTTGTGTTTAATATACTTAATGTTTTAAAAACATGTAAAAGTTAAAAGCAATGAAAGAGCATTAAATATGTCTGACACATGCATTAAATGCATTCCAACAGCTCTTTTCTTTCTAAAGCGGAGGGCAAACTTTCTGAAGTCGAGATATGAGGTTGAGGCCTAAGCTTCAGCCATTGACTTTATAAATTTTGCCCAAGGGCAAACTTTCTAAAGTCGATGACAAAATTATGAAGTCGAGGTCTGAGGTCGAGGCCTAAATTTCAGCTTTTGACTTTATAAATTTTGTCCAAAGCCAAACTTTCTGAAGTCGATGGCAAATTTATGAAGTCAAGGTCTGAGGTTGAGGCCTAAACTTTAGCCCTTGACTTTATAAATTTTGCCCAAAGCTTCAGCCCTTGACTTTACAATTTTGCCTAAAACTTCAGCTTTTGACTTCACGATTTTGTCAAAAACTTTAGCTTTTGACTTCATGGTTTTGCTCAAAACTCCAACCCTTGACTTCATAGTTTTTTCCAAAGCTTCTACACTTGACTTTACAGTTTTGCCCAAAACTCCAGCCCTTGACTTCATAGTTTTACCTAAAACTCCAGCCCTTGACTTTATAGTTTTGCTCAAAACTTCAACACTTGACTTTACAAGTTTTGCTCAAAACTTAGTCTTTTGTCTTTATCTGATGAATAGTACCTCTACCTTTCTTCTACTTGGCTTGATAGCTTTGTCTTGACTTTTCTTCAACTTTTTACCCTGTTAAAACTTAAATAACAGCAGAACAAATACAAAGCATATATATATATTATATATATTTTAAGTATTTAAACAATTAAGGATATTTAAATAATTGATTGTGTGATAATTATTCTCATCAAAATTATTTGTGAATATAAATTTCAACACAAGCTAATGGGCCTATTAAAATCCTTAGTAATGGTGTAAAGTTCATTAAAGTCTTCCTCCAAGATCCATTCACCTGCATTATTAAAGAGGCTTAAGATTCTTGTTTAAATCTTTTAACTAATGCCAGCCTATGGAAATACTTTGTGTTCCACTCTCCTTCTATAACCCATTTGGATCTAGCTTTGGTTGCTCAAAGTTCTTCTTTATAGTTTAGAATTTCTTTTAACTCATATTATAGTCTTCTTTGACATTATAGTAATCTTTGTGAAGGGTTTATATCTATCATCATTTTCACCCTCTTTATAGCCTATTCTACTTTGCTATTTTTATGAAGAAGTAGTCGAAAAACTTCTTTGTTCCATCTTTTTAGCACTTAGGTGAAATCCTCCAACTTCTCTAAATATCTAAAGTTGGAACCTTTCCAATTATGCCTCATAAAAGGTTTAAACTAGGGGCAGTCAATCCGCATTGGTTTAAAACAAAACTGCTTCTTACTTTTTAGCCCTCCTTGAATGGAGGTATCTGATCCACAGTTAGATAAATGGAATAACTCAGCTTCAAGAGAGTGAAGCGTCCAGTCTCTACTGGCCCAAGTCTTGCCAATTCTATCTATATTAGCCCATTAAGGATTTTGCTTCTATTTTTCCATGTATATTTAGGTCCCACAAACCCTAAATCACAAATGTCTCATTGGTCGATGAATTCTTGATAAAGTTTTGACTCTACTTAGATATCTTTCCTATGTTTCATCGTTTGTCACTTCATTAAAGTCCCCAATAATGAGCCAGGGACTAGAAACCACTTGACAAATCCATTAAATGAACCCATAAACTTTTCCTACTTTCTAAATAATTACTAGCATATGCAGTAGTAATAGTCAAAATAAGGAAAGAATTATTTATCTCTATTTCTGCATAAATAGCGTAAGGACTTGAAATAATTTCTTCCACACACACACACTATCTCTAATTTCTATAACAACATGATCCCCCTGCTAAAACCTTGGGCTTCAACACAAGTCATCCCAAAATTTTGGAGAGCCTTCTAGAGAATCTTCACTTTCACCCTATTCAATCTTATTAAAATTAACACATCAAGGTAATGACCATCAATTAGCTTGACAACTATTAGTCTCCTTTACATGGATCTAGCCCCTCTCACATTTCACGAAAGGACTTTAAATGGGATGTTACTAGAGTTAATCAACAACATATCCATATATTTTAAGTCTGGCATGGTATAAGTTAATGTGAAAAAATCTATTGTGTCTACTCTAAGGCTGCTAATTTTCATTCTGAAAAAACACAACTTGAATTTTCCCCTAAACATCATAGCATTCTTCTCCTATATTGACATAAACCATTGTTTTGTCATCCCCACCTTCATTTACTTGTAGGAGATGTGCTTTCTAACAATTGGTTTTGCTAGCTTCATCATCATATGCACTTAACTCCCCTAAAGGTCCATTCCAAGAGGTTTAAGAATTCCTTATCTGATGTTCCTTCTAGTAGTGCCAGCATTACTTTAAGGAAGCCCCTGTTCATTGTTTCTAGTGATCCTACATCGGTTGGGTACTCCCTCTCCTTGGTATATCTAGTAGAGTGAAAGTAATGGCACTCTCTTCAATGGGAGTTAGGATTTTATCTCATTCTTGTCCACTACTTTTGCTAGTGCCCTGATTTGGTACCTTTCCGTTTAATCAATCCATAGCTATAGGCTTGGGTTCAACCAATGGGTGGTTGATCTATTTTTGATGAGGCAAAGAGAAACCTTCATCTGGTAGAGCTTTTGCATTGATGTGGTGAATTAGTAGTTTTTAATTTTAGCTACGGAGGTTCTTCCTTCTTGATCTAGATGGCTTTTCACTTTCTATATCGTGAAACTCTATATGAACTTCCGATAGTGTTCCCTTACTTTGTATAAGGAGACTCTTCACATTCTTAAGCATGATCGTGTTTCCCTTTGTAAAAGTGTTATGCTCCAATGGCAGAAATACTTTCTTACTTTTTGGAGTTATATATATTGTCCAATGTATTTGTCTTTACCTTTTATGATGGACTCGTTCCTTTCTATTTAGGCTTTGATTGGTGCCTCTATGTACACTTTTTAATTTCTCTAGCCCCTCTTTGTCTTTCCCATGATAATAATGATTTTCTACCTCTCCCAATGTACTTCTCTCTTTATTTTTCCCATGATTCTTTTTTTCCCTTACTTACTAAGATCCATTCCCTATATGGGCTTTGATTCAGGATACGTGGATTAGCTTGATTCGATTTCTCAATGTCTGAATTTTGGTCTCCTCCTCTTTGTACCCGTACCCTTTGATTTAAGTCATCCTTCCCATCATCAAGCTCTCCTCGTTTCCCTCCTTCTTTGATATTAGGACTTCCCCATTTGTGTCTGGGGTTGGAAAATCATTGATCTCCTTTTGGTAACTTTCAGTGTTTGGAAAACTCCAACTAAAGTGCCTACTCTCCCACATGTTGTGCAAATGTGTGATTACCCTCTGTATTGCACTTTATAATATCACCCTTTCATGAAAATAATGTATACTAAAGGATTATTAAGATTGATTTGTACACATATTTGTGAAAATTTGCCTCTATCAAGCCCTATAGTATAGGCATCATATTTGAGTACCAGCCTTATAGCTTCTCCAATCTTCTTGATTGCTAAAGGTGTGTAATACTCCAGTGATATTCCTTGGATCCTAATCCATACAGCAGCAAAGTCTAACCCTTTCATTGATGATTGAAAGTTAAGTTCCCACTTTTTTATTGCTAGGTATGAATGGTTGATAAACCATGGGCCATTTTGTACAACCCAATTGTGCTCCATCAAGTCTTCAAAGTTTATTAGATGGTCACCCATTCCTACATGTACCATTTTGAAATTCTTTAAGATTCCCCACAAATACTCTTATTTAGCTTCCATAGCTTTGAACCTTGGGTCTACTCCTATCAGCTTCACAAAAATGGCATTTCTCCATGGAGCATGGATTCTTTCAATCTCTATTTTTCTAAAAGAAACCATTCTTACTCTTAGTTGTTTATCTACTCAAAGTGTTTCCTTCATTTTTCAATCTTATCATCCCACATTTCAACCTCCATGTCGAGGGCAACTTGTTCCTCTTCCTATAATATGTTTACATAAGTCCTCGGGATATTAATCAGTAAAGTGTTTATGTATGTTTCACTTTGACCCTTGTCTCTAGCAACCACCATAGAATAACTCATATATGCATTCCTTTTTTGGGATTCTTCACCTCTTGGATAGCTCTTTTCTTGTTCTTGTGGAGAATGTCCCCTGATTTCTCTTTTGTTTGAGCAAATGTTTGTGTGTTTTAGGATATCACCATGTTGCCCATGTTATTCACCTCCTAACATTTGAAATATTAATACCTTAAATAAATTTATTACATATATCCACGCCTTTAGTATAATTTATGCATTTTTTATGTGTCGAAATAGGCAGATGTTTGTTTAAAAAGAAAAGGAAGAAAAAAGAAAGAAATATTAAACTTATTTTTCTTTTTCTTTTTTTGTCCTTTAACTTTATTGAATTTAGCTATACACATCAAATGAAGTAGGAATAACATGATTAATTTTATGGATAGTTACAAGTGAACTTCCTAAGCTATTAATTAGATGGAGATAAAATATCGAATATGACTTCACTGGCTAATAATTTTTAGATATATAATAATAATAATAATAATAATAATAATAATAATAATAATAATAATTCCTAAATTTATGTTGAAAGCCAAAACCATCCTTAAGAAATAATAATAAAAAAAGGATAAAAAATGATGATTTTAAGATTTTAATGAAAGTTTGGAATGGAGTACACATTTTCAAAGGGGATAATTGCATAATACCCCATTGAACTTTTACATAGATGAGGATTTCCTCTTTGAACTTTCAAAGTGTACGTTTTAACCCATTAAACTTTCAACATTTAGCATGGTTAAGAGCAATTAATATTTTTCATGTGCACTGTAAAAGTTTTGAGAGGTAAATCTACACATAAATAAAAGTTTTAGGATAAATCCGTACATAGGCGAAAGGTCGAGGGGTAATTTGTAATTCTCTCCATTTTGTTTTAATAAAAAAGGTTAATTGTCCTTAAATATGCCAATTTTTTAAGTTTAAGAAGTCTAAAAGTGCATTTTAAAAGTTCAGAGGGTAAATCTGCACCAAGGTAAAAGTTTAGAGGAGTAATTTACAATTTACCATTTTCATTTGAGTGAAGACAAACTTTGGAATTTATGGGCTTATCCTAACTTAGTAATAGCTAAGGATGGAGATAGATTGGTTTGGTTCAAGTTTGACTAAAAACCAAGCTAAACCATAACTACTTTTTTGTATTTTTTTCCATCTCAAATAAAACCATTAAATAACGGTTTGATTCAAATTTTGAATTAAATCAAAATTCTAATTAAAAAATTCTAATCTTTTTACATTTATGTGGATATTCAAATATTTAAATTACTCTACACAATCAAATTGCTAGTCACAACAATATACTTCATAAATTCATCACATCATAATTTGTAATACTCCTCAAAATCATTCATTCAGCAATGAGCCATCCACCAATAAAGTGCATTTATCAACTAATGTATAATGAGTCATAATCTACCATCCTTCATGGAAAATTCTATTGTCTTATCATTAATTTTGATGAGATCAGTCCTATCACTATCTAACGACTTACACCATACTCAACTGTGCTCAAATCACATATAGTTAATATTTTAATTATTATATTTAATTTAACAGTTAGATGGTTGATTAGACGGTCTCATCGACGAGAACATAGAAGCTCCCGTCCTTTATATAACCATCTAGTCAATCATCTATCAACAAATATGACAAAAATAAAAATACCAACAAAATTTATCCACTAATGAAAATAAGCTGCTAACAAAATATACTTAACAATTGATATATCATAAGAGTCCTAACTTAATAAAGAAATTTCCAATTCCACATGGTTAAAACAATTAAAGAAAAAAACAGCGATAAGCGGAATGATATATATCTTGAGCCTTAAAAACAACTTTAAAAAAGAACAAATTAATATTAGTCAATATTCATCAAATAGTAAATATTATAATGAAACTTTAAAAACATATGCAACGTTTAATCAATCATCAAAAGAATATTATTGTTACAACTAAGATATTATCATGATTTTCCAAAATAGTTTCATTTAGTTTTACAAAATATTTTGGTTTACCCATACAAACTAACTATAAATTTTGCGGTTTTGTTCATATTTATAATTTTCTAAATCAAATTGTTTAAGAAAAATCATTTTTTCAGTTTGCTTTGGTTTGATTTACAAATTGGTTTGACTTGATTGGTTTTTTCCATCCCTAGAAATTGCCTAAGGAATGTATTTGTACTCTAACCATAATTATGTGAGCTTATTATATTTATGGTATTTTAGATGACTCATATTATCAACCAAAATGTAACACCAATCAAGAATTTATTTGGATGGTCTTATTTTAATCTATATCTTATTGAAATTTGTATTATATCAGTGTCTTATTCGCATCTATGTTTTATCTATATCTAATCTGTATAATCAGTTTATGAGTAAATATGTTTGTTTTACATATGTATATATTTTTGACAAGTAATTTGATTAAAATAGATATAAAACAAAGACCAAACTAATATCCAATCAACGAATCAAACACACCTAACAATCATATTTAAATTTGCATGTGAAAACATTAATTTAATAATGGATGAATGCTGAACCTGAGCATATCTCATGGAGTCCCAGGATTCCCTTGGTTGAAAATTCAACCAAAAGTGGCCCAGGAGGGGCCTCCGGTAGGGAATTATCCCGTGGGATGGACTGAAAAATCTATAATAAGTGTGACTATATATATATATATATATATGTATGTATTTTGTCCTCTTAAAGAAAGTTAATCGGATCAGGAGAGGGGGATTATAAGTTTGCCAACTCCTTTTGAGGTAGGCCATCGGTAGAAGTAAAATATGTACATAAAATTTCATATGTTCTCCTCAACTCATCTCTGATTGCATCTTAACAACAGGGCAAGGATCTAACATTGCGTTTGGTTTTTGGAATTAAATTATTATACTGCCTTTCTTTTCTGTCACATAACCTTTTTTATTCGTAAAAAATCATATAATAAATAATGCCTATTCTCTAGATTAGAGATTTATATTTTTGTTACTTCATCAAAAGTGACAACTCTTTACAAAATACAATATTTTATTAAAAATATCTTGATTATAAAATAAAACACTATTAAAAAATTGCTATTATTTTGTTAATTTAAGTTTATTTAAATAAATCAAACAAGATAAAAGGTTATTCTATATGTTTAACCATACCTGAAAGATATTATGGCATAGGTATGACTTAACTAAGCACTAATTTAAGTACTCTTTATTTTCTTTTTCTATTTTTTTTCCCTCTAGCAGCACTAATTCAAGTACTAAAACCTCTAGTTTTGCCCCAAAAGAAACCATAAATTAAATATCACCCTAAGGACCAAAGCACTGGGCAGTTATTCATGATTTCTGAAAATTTAACGGAGTTTGCCCAGAATGATTGTTTTATATTGCCACCAATGTTATCCATAAATCTGCTGACACTGAACTTTTGCTTTTATTTTTCTCCATAAATATGTGTACATTTTTTTGTTCTCTTGGTATTCTCCTTGCCTGAAGTGTAGTATCAGTCAACAACCTTATAGTCTAGAGATATTTAGTTCTAGATTTTATTTTTGAGGTACGAATTCAATTTCCTATGTTGTAATAGGTTTAATAGTCGTGTTACTATAACAATCGAAAAAAAAAAATCCACCCTGTAATGGCTTTAAAGGCCATGTTTCGATCATTGCATCTATAATTATTTTTTCTGCTTTTTTGCGCTAGGGTTAATCGAGGAAGAAGAGAATTGTGAGTAGAGTTGAAAAATACCCAAGTCTTCTGTCAGGTTGAAGTCGGTTGCTGATATACCAGAGGAAGAAATGGGTCGGTTACTAATACCAAATGGGCTTAATAAATACAGGGCCTCCATATGCAGAGTCCATATTTACATACTATAAGTCTAGTAAATCATTTTATGCAGAGTCCATACTATTAGTCCAGTTAGTTATTTTATAAAAATTCTAGAATATGCTTTGTAACCAACTTTGCTAAGTTGGTAGATACTCTCATATCTTTTAGGAGCAATTTGTTATTGTAACTAACTAGCTATTACACTATATATTATCTTTAGTGTAATACAAAAGATATACTGAAAAATCAAATACAATATCTTGCTCCAATTGTTTGTATTCGGACAATTGGTCTGCCCTGGGTTCCATATGAACTGAATTCAGCTTACTGATTGTATTCGATCAGAATCCAGAGGAAAATTGATCCTAAATAGCTTCCGTGTAGCAACTGGTATCAGAGCTGGAAACAGCCATAGAAACCAGGGAATCTAAGTGAGTGGAGGAATCATTGAGAGGAATGGTTAAGGAACAAATTGATAGGCAGGAGAAATTCCTCCAGGAGCAATCCGAGAAACAAGATACCTGGATCAAATGGTTCTCGGAAACCCTGCAAAAACAACAAGCCATCATTGAGAAACAAAATCAAGCAATTGACACACTCAAACAACACATCCAAGGGAAGTCTCCACAAATGGAGCAACAGCCTGTTCGAACTGACACTGCAGAATCATCATCGTCAGTGGAAGTTAAAGGTAACAGTACAAACATTCTTTGTAATTATCAAATACCTACTAAGAATACAAAGATACAATTTCCATCCTTCAATGGAGACGGGTTTAGAAGCTGGGTTGCTAAGGCTGAACAATTCTTTACTCTAGATGAAACTCCTGAGGATTTCAAAGTAAAAATTGTGGCAATGCATTTGAGTGACAAGCCTTTTGAGTGGCATAATGCTTACGTTAAGGCTAGGAGAGAAGTGAGTCCAGTAACGTGGAAAGAATTAATCAAATCATTAAATGCACGATTTAATGAGAGTGGTTTTGAGTATCCAATGTCGGAGTTAAAAGATTTACAACAGAGTGGGTCTTTACAAGACTATAATGATGAGTTTATGCACTATCAACTCAAGTTCAATTGTTCGAGTCACACTTAATTAGTTGTTACTTATGTGGTCTTAAACTAGAAATCCAATACCCTATTCGTATGTTCCAACCAAAAACCCTCACTCAAGCTTACACCCTAGCCAAGTTGCAAGAAGCCACTTTAATTTCTTCAAAACAAAACCTTAAAACATATAAATCTGCAAACACTCCAACTTACATTCCTAAATACTCCACTCCTTACCATAATCAAAACACCCTCCCTCATATACAACCAACTCCAAGCCTAAACACCAAACCAACCTCAAACACTTCCTTTCCAAACATTAACCAGAACAACTTCCACCAAGGAAACCGTAACACTAGAAGGTTGACTCCTGAGGAACTTGAGGAAAAGAGACGCAAAAAACTCTATTTCAGGTGTGACGAACCATTCAGACCTGGCCATCGTTGTAAGAGTAAGACGTTGAATATGCTGGTGGTCCATCCTAAGGTTAGAGAGAACATAGAGGAGGAGATGAATGTTGAATTAGAAGAGTTGGAAACAGAGCTAGCACAGCTAACTCTATGTGCAGTAAATGGAGCTGGTGGAACTCATGAACATATTATGCGGATCAAGGGTCATTACAAGAGTAGAATTTTGAATGTCCTAATAGATACGGGCAGTTCATCCAATTCCATAGATGAACGCCTAGCAGTGGGACTCAATTGTACTCTAACGACGGTAGATCCAATTGCTGTGATTTTAGCCGATGGATCAAAGTTGTTTAGCAAGAGTACAGTTCAGAAATTTCGTTGGAAGATGAATGAGATGGAATTTGAAGCGGATTTCTATACCTTGAGTCTGAGTTCTTGTGATTTGATATTGGGTATGCCTTGGTTATCCAGACTGGGGACCATACAATGGAATTTTTAACAATAACGAATGGAGTTTGAGTGGCAGAGTCAGTGGTGTATGCTGCTAGGTGAACATGAAAAAATAAGCAACATAACAGGGCATAACTTGGCTCAATAATTGAGTAACACTGCAAATCCAGTTGAGATCCAGTGTTACATGGTCATGGGAACCAATGCTCAAGAGCAGAATTATGAGGCAGAGTCACCACCATCTATTTTGGACCTTTTAGAAGAATTCCATTACCTGTTTGATGAACCACATGGGTTACCACCCAACAGGAATTGCAACCATCACATTCACCTTTCAAGAAGGAGCAACGCCAGTAAATTTGAGACCCTATCGATATTCAGCATTACAGAAATCAGTGTTAGAGGAAATGTGAATGAGATGCTAAGGAGTGGAATAATCAGGCCTAGTCACAGCCTTTTGCTTCACCAGTGGTATTGGTGAAGAAAAAGGATAATACATGGCGCATGTGTGGATTATAGGGATTTAAATAAGCTCACAATTAAAGATCGCTTCCTATCCCTATAATCGATGATCTATTTGATGAATTGTATGGTGCAACACACTTTAGCAAGTTGGATCTTCGATCAGGTTACCATCAGATACTGATGCACCTAAATGATGTCTACAACACTGCATTTCGCACCCATGAAGGCCATTACGAGTTCTTAGTCATGACCTTTGGTTTGACTAATGCGCCCTCCACTTTTCAAGGACTTATGAATGAAGTGTTTCGACCTTACATGAGGAAGTTTGTGCTGGTATTTTTTGACGACATTTTATTGTATAGCACTAGTGTGGAATCTCATGTTAAGCAGTTGAGGATGGTTTTTGAGGTTTTGAGGAAGGAGTGTCTATTCTTAAAACAATCCAAATGTGTTTTTTGTGTCCAACAGATTGATTATCTTGGACATATTATAACTATAAATGGAGTTGCTAAGGACCCTAAGAAGGTAGAAGCTGTAGCACATTGGCCCATTCCCAAGAATTTGCGTCAGCTGCATGGGTTTCTTGGTTTAGCAGGTTATTACCGACGATTTATTCAAGGTTTTGGTCAGATTGCTCGACCATTGACTCAGCTACTTAAGAAGGACCAATTCAAATGGTCTCCCGAAGCTCAATCTGCATTTGATCACCTTAAAAAGGCCTTAATTGAAGCTCATGTTCTTAGTCTACCTGACTACTCTAAGGTCTTTGTAATAGAGACCGATGCAAGCGGGGATGGCATAGGTAGCATCCTATTGCGTTCATCAGTAAAGCTTTGGCCCCTAAACATAGAGGGTTATTAGTCTATGAAAGGGAACTTATGGCATTGGTCATGCCATAGAGAAATGGAGGTACTATCTCCTTGGAAGACATTTTGTGATCCGAACGGATCACCAAAGTCTCAAGTATCTTCTTGAGCAACAATTAATGACTCCCAGCCAACAGAAATGGCTGACCAAGCTGTTAGGCTTGGACTATGAGATCGAATATAAATCAGGTTCTATTAACTTTGCTGCTGATTCTCCTTATCGCAGGGAAACCCATTCTCTAACTCAATTGGCAGTACAAGTTTTTGTGCCAGAACTGTTGGAGGACATCAAGGCAAGCTGGAACCTAGATGTTGATTACAAATAGAAGATCCAACAACTCTAAAGTGGAATTGTAGTGGGACATTTCTCTTATGAGGATGAATTGTTGAGGCGTAAAAATAAGGTGGTAGTAGGTCCTTCTACTGCTCTTAGGTCCAAGTTACTACAACCATACCATGGGGGTTCACTTGGAGGACACTCAGGTGCCTAAGCGACCTACAAGAGGATTTCTACTGTTTTCTATTGGCCAGGACTTGCAAAGGATGTTCGACAATTTGTACGTGAATGCACTGTTTGCCAGCACTTCAAATACGAAAATGTCGCTTCGCCAGGATTATTAAGTCCACTAAAGATCTTTAATGAATGTTGGTAGGATATAAGCATGGACTTCATTGAAGGATTACCTAAATCAAATGGAAAAGAGGTAATCATGGTCGTCGTAGATAGATTGAGCAAATATGGCCATTTCATAGCTCTTGCTCATCCATATATAGCATCTACAGTAGCACAAGTTTTTTTAGATCAGATTTATCGATTACATGGTTGCCCAGAGTCCATCACTTATGATTGTGATCCTATCTTTATCAGTACTTTTTGGCAAGAATTTTTTAAGCTCCAAGGAGTATTCTTGAACATCTCTACGGCCTACCACCCTCAAACAGATGGACAAACAGAGGTGGTCAACAAGTGTGTTGAAACATGTTTATGATGTATTACAGGGGAGACTCCTAAACATTGGATGCAATTCCTTTCACCTGCTGAGTGGTGGTACAACACCAACTTCCACTCAAGTTCTAAGCTTACTCCATTTGAAAGCCTCTATGGGTATTCCCCCCCACTCCATCTACCCTATATTCCTAGTGATTCTAGAGTTGAGGCTGTGGACTACATTCTCTCTAATCGAGAGGATAAAATGAAATTACTTAAATTCCATCTTCGAAGGGCACAATAACGCATGCAACAAATCGAAGATAAGAATTGAAGTGACGGAGTCTTTCAGGTGGGGGATATGGTGTGGTTAAAGTTACAACTATACAGGTAAGGAATAATCAGAGCAAAGTACAACAAATTGAATGCTAAGTACTATGGACCATACAAAGTATTAGCACAAATTGGGGAAGTTGCGTACCGATTAGGGTTACCACCCGAAGCAAAGATCCATCCTACGTTCAATGTCTCCCAGCTTAAGCGCTTCCATGGTCCACGAACAAATGTCTCCTTTGATATCCCTGTCATTGAACAAGTAGAGGAGTTAGAACCCTACAGTATATTACAAAGGAAGATGGTAAAGCGAGGTAATCAAGCAACCATGATGGTACTCATCTTATGGAAAGGGAAAGGAGTTTATAAAGCTACACGGGAAGTTTATTCGGACATGGTGTTGCGATTTCCTGCAAATCCCTTGTGGACAAGGGATTTTGATCAGGAGGGAAATGCGCTAGGGTTAATTGGGGAAGAAGAGAATTGTGAGTAGAGTTGCAAAATAACCAAGTCTTTTGTCGGGTTAAAGCCGGTTGCTGATATACCGAAGGAAGAAATGGGTCGGTTACTAATACCGAATGGGCTTAATAAATAAAGGGCCTCCATATGTAGAGTCCATATTTACATACTATAAGTCCAGTTAGTCATTTTATGCAGAGTCCATACTATTAGTCCAGTTAGTTATTTTATAAAAATTCTAGAATATGCTTTGTAACCAACTTTGCTGAGTTGGTAGATCCCTCATATCTTTTAGGAGTAATTTGTTATTGTAACTAACTAGCTATTACACTATATATTATCCTCAGTGTAATACAAAAGATATACTGAAAATCAAATACAATATCTTGCTCCAATTGTTTGTATTCGATAATTAGTCTGCCCTGGGTTCCATATGAGCTGAATTCAACTTGCTGATTGTATTCGATCAGAATCTAGTGGAAAATTGATCCTAAATAGCTTCCGTGTAGCATTTTTGCCTGGACGATCTTCTAATTAGAGGTGTATAAACAACCATTTGGTTTGGTATAAAATTTAACTAAAATCAAATTGTTTTTACAGTTTGGTTCACAACCCCTTTCAAATTGAATTATTTATCTCTATTTCTGCATAAATAGCCTAAGGACTTGAAACTCCAAATTGAATTGTTAGTCACTGCAGAGTTATATAAAAGAGTTATTACTTCGTATGGTATGATTCAATGCTGAAAGAAAAGATTAAAAGGCTTACATTTGGAGTTTTAGAGATCCGCACCCCTCCCCCCCCTTCGACTCACCCCACCGCCCCCCTCAAATTAAAAATAAAAAGTAATAATGATAAAGCATAGAAAGATTGAGTAAATACAAAAATAATGTTGGTGTTACTATGTTTGTTTGGATTGTCTTATTTTGATCTATATCTTTATTTTATCAGTATCTTATCTATTTGATCTATTTATGAGTAAACATATTTATTTTTTATTCGTATTTATTTATTGACAAACACTTGTTTAAAAATGACAAAAATAAAATATCAAACTAACCAAAAACACACACACAAACACCTAAAGTGCATTCACATTCATATCCCATAGAATCTCTATAAGATCTTTAAAGTACCATATAAGCATTTTAAAGACTTTCTTTCTCTAAAAAATCTCACAACATTTTTCCTAAGGTTCTTTTCATGAGCTCATTCATATTTTTTTTAGGTTTTGTATGTCTTGTATACTTTACATGATACACTTAATAAAAAAAAAAGATAAAATAACTATAAAAAGATGTTATGAACCTTATTTTTTAACATCATTGGCAGATGATCTAAAAAAAGTTGGACTTCTCTTATTGCTAAGGACTTCAAAAAGTGAGTTACACCCATGTCAACCACCCCCCAATGGAGATGCTTTTAGTAAACCCAAACTTGGCTCACTACTTTAACCATGAGGAGCGGAATAAATAATTAGTACATTTTGATGTTAATTTTTCCTTTTAATAACAAGTTTTGGTACCATATTTTTTGAAATATCCATCAACAAAATGGTGTGTGAGATTAATGTTACATAGAATTGAAGGATGCAAAAAAAAAAATAAAATGATCAAAGGGTGATGTTAAAGTATAGGTAACTATTATATTTGGTCCCTACACTTTATTTAATTTTTGTGATTAATTACAAGTATTTTACTAAATTTAGCAATTACCTAAAATTTTGGGTGATAAATGTGACATTTATCCTTAGAGTATAGATTTGTGAGCCAAATGGCTAATTAGGGCATGTTGATTGATTATGATAATGCAATAATCAAGAGGCATACATGTGCGTCAACAACATGTCTATAGCACTTGCAAAAACATTTGCTAAATATAGATTAAATGAAAATTATTAGCAAAATCCCGTACCTATACTACGTCTATAAGATGAAATATACTATTTTGTATATATATATCAAGTCTTATATATGCCATATGAAGTTTGCAAACTATACTATATTGCATATACAAGATAGGAAATGCATATATATCTTGTTTACAAGAAAAGAAATACATTTATATCCCCTTTACAAGATGGGACATATGTATATATCTCGTTACAAGACAAGATATATATGTATATATGTTTGCAAGACACAATATGCATATAACATATGTGTATATCATATGTATAACACACGATATATGGTCGTAAATACACTTTTCACATATTTCATTTAATACATATGATTTTAAAATTGTATTTTAATTATTAAATTTAATTAGACCTTGTTAAAGTAATTACTTTTAATGAGATTTGATACAACACAAGTTTGCAGGCCACCAATTTGGACTAAAGATTACATCACAGATGGACTTACAAATACATGTAATTCACGGATTGTAACTAGAATGTAGTTGTTAGTTACAAAATAGAGTAGAAGATCAAATTGGAATAACAGATTCTAACAGATTCAAACAGTTGGAACAAATCTGGAAAAAGAAATACATAAATACAAGTTAACAAGGCAAAAAAGGTAGCTTGTACCCTGCCGAACAAAGACTTGTGTCTTGGAGCCTTGCTAAGCTCGAATTAGCACTTCATCTTCCTCCTTTTACCTAGCATCAGAACCAAAGCATGTTAGATCTGTGTTAAGGTTTGCAGAATATGAGAGTAGAGAGGAAAACACAAGAGAGAAGGTTTGAGTCACTAACCTTTGTGACTGTGAGAGCATGAGAGAGAGTTGTATTAGGTCATAGAGTGGGCTGGGCCGACTTGGTAAGTGCAGGCTTAATATTTGGTGCTATCGTCCCAGCATCAATAGCAACAACAAGAACACAAGCATCTCAATAGGAGGAATTCGCTAAATTACAATCATTAGTGTTTTCTATTGCCGAGTCAGTCAACAAGATGCAGCAACAGGTGCAAGAACAGTCAAATGCAAACAAAGATATGCAACATTCTATTCAACAATTACAGGAACAGATACAGCCAACGACTTTGAATCAAAACCATAATATTACATCTCAAGATCAGAATTTCCATGGTTCATCACTTTCAGTGACAGAGAATATGCTTAAAGGCATGAAATTGGAGTTTCCAACTTTTGAAGGAGAAGATGCCTTAGGATGGATATTTCAAGCACAAAAATTCTTTAATTTTCATGATGTTCCTGAAGAGCAACGATTGATCATTACTTCATTTGCATTCAAGGGCCGAGCATTAAAATGGTATAAGTGGATGGAGCAAAATGGTCAAATTTCAACATGGCAAGCATTCTTGAAATCATTAAAGGCTAGATTTGGTCCTTCAGATTATGATGATGTTCAAGGTACTCTTTATAAACTTGTTCAGATAAGTACTGTTGATAGCTATCAGGTTGAATTTAAAGCTTCGTCTATTAGAACTGTGGGTTTATCAGATAAATTCTTGTTGAGTTGTTTTGTCTCGGGTTTAAAACCGTCTATTAGGAGAGAAGTTCAGATTCCTAGACCTGATAACATGGAACATGCATTGTGGCTAGCAAAAATGCATGAATCAAAATTAGTTGATATGAATTACATGCCTAAGTCGACAATTTTTCCTAAATCATCATCATTGCCGTATTCCAATACTTTGCAATTTTCAAAATCAGCTATATCTATTGTTAGCAATCAGATTGCATCATCATCTAAACCCACACTTCCTATTCGAAAATTAACAAAGGAAGAGATACATAAGAGAAGAGAAAAGGGATTATGCTTTAATTGTGATGAAAAGTATCATCGAAATAAAAAATGTAAAGCCAAATTTTTTATCATGATGAGTGATATTGAGGATGATCCTATTTTAGATTACATATCACAACTTGACCACCAGTCCACGCCTATTCTCAGTTTAGATGATTGTACTATCAATTACCATGCAATCTCTGGCACTAATATCCCTAGAATAATACGTTTTAAGGGTATTACTAATAATAAATCAGTTGCTATCTTAGTAGATTCTAGGAGTACATATAATTTTGTACGATCCAAATTGGTTAAGTATTTGAATTTGACAGTCACTCAATCACCCTCGTTTAATGTACTTATTGGTGATGGTACGAAGATGGCCAGTGAGGGTACCTGTAAGGATATGCAGTTCCATATTCAAGGGGTGTTATTCTCGGACACATTTCGTGTGTGGGAGTGCAATGGTTTCAACTTTTGGGCCCTGTAACCATTGATTATAGTCAGTTGACTATACAATTCAATTATCAGGGTATTTTAGTTTCATTACAGGGTGAACAGGAGACATTAATGGGTATTAATTAGCATTAGTTCAAGCGTTTGGTGCAAACTGATGCCATTTTGGCTTGTTTTCAATTTGTGGCTCAGGAGTCTGTTAGTAACACATCTGGGAATTTCACCAGTAGCCAAGCCTTACGGACTTGTTGGGCAAATATTCCCAAGTGTTTGAAGCACCTACATCATTGCCACCACTCAGGGATATTCAACACCAGATATACATTGAGGAAGGCAAAGGACCAGTGAATGTCAAAGCTTACAGATACCCACATTTCCAAAAGACAGAAATTGAAAAGCAAGTCAATGACATGCTGCAACAGGGAATCATCCAACATAGTATTAGCCCTTATTCTTCCCCAGTGTTACTAGTGAAGAAAAAAGATGGAACCTGGCGATTTTGTATTGATTACAGAGCTCTCAATCATATTACTGTTAAGGATCAATTTCCTATTCCAACCATTGATGAGCTCTTGGATGAGTTACATGGTGCTTCGTTTTCTCAAAATTGGATCTCAGAGCTGGGTACCATCAGATTAGGATGCATCCTAGAGATATTGAGAAAACTGCTTTTCGGACACATGAAGGCCATTACGAGTTCCTCGTAATGCCATTTGGTTTAAGCAACGCTCCTGCTACTTTTCAAAGTATCATGAACAAAATTTTTCGGCCATTTTTGAGAAAGTTTATTATAGTGTTCTTTGATGATATTTTAGTTTACAGTATGACAGAAGCACAACATTTGGACCACTTGGATCAGGTCCTTCGCATATTGCTTGACAATCACTTTTATCTCAAGCAATCCAAATGCAGCTTTGGAGTGGCCACAATTGAGTATCTTGGCCATATTGTGTCTGTCAATGGGGTACAACCTGAGGATCAGAAGGTTCAAGCTGTGATAAATTGGCCCATTCCTACTTCATTGAAGCAACTCAGAGCTTTTTTGGGACTTTCTGGGTATTATCGTCAGTTTATTAGAGGATATGCAGCAATAGCAAGTCCTTTAACCGACTTATTACAGAAAGATTCTTTTCATTGGACTGATACAACTACACATCTTTTGAGGAATTAAAGAAAGCTTTAATCCAGCTCCCATTTTAGCTTTGCCTAATTTTAAGGAGCCTTTTGTATTAGAGACGGATGCTTCTAGCTTAGGAGTTGGGGCTGTGTTGTTGCAACACAATAAGCCAGTAGCTTTCTTTAGTAAGAAGATGCCCACTCATCTACAAAAAGCATCAGCTTATGTTCGGGAATTATATGCAGTAGTGGAAGCAGTAAGAAAATGGAGACAATATTTGTGGGCTCTCATTTTCTTATCAAGATGAATCATCGCAGTTTGAAGGAGCTTTTAACGCAAGTGATCCAAACACCTGAGCAACAAAAGTATTTGACCAAATTGCTTGGGTATGATTACACTATTGTTTACAAGAAGGGGTAGACAATAGAGTTGCTGATGCTTTATCCAGACAATATGCTCCAGAAGGATCTTATTTTGCTTGGAGCACACCTACTTTTCAGTAGGTTGACACATTGAAATCTGAATACAAGAGTTTGAATGAATTTCAGGATGTTATTTCTGCTTTAGAACAAGGGAACACATTCAAATATAATCTGTCATGGAAGAATGGTATCTTATACTCTGATCACAGAGTATTTTTAATTCCTCAATCGGCTCTTATCCAACCATTATTGACAGAATATCATGTTTCTCCTAGTTTTGGGCATTTTGGTTTTTTGAAGACATTCAAACGAATTTCTTCATATTTTTTTTGGAGGGTATGCGGTCTATGGTAGAGCAATTTGTTCGAAACTGTTAGACTTGTCAATAAGTCAAGTATTCTACCAGAAGTCCATCTGGACTCTTACAACCATTGCCAATTCCTGATCAAATATGGGAAGACATTAGCATGGATTTTATCACTAGTCTTCCTAAATCCCAAGGCTTTACTGTGATATTTGTAGTGGTAGATCGGCTCACTAAATATTGTCATTTAGGAGCATTGGATACTCACTACACAGCACCTAAAGTGGCATCATTGTTCTTACACATGGTGGTCAAGTTACATGGTTATCCCAGATCTATAGTATCTGACAGAGACTCGGTATTCATGAGTTCTTTTTGGAGGGAACTCTTTACATTGAGTGGTACTCAACTCAGGGTCAGCAGTGCATATCATCCCCAGAGTGATGGTCAGACCGAGGTCATGAATAGAACTTTACAACAGTATTTGAGGTGCTATACTATGGATTGTCCATCTCAGTGGGTGACATATTTACCTTGGGCGGAATTTGCTTATAATACTTCCTATCATGAAGGATCAGGAACTACACCATTCGAATTGGTGTATGGCAGGCCACCTCCCTCTATTCTATCTTATATACAAGGTGCTTCTAAATTGGATGCTATTGATCAGGAGTTGCATTCTCGAGATGAGCTTTTGAAAAAGCTCAAAACCAACCTACTTCAAGCTCAAGCGAAGATGAAGTTTTATGCAGACCGACATCGGACAGATGTTGAGTTTCAGATTGGAGACCTAGTTTTTGTTCAGTTATAACCTTATCGACAGTTGTCGGGCTTTAAAGAAGACACATAAGCTATCTCGAAGATACTGGTCCCTTTGTTAGTTCAGAAGATTGGTACTTGTGCTTACAAGCTACAATTACCAGATTATGCCAAGATTCATGATGTGTTTCATGTTTCTTTACTTAAGAAGGCTCACGGATCTGAGTCTCCTGCTTTGGCTTTACCAAAGGAAGCTGTGGGTAGTCAACCAGTGTTGACACCTCTTACTATACTAGGATCTATAACTATTTTCCGACATGGAGTTCTTATTAAACAAGTTCTAGTCCAGTGGAGTGGTTTACCACCGGAAGAAACCTCATGGGAAGATTGGTCCTCGTTTTCTAGGTTATACTCATCTTATAACCTTGAGGACAAGGTTATTTTTGAAGAGGGGGAGACATCTGATACAACACGAGTTTGCAAGCCACCGTTTGGACTAAAGATTATATCACAAATGGACTTACAAATACATGTAATTCACGGATTGTAACTAGAATGTAGTTGTTAGTTACAAAATAGAGTAGAAGATCAAACTAGAATAACATATTGTAACAGATTCAAACAGTTGGAACAGATCTGGAAAAAGAAATACATAAATACAAGTTAACAAGGCAGAAAAGGTAGCTTTTACCCTGCCAAAAAAGACTTGTGTCTTGGAGCCTTGCTAAGCTCGAATTAGCACTTCATCTTCCTACTTTTACCTAGCATCACAACCAAAGCATATTTAGATCTGTGTTAGGTTTATAGAATGCGAAAGTGAGAGGAAAAACGAGAGAGAGGGTTTGAGTCACTATCCTTTATGACTGTGAGGAGCGTGAAAGAAGTTGTATTAGGTCATAGAGCGGGCTGGGCTGAATTGTAAGTGCAGGCTTAATAAGATTCTAAACAAAAAATAATTCCATGCATGTGGTCTTAAGACAATATAATAATTGTCTTTTCTCTAGTACTTAAAGTATATTTACTATAATGTATAGGGTGTAACTTATTTCGATACATGAATTTGTCAATTTGTGCAATTATTAAATATCTAAAGTTTAAAAGTATTAATTTACTAAGTGCAAACTTTTTGAGTTCATTTATAATACCTATATAACACAATTAATTGTGAAAATTGGTTAACTCAGATAGCTAATTGTAAAATTGGGATAATGTCACAAATGGTGCATGAACTTCAACAAATATGTAATTAGGTACATGAACTTTAAAATTAATCAATTTAATACATGAACTTTATAATTAACCATATTAGTATTTTAAAAACATTAAAATTGATCAATTAAGTAGCTATAAGAACTTGATGAAATTACTGTTGAACTGCACAAAAAGTTCTTTCAAATATTAAATTGAACAATTTCAAAATTTAGATATCCCATTGTATATTTTGTCCAAATTTAGGTACTATTTGTGACATTAACCATTGTAAAATTTAGTAAAGTTGAGGTAGTTAATTATAAAAATAGATAAAATGTTGGTGCCAAATGCAATAATTACCCTACTTTATGTTAGAACTACGTCGTTATACACTATAAATATGCTAGTAAATATATTAGGTGATGTAAGAAAGCTATGGAAGGCTCTAAAGACTTATTTAGGAATTATGGTTTACAAGATTATATGACAAAGGTGGCAGTACAATTATTCCACTATTTAGATTCATTCTTGTTTGCTAATGTTGTTTTACTTACTGTTGAGGGTGATCTATGTTGAATTCTATGTGTCATGTTCTCTTTTCTTTTATTTGTCTATTTCCCATGTCTTGTGTTATGTCGAATCATAACTTAAAAAGCCAATCCATCCATAAAAAAATTAGTATAACACCCATTTACTTGGTGGTAATAGAGAGGGAATGAATGATTGTTCCTAGGAATCAGCCTATTACATTGTTTACTTGCATAAATGAATGGAGCGATACTATTACCGTAAATCTTTCTATTCCCTTTGTAAAGGGAATAAAAAAAACACTTGCTATAAAGGTTTTTTTTATTATTATTACCTCTCTATTCCCTCTCTTATGGGAATAAATATTTGAACAATGTTAATATTTTACCTTTATTAATTTTATTCAATGACAAAAAACCTATAACAATACACAAAAACCCTCTTTTTTGTTTATATATGTATATGATGTATTTATATAATATAGCAGTTATATATATGAGTTACATAATATATATATACACGATCTAAATATTATAAATACAAAAGATATGAATTATATATGTTATATATATATATATATATATATGAAAAATAAAGTGCATTGACAAAATATATTAATTGTATATATAAGTTATACACATAGGGTATATTTTATAAGCTAAATAATAGATATAAGTTATAACTCATAACTTGTGTATATAATCTGTAAAAGTTATATACATAAGCTATATTACATATACATAAGTTATATTTAATATTATATATATAATTTATATTAACATATATATAATATCACTTAGATATATGAGTTACAAAAAAAAATATAGATACATGATCTAAAGATTATAAATATATAAGATATGAATTATATATGTTATATATATAAGAAAAATAAAGTGCATTAATAAAATATATAAGTTATAATTTATACACATAGGTTATGTTTTATACGTTAAATAGTAGATATAAGTTATGATTTACAACTTGTATGCATAATATATAAAAGTTATATATATATATATATATATATTAAGCCATATTATATATAGATAAGTTATAAGTGATATTATATATATATATATATATATAATTTATAATAACATATAAGTTATATGTATGTTATATAATATATTAATTATTCATATAAGTGGTGGGTTATATATATTACTCAATCTAAAAAATATAAATAAAAAATTTAGAGATTATGAATATATTAGCTATGTATTATATATGTTACATATATGATAAATGAATAGTGTATTGACAAAACACATAGATTGTATATAAGTTATATGTGTAAGTTGTATTTTATAAGGTATATTATATATATGAATATTTATAAGTTATAAGTTATATATGTTTTATGTTATATAAGTTACAAGTTTATATAAGCTATACTTCTTGAGTTATAAATAATAGTTTATATATATGCATTATAAGTAATCAGTTTTATATATATATATATAAGTTATATTAAATATCGGTCGTATATATAAGTTATAAATATACGTAAAAATACAAATATATAATCTAGATATTTTAAATATAAATACTATGTATTATATATGTAATATATATAACAAGTAAATAAAATATTAACAAAATATGTAAGTTATATTTTATGTATATAAGTTATATATATAAGCTATAATTCATATATAAGTTACAAGCTATACAATATATCTTTTTTTATTTAATAAATTATGACTTATATACATATATATATATATGTCAAAAATATATAAATTAATAATTTAGATTATAAATATTTTATAAATGACAAATAAATAGGGCATCGATAAAATATATAAGTTGTATGTATAAGTTATATATACATATATGTTATATTTTATAAGTTATGTGTGTGTGTGGACTAACATATAATCTATATATATATTTGTATATGTGTATGTATATTACACATATGTGTGTATGTATGTGAGCTTAGGTATTGGTATATGAGTACATTTATATAGCTTATTTACTTTTTGATCCAAACGAGGGTGTACTAGTGATTTTAATTGTATCCCTAGTTTAACACTATAATAAATAAATTAAAATAAATGTTGATATATATTTCTAGTAATAAAACTCTGGATGAAGTAAACAGAGCAATAAATGATTCATAGTTTATTACTGGTAATACTATTCTCAAGATATAACTTTTCTATTCCCCCTTTATTTTTTTTTCCAAGTAAACAGGCTGTAAGTGTCATGCTCCAAGACAATGGCATCACAAGTTTTGTTGTGTGCACACACATAAATACGTGTATATAAGGCTAAAAAAACTTTTAGGTTATTGGTATCACCAGATACTCTCCAAAAATCTCAATAACTCAATTCACAAATATTAATAATAGTATTTAAAAAAAATCCATGAAAAATCAAGTTTATAATTCGAAAAATCGTCAAATATAAAGCTAAACCCAAACAACTATCTATCCTAAGTAGAAAATTGAATCACCATCTCTCCCAAGTCACACAGCAGCCTTAAGGTAGACCTTCAACATAAAGATCATGTAATTACAATTATCCTTATCATGATCAACATGTGGTCGGTTGATCGAATCATTTTATAAAACACGAAGTCGAAGATTACAAAAAATTATATAAAATGCTAATAAGTTTTGTTCAACTTTGGTTGCAATCACTAACATAGGCAAGCGCACCTACTGAAGTAGCATAGAAAATATTATATTGTATTTCTTGGAGATCTTTGGCATCTACCTTACTCACTCTTTATCTATTATCTAGCTAAACGAAAATTTAGATAAACATATGCACAGGAAAGACACTAATCTAAAGTTAATAGTAAAAGATATATACATGATTTCAGGATAAAATTTAAAATATAAGTTTGTAAATACAGGAAGGAACCTAGGATTTGCTTTACCAATTCCTTATAATGTAACTTCTTGACAAACTCAGGAGTTGTTTGCTAGGTATATTTGCACTATTGGATTTACTAAGGTAAGCTAAAGCCTTTCTTAAGGTTAGAAACTCTAGATCTAGATTAGACTACCAGAATCTCTTCACAAGCTATCAGCAATCTATGTCTGCTTAAAGATCAAGAATTCTTTGATTAAAAACTAATTTTAAGGAATTTTAAAACCAAGTGACAGAAAATTTCGCCATCTCTCTCTCGAGGTGATTATGAGCAACCTCATTAGGTAGCTTAGATCTATTCAAAATAATGATCTCTCAATATATTCAATAGAAATCAAACATAGATCTAAAAGGTGCACCACATTTAGACCCATGAAGTTAAGTTTGAGCTATTAAATACAAATACACAGTCAATATTCAATTAAAATGCATTTTGAAATCACATGAATTAGGTTTTTGATTCACAAATCCTAAGTTAAGATGATTATTTCTCCATAGATGTAAATATTGAGAATAGATTCAAGAGAAATAATATGAAAAATATGAATGAATATTATAGATTAAGCACAAAATGAGTCTTGCAAAAACAAATTTTGAGTTTAAAATGAAATTACTTAGAAAACTCGAAATTCCTTGCGAAAGAAAAGGATTTTTTTTATCACTAAGAATTCTCTCCCTACTCTATTCTACGTTAGCATAATTTATTACATATGGTACACTCCTTATTGGACATCCTTGCATGTTTATTTATAGGTTACAGGCATAAAAATCATAAAGATTTTATTCACTAACATGGCAAATTCTTTATAACTAAATTCATCTTTATCTTCACACGTGCATGTGAGTTAGCTCATTCATGATAGGGTCACTTTTCGTGGGTATGATTGCGGGGTTAAAGGTTAGCCACAATCTAAGCCGTGATTTCTTCATAAAGATCATGATTTGGGACTTAGCTTCAACTGTAAGTGTAATCACAGGCTCAACTTTAGGCACGATTGATCTTATACTTCACATTGCAGGCACAAATGTCTTTAAATGAGCCACGGGTGAAATCAAGGGTGATGTTGCAAGCATGATCTAGAGTTTATGTAGGTACAATATAATCCGTGGCTCTAATCGAGGTTCAATTGGGAAATTTTCCTTGTTTTGCCTTGTCTTTTGCCATCGGTTAGGGTCTTTGGTAGCCGTGAATGATCCTATCTTTGCTCATTCATGTTGTTTTACTCCAAATCTGATCTTGAACACTTTGTTTCTTCTTTTCTTGATTTTAAGAACTAAAAAACAACATTTAAATAATAAAAACACAAAATTCATAGGAACTTATCTTGAAATGAATCAAGTAAGGTTTAAATTCCTATTAATGGAATAGAGTATAAAAGAATTATCCACATGACTTAAAAAATACAATGTGAGCAAAATTGCCAAATAAGGAAAAATGTATCCAATATTACATGATGCCAAACCACATACAACTTAATATATTTAATGTGGTGCATAATCAACAATTATAATAGTATGAAAATTAACTATTTTAAATTACTCAATAGGAAATAAGTAGGGACTCGTAAGCAACTCCCATACTTGATATTTTTGCAAATGTGAACCTAAACTCCACTTCAAAATGTTCGAAATTCCTACAGAATTTTATAAACACAAATGAACTAAAATTTTGACAAATATTTTTCCACAAAAACACAATCAAATATAATGAAAATAAATATTAACCTCTCAAATATTGCTTAAACCATATAACATGTTAAATCTACAAGCATTACCATTGAACAGCAATAAACATGTACCTAACATCTGCTTAATCTCTAAAATCTAATCATCGTCATAACATAATTAATCTTGTATCAAGAACAAATTATCTAAATATATAAATCACCTATATTCAAATTTTCTCCTATTGAAGTTTCATTTAGTTTAATTTTATGAATTTTATAAAATTATTAAAATTGCACATACATGTAGGATAATCTTTAGTCGAACATGTTTTGAAAGGAAACCCAATCAAACCCCTAGCTAGCTAACCTAGCTCATCTTCTATTGTCACATTCCTTCAAACAAATTTGTTTAGTTATCTTCTCTTGTCACAATCCTTCGAACAAATTTTTTTAGGATCCTTTTAGTATTGATCCAATTTTTTTTTCACGTTTATGGTAGAGTAAGAACTTCTTCTCCAAACTTTGCATATAATCTAATCTTTAATATCTTTATTGACTAATAATTCCTTTAACCTTGTTTTCAACAAAATCAAAAGTGATTAACGATTATTATCTCATAGTTTGCAAGTTCTAACTTCTTTTTAGATTAACAACCTCAATAGATTTAATATTTTCTTTAATTTTTGTCTAAGTTTCCATTTATCTAAAATTCAATGATCATAAACTTGTCTCACTTAGTGAAACTCATGGCGTACACACACATAGCCATAAAATCAAATATTAGATGTAGAATATGAATGGATGTTATAAATATCTCTAACTATTGCTTTTTGATCCCTTGAATGATTTTGATGTTGCTAGATAATTTCTATTTACTTCTTTTGCTTGATAATCAAACAAAGGCTCTGTGTTTTACTGGTCTTATTACACACAATACGATGGTGTAAAGAATGAATGGTGATGAATAAAAGAGTAGATGCCCTATAATTATATAATGTGCTTCCATCAAACACATAAAATGAATAGTTACCAAAAAAAGATCCTGTGATATTGTAGAGATTTTATTGTATTAGGATTTTCTTTATATGAAATTACCATTTACTAATAAAAGTCCTATACTATTGTGACTTTCTTAATGTAGATTTCCTTTAATATTTGAATAATGGATCATAACCAATATATGAAGATATTACCAATATTTACTTACTAATAATAAATATTTACATTCTCCCACTTGGTCTATACATTCAAACAGTCATCATCTCAAAACCCAATGTAAATCAAATAAGAAATAAAATACATGAATCATGGCGATATGTCCTCTAGATTTTGAGTATTTTTTTTCCATGTATCACAATGCATTATATTTCTCATTCTATATGTGGTAACGTTACTTAAATGAATAAACCCTATGTTTATTCTTGGTCTTCGTAAATATGTTTTCTCAAAATAATCAATGCGAATTTCATCAACAATGTATCCTTATCCTATATTCGATACATGATTCTTGAATCTAAGTGGTAGGATGCCTTTAATTGAAAGATTGGCTATCATCAGCTCATCAGCTCATTACTAAAGTGTTTTATGACCACTTTATTTTCCTTAACACGTTCTATAATGGTCAAGTACTTAATGTCGATGTGTTTGCTTCAACTACCACTTTTGTTATTCTTGGAAAGAAATACAACAGTTATGTTGTCACAATATATTCTCAATGACCTAGGTATAGTATCCACAAATCTAAGCCCTGAATGAAACTCTTCAATCATATACCATGCAATGTTGCCTCAAAACAAGAGACAAACTTTGCATCTAATGTAGAAGTGGCAATCAAGCCTTGCCTAATACTCCTTCAAGATACATAGCTCCACTAGCTAACATGGAAATGTGACATGATGTTTATTTATGTGAATAAACACATCCAGTAAGGTTTACATCTAAACATCTAAACACTTCTAGACTATCGATGCGTCTGAACATAGGTATATAATCCTTAGTCCCTTGAAGGCACCGAATCACTTTCTTTGCAACTTTCAAGTGGTCTAAACCTGAATTACTTTAATTTCTCCCTAACATTCCTACAGTAAATGCAATGTTAAGCTTTGTACAAACCTGAGCATACATTAGCTTCTAATAGCAGAAAAATAAGGAATATTGTGCACCTACTCTTGTTCAAAATTGTTCCTTAGGTACTCATTCATACAAGCATATCACCCTTCACAATTGGAGATGTACTTGGTGAACAATCTTTCATCCCAAATCTCTCCAAAACCTTATTGATATAGGTCTTTTAAGATAAGCTTAAAACATAACAGTCTCTATCTCTATCAATCTTGATGCTAATGACATAAGAGGCATTGCCCATATCCTTCATCTCAAAGTGCTTAGAGAGAAATTGTTTCCCCTCATATAGTAAGCTATTGTCATTGAATATCATCCACATACAAGACTAGAAAATAAGTTTTGCTCCCACTAACCTTTTGGTATATACATTTATCCATGATATTCTCTCCAAATCTAAATGAAGAAATAACTTCATGGAATTTCAAATACCAGAGGCTTATTTCAATCCATATATGGATTTCTTAAGCTTGTAAACCAAACACTCACCAATACTAGATCCTCTAGGTCATCATTTAGAAATGTCATTTTCACATCCGTTTGTTGCGATTCCAAATCAAAGTGTGCAACCAATGCCAAAATTATAAAAAGAGAATCTTTCTTAAACATTGGTTGAAAGGTATCTATGCAATCGGTTCCTTCCCTTTGAGTGAATCCTTTAGCAATAAGTTTTGCCTTGTATCTCTTAATGTTGCTTGATGAATCTTTCTTTGTTTTATAGACTCATTTACACTATATAGGCTTCTTTCCACTAGTCAACTCAACAAGGTCCAAAACATCATTACTCTTCATGGAATTCATCTTATTCTTCATGGTATTGCACCATAACTCTAGTTCCTTGCAATTCATAGCTTGTGTAAAGGTCTTAGGGTTATTTTTGGCTCCTTTCTTATAGCTAGAATCTTGTAGATATACCATATAATCACTAAGAATTGCTCATTTCTTAAAGCTAGTAGATTTTCTTAACATTGCACTAGAAAGATGTTCAATTGGTTGTTCAATATCCTCATGAGTAGCTTGATCTACTAAATTATCAATCATTTATGGAATTTCACTATTATCGTTCTCAGCTTGTTGATTTGTTATAGATGGTGTTACAATATGTAGCTGAGCTTTAAGGACATTATGAATGATAGTAACTTGATTTCTTGAAGTGGATTATTGAGTATCACAATGATTCTTCTCTAAATTAGTGCTTTGAGATAGATCCCTCCCACTAATTAAGTCATTTTTAAGAAATTTTGCATTTCTTGATTCTATAAATCTAGTGTGATATGATGGACAATAAAATCTATATGCTTTTGACCTCTCAACATATCCAATGAAATACTTGCTTATGGTCTTCGGATCCAGCTTCTTTTCTTGTGGAATATAAACTCTTATTTCACATGGACATCCTTAAATGTGTACACGTTGGAAACTCAGTTTTCAACCCTTAAATAATGTAAATGGTGTCTTTGGGACAGCCTTGGCTAAAACTTGGTTTAATATGTACACTGTTGTCTTAAGAGCTTTAGTCTACAAAGACTTAGGAAGATTAGAATTACTAAGCATAATGCGCACCATGTCTAATAATGTTCTATTTCTTCTTTCTACCACACCATTTTAGTTTGGAGAACTAAGTGAGGTATATTGGGCAATAATCTCATTTTCTTGATAAAACTTTGCAAATGGACCAAGTGCTTGTTGAGCATAATATTCACTACCTCTATTAGACCTTTGTTTGCTTACTGCATTGCTTTTTTACTTTTGTCTTGAAAATTTTAAAGGAATCCAATGTTTCCCTCTTATTATGAAGCAAAGAAATATATATATATATATATATATATCGTGAGTAGTCATCAATAAAGGTAATGAAATATTTTTGTCCAAAGGAGTTTAAATCAGGACTAAAAATATCTGTGTGTATGATCCTAATATGTCTAAACTCCTCTTAACATTTTTCTTTGACTTGTTAGTCTACTTTATTTTAATGTTATCAACACAAGTCTCAAACATCATGTATCTTGTCATTTACCAATCTTTTAACTTTATCAATGGAGATATGCCCTAATCTCTGGTACCATAACACAAAGGATTTCTCATTCATGACATAATGCTTCCTACCTATATGTATTGCATCATAGCAATTCTTATCATGTAAATTAATATAGAAAAGACAATTAGACAAACTACCATTTTCGAACCAATTTAGATTTATAACTCAAACAAAAAACATCTAAAATTGAAAACAATATCCAAAAGGTACAAGTCTAGAAACTGAAATTAGTTTCTTGGAGAAACTAGGCACATAAAATGTCCTTTCTAATAATTAAATAAAATTACTACTTAAAATTAAAGTACAATCCTTAGTGCCTCCACATGCAAGGACATCTTGTTTCCAGGATAGATGTACTCCTCACTTCCCATTGGCTTCCTTTTTTTTTTTTTTTTTAATCTTGCAACACATTGGTAATGTGAATTGTATAGCTAGAATCAATCCACCATGTGTGATGATTAATATTAGTTAAATTATATTTGAAACATACTATTGAGATAGGATACCAATAAATGTACCTTTTGGCAAACTTAGCACAGTCCTTCTTGATATTCCTTTCTTTCTAATAGAAGAAGCGCTTGGATTCTTTCTTAGTGTCTGCTTGAGCAAGTATTTTATCCTTTCCCTTCTTATTGGCTCAAGTCTTATAATTCCCTCGAAAAGCTAGATGAGCACTTTGAGTTTCTCCTTACTCTGCCAGTAGCCTCCTTTCCTCTTGAACACACATGGCCATTAGCTCATTAATTGACCATTTGTCCTTATGTGTTATACGATATCTTAAAAGGTGCATATGCTGGTGGAAGAGTGTTCTATATGTGGTACATAAGGAAAGATCCAGACATTTCTACCTATAGTGTCTTAAGTTAAGCCATAATGTCCCTTATGTTATTGATGTGAGCATGCACACCATTAATTTTGGTGAGTCTAGCAGTTGAAAATCTTTTTTATAAGGTACTTGCTAGTGCCTTATGTGAGGACTAAAATTGATCATCAATAGCCTTCAATGACTTGTAGACATTGACATGATGCTTGATGGGACCATAATCACTAGCATTGATCTTAGTCTTTGTGAAACCAAATTGAGATGATTAGATTGTTCTCAACGTTCATAAAGAGAGATTTTTAGTCAAAGTGCTAGCATCAGTATTAGCAGGTGGTTCATCTTTTGAATAGCATAGTTAATGTCCAAGTACCCAAAATGAAGGAGAACTTTGTCTGTCCATATCTTATAGTTTTCACATGTTAATTTAGGAACATTATTAGTAACAACAATATTTTGTGTAACTACAAAATAAAATATATATGCCTACATATATCAATAATTGAGGCTAATAAACAAGCATATGCAATTTAACCATGTAAAGCATATAAGGACATAAATCAATGACATAAAATTGTCCATGGGCTAAATTTTAATCAAATAGATCCATGTTAATCTTTATGATAATACTATCAATATATATTTACCTCTCTTATTACCTAAGGGAAAAATAAGAATAAAAGACCTATATTTTATCCTAATTTGAATATGTGAAATGCAATAAAAACTCCTGTGGGATGGATTTCATCACATCCAATATAACAAATTACAATTGATATCTTTATCTAAATACGATCCAACCAACTTAATATTATAATTTTAATTAACTAAGGTTGTTGTGGCTAGGCCCAAGTTATTTAAAATCATATGGATCACTAGATATCTATTTAATTAATTATTCATTCTTATGCACAATTTATCAATATCATAATGCATCCAATTAAATTAATGATGCAAAACAATTGAATCGATAAATATTGATCTTCAAAAAAACTACATGTGCATAAGTTTCAGCGTTGTCAAATAAATAATTCTAATGAATTATCTTTCAATGAATTGAAACCAATTCATTATATTACCAGCGCATCATAACAACAATAATTCTAAACTTTAGTAAGTCAAAATATATATGTACGCACACATATATATAAATCAATATATTTTTATCAATTGATGTATATATATATGAGAGTGAAACAAAATCACCATTGATGGATGTACTAATATATGAATATATATATATATATGCATGCCAGCATAATCAACACTACCATCATGATTTTAATGCAATTATCGTTCAAATATAATTGCAAAACTCAAAATCCATATAGCAACGTAGAGGTCATATCAATGTTGTGATATCAAATGTTAAGGAAAACTCATGACAAACACACACATAGCCATGAAATCAAATACCAAATGTAGAATATAAATGAATGTTATAAATACCTCTAGCCATTGCTTTTTGATCTCTTGAATGGTTTGATGTTGTTGGATAAGATTTATTTACTTCTTTTGCTTGATAATCATGTAAAGGCTCTGTGTTTTCTTACTCTTATCACACCTAATACGATGGTGTAAAGAATGAATGGTGATGACTAAGAAAGCAGATGCCCTATAATTATATAATGTGCTTTCATCAAACACATAGAATGAGCAGTTACTAAATAAAGCTCCTATAATATTATAGAGATCCTATTATATTGAGATTTTCTTGATATGGCATTACCACTTACCAATAAAATTCCTATAATATCGTGACTTCCTTAATGTATATTTCCTTTAATATTGGAATGATGGACCACCATGAAGATATTGCAAATATTTACTTACTAATAATAAGTATTTACAATCTCATGATATCCTAAATGTCATTATAGATTCTTAATTCTATATAGCAATCCATAAGTAAATTGTAGTAAGATTAAGTGAAGATTTTTTTTTTTTTTTTTTTACCTTAAAGTGTAAACTGCAGCAGTGTCTATTGTTTCATTACTATTTAATATCATGATTCATTTATGGCCATTCGTACAAAATCGTCTATTTGTTTCTCTTGACTATTTTTTTCATAATGTATGATTGTGGTTATGAAATATCCTCAACATCAAAGATCTTGTAATTGATTATCTCAAATTCCCTTTTTTTTTTTTTTCCAAACAACACATTTTCGTAATTGTTGATTCGATATTGAAAATTCATAAGCAAACAAAAAGAGTTTCCATAAGGTTCTCACCTCGGTCCTTCCCATCAGTACTTGTGCGCATTGAGCTCCAACAGAAGGTCCTTATCTTTACGATTTCCCCAAAATGAGCAAAAATGTTATAAGAGGGTATATGATGCACGTGTCTTGTTCTCTAATACCAAATTAATGTGTCCTTAATAAGTGCTACCAATTTAATGTGAAAATTGGTATTAGGTAAACATAAAATTATGATATAGATGTATTTCATATATGATAGATAATACGGATATTAAAAATAAATTGGGATGTGATTTAAATTATAATTCAACTGAGAGTCTGAGACCATAAATTATAAAGCAACTATGAGTATTTAAAAGAATCAATGATTCAATTAACACATTTTCCATATTCTTTAATAATATTGATAATAACACAAGAAATGGAGATAAATATTATGGAATATTCAAAACACAAGACTTCACAAGACTAAAAAGAAAACCACACTCAAAACTCCGTTAATTATTAACTAAAAAAAATAGAAAAAAAAATCTGATTTTTTATATATTAAATACAATAAATTGAAAAGGCTGACAGCAAAGAAAGAGAGAGACTATGTTTTTTTTTTTTCACAAAATTAAAAGATTCACTTAATAATAATAGATGACAAGACTCAACCTATATATAGACATATATGATAATTCTAACAAGATATAATATGTTTAAAAATTGATTGACTAATAAGATACCAAATAAAAATAAAACACCTAACAAATATGACTCAATCCTAAAATATTTTAAACCAAAATAGAAAAGTAACATATTTAAGAAAAAATATGATTCAACCCCAAATATATATATATATATATAACAAAAAACATAGAAAAGTAACAAATCAATAATATATTATATTAATTTGGCAAGTTAGACCATAAACATCTTCTCATGCACATGTTATTTCCCCATGTTTAGGAAGACTTATCCTTGAATCTCTCATTTGCAAAACTTAAGCCCAACATCATAGTTCTAAACAATGCGAGCAACTACCTACAAATATATATATGAAGCTCCTCCTTCAATAGTTTAACAAACGGTTAGATTTTCTTGGCGCTAGCACTATCCACTTTAGCCTACCGGCTAAATAGGCCAAAGTAAATTATTTTTATTTACAAATTATATATATATTTTTTTGTTAATTTGTGTGAAAGTTGGAATAT
Organism: Combretum micranthum; assembly: GCA_024138025.1. Lineage (NCBI taxonomy): Eukaryota > Viridiplantae > Streptophyta > Magnoliopsida > Myrtales > Combretaceae > Combretum > Combretum micranthum. The sequence goes on from JAMXBD010000053.1 coordinate 661,975, forward strand.
TTAAGCATTATAGGAACATATATACATCAATGATTAATTTTATTGTTATTTTAATTACTTATATATAAAAATAATTTTTCAAAATAATTTATTAGATATCATGTTACTTAAAAATATATACTTAAAAAGAATACTATAATATATGTGGTGTGTGCATTGATTCATGGTCCTCCATAACATAATTAATGATCACTATTACGTTACTACTACTACTACTACTATATATATATATATATATATATTCTCATTTGCAAATTTGGCTAGATGTTAAATTTTCTCTTCTTTTTTTTTTTTTTACAATACAACTCGTGGGTTGACCATCACGAGTTAATTCACTTTAGCCCATGGATTAAATGGTTCAAATGAACTTGGTCATTTTTAAATGACTTTAAACTCTACCTCGCACTCGTCATATGCTATGTTGATCAAGCTGTTTGAAATTGGTGGATTTGCAAAGAATTGTAACTTTCACAGTGGAAATTGCTTATTGCCTATGATATTTGCTCTTCTCTCATTAAAATCATCTTGCATATGTTAGACTTGCTATCATTTGCTATGAGTCTAGATGTTCATCAATTATTTTCCTATAATTTCTATATGTTATTCTCTTTAGGATTTTCAATACTATCATGGTTTGTCTTCTTCTTTTTTTTTTTTTTAATTATGTCTTCATGCTCAAGATTGTCTATTGGTTCAATTAATATATGTGCTCCGCTTTTTTTTTTTCCCATAACTTCCACAACTTGAGATTTCTCATCTATCTCTAGTATAACTAGTTCCTAGGTCTCACTAGTTACTTTCTTTTCATCTAATTCTACCTGTTCATGTGATCTTGGTGAATTCTCAAGTGCACACATGTGATAGTAGATTAAACTAGAAGTACTTAAATGTTTTTGGATTTCTATTGACCAACTCAATGTTATAATCTTCTATAAAGCTACTTTAGCAAAACTTTAATGTTTGTTTCAAGCAAGCCAATGTTCAAAATGTATGAAATGTGAAAAAAAAGTTCTTATTCATAATTTTCAGAAGATGATCTTGACTGTCAAATGTCTAAGATGGAAGGTTGGGATCAAGAATTGCATATGGTTGTTGGATCACTCTTACAAAATAAAGAAAGTCTAACTTTAATATAAGAATACCTAAGGCCTATTTGAGACTTCTTTGGATTTGTTAAGGCCAAACGAAGTCCTAATGAGCTCATTATAGCCTTTTTCAAGTATACAATTCATGCACAAGACAATAAAGTAAGGTGAGAGTGGAAAAACTAATCCAAGCCTATTAAGTGAAATAATTTTGAAAATATGGCTTGTTCTATGGAACCCTATTACTAATGTAAGCAATCAATCCATAATATTAATTTAGGAAAGAACCCAATTACTTATATGAATCTCTACAATTATTTACACTATATTTTCAAAAAAATAATATAGTTGTTCGTTGATAGGATTACTGACTCCTGCAAATTGTATGTCGACAAATCTTCTATAAGTTCTCCCTTCAATAATGCCACAACCAAAATCGAATTAGGGCAATTCTTAAAAAAAATAATAATAAGTAGATTTTAGGTAAATCAGTTTACCTGTGTGGATAACCGCATGCTAAAACCTTTCTTCGCACCTTACTCTAAATTTTCTCAAAATCAAATGAGAATTTCTCGAAAGCAACTTATTGAATTCTAAATCGAGTTGTTAAAAAGAAAAGGGAACACGGAAAATTGAATGAGTGAATGAATAAACTCCTTATGTTTTGTTCGAACAACGACATGCACGGAAGCCATTGGTCTATTCAATCTCGAGAAACATAAATAAAATTCTTCTAATATTTGATTAATGTCTTGAAACATGTTAATTGGGATTGGATGATTTCCTTTTAATTTCTCGCCAACACATAACCAATTGGCAATAGTTATATCAATATGTTGACTGCAGAATGACATGTCGTCAAAAGGGTAATAATAACACATGTTAGAGAAATTGTAATGATAAATCATGTATATTGTACAAAGTATACATTCCCCTTTCTCCCTTTCTCTGGTAAATGTATGCATCATATACTACCTTTACTTTGCCAACTTTTCTCATTGTATCTCTATGCTGTCTTGAAATATCAAGACATCTTCGTATGGACACCTGTCATCCAAAACCCTTAAAAGAAGTAAATTTACTTTTGTAGTTTACACATTAACTTGGACGTATCATGTTATCTTAATCTCCAAGAAAAGAAACAGTTGCGGCCATGGAAATGCGTGGGTAAATAATGGTGTTCAAATATTACTGTAGTCGTGGCTAAAAAAAGAAGAAGAAATTGAAAAATAAATAAATAAATAGTCATATTCATAACACTTGGTTTACAATTTTTTTACCCGGCCAACATTATGTGCAACTTACCTTAATAACTTTAATAAAACATGTAAAAATTTATGATTTAACAAAACTAGTTCCATCTATTATTTAAATTTATATTCAACCATAATTAAATCACTGAAATTTATATGTATTATATTTATTTTAGTAGTCATATAATTGACTACACGGTCCCATTAATAACAAGTCTATACAAAATTCCATTAAATATTGGCCAAACCTATTATAACGTTAATATCCATATTCTAACCTAATAAATTAGGTTGAATCATCTCTTTTCCAAAGCTATAACATGTATTGGTAAAATATATATAAATGCATATATCAAATATTGAATCTTATGCCATAAAAGGTTACGAATTATTTTTAATTGAGTTTTTAACATAAAATTTAAAGTTGTTAATTGTTATACTTAATCCAACTTTTACTTCTTAAAATTTTACGTCATTTCTCATTATTTGTGGTGTAATTTTTTTACTAACGAATATTTTTCATGTGATATTTCCTAAATATAAGATGGTGGAACTCTAATAATCGAGTTACTTTTTGGTGCAATGACTTGGAGTTCTTTAAAACTCTAAAATTAAGCGAGCTCAATAGATAGTACTTCCAAGATGGTAACACCCTCAGAAATAGCTAGCGTCAAGGACAAAACCATATAGTATTTGCCAAACAGATAATCTCTCGATGGATGGAGTTAAGGCCATCACATAGGTGTTATAAGAGCAATTCATCAAGATACAACACTCTTATAGAAAAGAAAACAGAAGTGCAGATCTTCTAGCCAACCTTGCTTGAACCAACATATTAGTTTTCATGTGGTTGATAGACCTTCAACTTCTATTTTTGACATTTGTAGGCGAGATATGAGAGGAATATCTTTCCCTCATAACTGTGTGATGTAATGGATTTTGCCGCCTTCATAATAATAATAAAAAAAAGTAGTGAGTTAAGTAATGTATAGGGCAAAGTGCCTCAAAACGGAGCTCCTCTCTTATCCATCTTACCTAGTGTGATTCTAGATTTGTGTAACGAAATTGATGAGAATGTCAGTTTTGTAAGTGGGGAAATTGTGATATTTCCTAAATAAGGTGATGGAACTCTAATTATCGAAACTTTTTTGATGTACCTTGAAATTCAATAAAACTCTAAACTTAACCATACTCAGTGAAGAGCACTTCACGATGGATGACTTCTTGGGAAGTAGTTGATGCCAAAAATAAAACCATATGGTATTTCACCAAAACGGATAATACTTTGATGGGTGAACTTCTAGGTTATTACACACCATAACACCATAACAAAAATAATGAAAGCAATAGACTTGAGAAATGAAAATTGAAAGGTAATTGCAAATGATCCCTTTGTATTTGGTCATTGTGCAAATAAATTATCTTCCATATCATAGAACTCTAAAATCTTTTTTTTTTTTCAAATGTGTTTATACTCTATAATGTTATTTTATCATTGCATAAAATAGTAAAGATACTAAAATTAGAAAAAATAAATAAATTCAAGAGTGAAATAGTCACAAGGGAGTCTAAAATCACCCTTTTAGGACTTTAGCGACTTAGACATACATTTTAAAGACAAAAAGTTGAACGCATGTAAAATTAAGTTAAAAGATATTTTCTACTATTTACCCAATGTTTAATTGGTAAAACATTAACAATCTTAAACTTCATGTAAAAAAATTAATTCTGACTTGGTTAAATTTTGGTAACTTCAAATTTAAGATATAATATAAAACCACTCAAAGTTTCAACACTATTCTTTCTTAGGAATATTCCAAACTGCATGCATACACCCGCCGATTCAATAACTACAATAAATAAAGTTGTGCTTTGAATATTTTGAGCTGACAAACATATGGGCATCTATCGAAAATTGTGAGTATTTGGACCAAAATCGCCGTTGGATCCAAGGGCATCTCTGTACAGTGCTTATAGTACGAAACGAGCTACAAATTTTCTTGCAAAATAAACCTAATAATAATTAAATCTAGAGTTTTTTATGTAATGACCGTGACTCAATGGGGTTTTGCATTATTTTATTTGCTTTCTGTAATTAATAAATTTACATAGTAGATATTCAGCCATGGAAGTTGCCAACAACATTCAATTCTACCTAACAAGATTTTCTTTTCCTTCTTTGAGACAGGCGTAATCACAGTAGTAAATTTAATGCGGTATTTCACTGGGGAATAATGAAAAATGAACAAAGCATGCAATCGGTTTGAATAGAAATGTAAATAAATTAAATTATTTACAAAAAATTAAAGTAGTAAAGCTATCAAATTGGATTCGAAGTTTATAATACCCAGCATGTCCATAATCCAATCCACCAAAAAATATATATATAAATGATGGACTTATTAGTCGTTGAACTTATCTCTTGAAGATGTTAATTTTGTGTGTAGAGCTAAGTTTGCCTCTTGAAGAGAAAAAATTTGACACAAAACAAGAAACTCGTATCAGCTCATTTCTTAAAGAAACAAATTTGAGCTTTGAGCACTTGCAAAGAACTTGTCCCTTGATTGTATGGGTTTCTTGTTTAGTGTTAAACTTGTCTCTTTGCTAAATTGCAACAATAGCTGCATTTGCATCATTGCCCAAATAATACTACAATTATAAGCACCTGCCAATACAAGATAAAAAATATAATGTACAACACATACACTACTTCCCCAAACACCATTCTTAACAAGTCCATCTGATCTCCATCAAACACCAACAAACTTAATAGCAGATCCACATAATATTTCAATCTCATCTACATAGACACAAGTGTAACTAAAAGAAAAGTGCAAAATAAGAAGAAAAATTTCACTAATATAGATCCATGTATATAAGTAAAAGAAAAAAGATCAAGAAAGATATACAAAGAATCATGTGTCATCCTAATCTCCACTCGGTAGGCTATAGTGAGGGCATCAATGATATGAGTAGTCTCTAGCTTTAACGTGGATGAGACTCTCACCCATATCATTTGGCAATGCTAGCCAACCCTTATGTGGGTTTAGAGGAGTCTGAATGGCTGCAATAGCATCTCAAGAAGAGGTGTTTCCATAGGAACCAAAATTGACATGAAAGGATCTAGCTCTCCAATATCAACTATTGTAAGCGATGGCTTATCTTTGATATCTACTGGTATATGCATTGCCTCAGCCTTACCCTTACCCCTACCCTAGCCTTATACCGTAGCTTGCATTAACTACCTTTTGCTGCTGTGGCAACAAGAATTGTCACTATTCTTGTTTGATAGGCTAATGTGGGTGGCTTAGGAGGGCGATGGCTCAAGATTGCTACACTACCCTCATAATTTTTGTGCATTGAACAAGATATTATTGTGCAACATCTAAGGCAACCAGCTAATCAATGTACAATACGCACCAAGATTAGAATATCATGTAAAAGTAAGAGAAGAATAACTTAATCAACAACATTTGACCAACCATGGATAAAGCATGGAATTGGCATGACGAATGTATCGTTGAAGAAGCCCCGTTTACCATAGTAGATAGTCAAGATTTGTCGTGGTAGATAGTCAAGATAAGTACCAGTTGGAATAAGTGGTAACTCTATAACTCCCGAGCATCCCACTCAAAAATCCATCCAACATGCTTTACCTAGTTCCAAGTCGTTTGTTTACATAGGTTATACTCCAGCACTAGCATATGCAAACCTTGGAAACTATTGAACTATCGAAACACTCTAAAAAATTCTATGCATTTTGTCATTGTTGTCATCCAGATAGGGGTTAGCATTTGGACAACTACTCTTGTGTTGTAGCATTGTTCCTTTTTTCTCTCTTGTTCTAATTCTAGTAACTAATTCTTGAGTCCAATTCTTCCTGAAGGCCATCTCAGGGTAGTTCAAGGTCTTAACCATATCAGCATAGATAACTACCATCATTACACACTAGATATTCTAATAAAAGACTACAAACAAGTCATAGTTGTAGAATAGAATGCTACTATAGCTAGTTACTCGGGATACTCAGTCGATATCACGAATAGTGAAACTAACATGAGACAACAAGTTTTGACTTCTTTATCAGTGTTAGTGTTGAGGTCATATAACCCATATAATTACCAAAATTCGTCTCTATGTAATGATTGAAGTATCCCGCCTTGGAGCATTGAAAGGTGTGTGTTTGTTGCCTCTACCTTAAATACGTCTTTAATTATTACTATATATATATATATATATATTGCTTTGATTAATTGTTGCATACAATACTTAAGTCATGCACTGTTTGTCATGATCATGTGACAATTCAATTTATTTACTAGGCATACTCATCTCAGGTTAATATACAAATGTACTAAATGATTGAAGAACATAGGGTTCGAGCTATACATGCTCTTATCAAAAGTTAAGGACATGTAGTGGACTAGCCATGATCTTCAAGCTTAAGAAGTGGCAAACTAGAGTTTTGCTACCACTATAAAAGAGTTACTTCAATTTATACATTCTTCAAGACCTTTAAGTTCTAATTTCCAATGTTGTTAAGACCAGCCTAGACCAACTGATTCACCTCGGTTCGATCGAAACTGGTATTGATGCCGAGTTGGGTCTCACATTTAGCTTGTTTTTGCGTCTAATAAGCGAGACCAGGGTGACCCGATTGGTTCAACCAAGAACCGATTGAGCCAGTCGGTTCTGTCAGGTCGGAATGTAAGGTAAATTAAAAGAAACAAAAAAGAGGTAAAAGAAAAACCCTGAACTTTAGAAGATTTTGGAGTCTTAGACAATGCAAACGCATACATAAATATTTTGAAAAATAAGCAAAACCCAAAGCTGAAAAGTGAAAACTGAAAATAGTAAAGTAAAGTTAGAAAACAAACACCCACTCGCCATTCTCCACGGTAAAGATGCAATTGACTACTGCCACTATTGGAACCATCGATGCAAGGGCACTACCCATGGCCACATCTCCATTCTCCATCAGTAAGTTTCCAATACTTATTATTATTTATTGAACTTACCTATAGCTTAGTTTATGGCTATTAATTGCTTTGCAAATTTGAAATTTCTATATTTTTATTTGGACAACATAACTGTTGTTAGTATTAGTTATCTCATTGCTACTCCGAAGTTTGATTTAGATTTTTTTTCCTTTTTAGGGTTTAGGAAAAAAAAAGCAATTAATTAATCGAAAAAATGCAATTTATAAAATTGTATATAAAAGTTAATTAAAACTTGAATTAATGTCTTAGTTTATATAGTATTTTTTAAGGATGTACAATGTGTTGATGAAGTCAATTTAATTATGGATTTTGCTGGGTAAATTTTGTTAGAATAGTTAGGATTTAACTTAAAAATTTATTTTTCATCGAGTTCGATTTGACCTTTAGTTGAACCAGGTCCAACCCCTTGATCCCTGACTCCCTAGCATGGTCGAGTCAACCCCCCATCCGGGTCTAACAACATTGCTAATTTCTCTCACTTTGTTGCAATAATTAATCCACTCAATTGAATGTTGCTAATCCTTATCTCCATGCTCATGTGAAGTACATTAACCTCAACATTATTCATTTTACATGTTATCAAATTTCTTTTGGATTCTTGAGAACATTTTACATATGTAGACAGCTAAATTTAAATTATGGATTTATAAGCACACCAATGACTTAGACCTGACTCTTTAGACTAAGTGATAGGGTTAAGAGAGTCAAGTTTATGAAATTGGTATGACTAAAGGAGACATGGTGAGCTTAGATCAGGGACTATTGAATTGGACCAATCCCGTTCACTCTCAGCCTTTCTTTAGAAGCTTATGTACTTAAAGAGGCGTTCCATGGATCATAGAACTCTTGTAAAAATCTATCAATTGAAGAACTCATCTTGGTCATTGATAGTTAATGCGATCCGACCAATGTTATTAAAAGCCAAGTTTCTACAAGCACCTAAAGCTCATGTGCATTTCGAGGATTGAAAAATTAAAAGGAATGTCGTTGTATTACTAAAATACTTTTACAAAAGATCAAGTAGAGTTTAGAACAAAGAACATGCTATCTCTCTTTTGGAATAGTAGGGTTGATATAGCACCACCACCTATTACTAGTACATTTGAGCTTCCTAAGACTATATGTTCCTCTTCCTTACTTCTCACTCTTTATCATTCCTTATATGTGCTTTCATGTCATTCCTCTAAGGTGAAGTGTAGTGGGAAAGCATGCTGGACGTATGTGACCTCTGCAATTAGATCCACCCCCTACAATATATTTCTTTAATGCTTCAATTGTCAATCTTCTTACAAAGCTAGCAAATGTTGGTTGTAATTTCTTTGTTCAAGTTAAGCTTTTGAAGAGCTTTAATAACCCCTGTTTAAATTTTATAATATTAATCCAAAATTTCTTAAGTTATATTTAGATAAGTCTAATTCTTCATTAATTAACATTAACCTCTTGAAATTAAATGTTTACATAACTCACAAAACCCACTAAAGAGCATAGCTTGATGATTCTTACTTTGCACATCTTTATTCTTTTGCTATTTGATTCATGTCCAAGTTGGCAATATATTATCAAATGAAAATTTCTTGAAGAAGCATTTGGGAGTGGTCTTTATTTTTTATTATTATTTTTTTTTTTGCATATCATTCTCTCTTGAATAACGAAGTCATAGATTATATGGGATAATTACAATGGGTTTCTCGAAATTATGGGATGGCCATGTTTCCAAATTAAAGATGACCTTACTATCATATTGTACAAAAGATTTGATAATCAAGCCTATAAGGTTGTATCAAATGTATTATTGTAACTAGAGATGGTCATGGGAAAAGAAAGGGAAGAAAAACATACTTAATTGCTGAGGTAGTTATGATATGGAAAATTTTTTTGCAGCATGACATTGGTAGTGTCAATTTGCCATGCCTAGTGCACCATAGTGCATTGTATACTGCAAAGCTCTCAAAATCAAGATTTTAGTAAAATCATGAAAAGGTTTGTAAAATCAAAATGTAAAAATTTATGTTTTAATAATCTATGTAAAATTGTTTTGGAAAACTATAAATATGCTTATAACAATGATAAAAAAAAAAACAGCAATATGTAATGGATATAAAAAAAGTCAAATTCTCTTTTTCGTAATAACTTTTAATCCATAGTATAACATACTCAGAAAAGAACAAGTAGAGTTGAAACAAAATTTTTTTCTTACTATTTTGTTTGCAAAGAGTATAGTAATAAATTTTCTTGCTATTTTGTTTTAAAAGAGTTACAATTTGAAAAGAATAAAAATTTTCAATTTATCTTAAGTTCTCTTTTAATAAATTAATTAAATAAGTTATCTTGTGAACGTTGTAGCTAAAACTTGAAGCTACATGAAGCTATAAATATAAAGGGTAAATTACATTGGAATATTACAACGCTTGAGGTTAAGTCCATTTGAGGTCACAACATCTCAAGTAGTTTAAAAAAGTCACAATGTTTAAAGAAGTGAGTCAACTGAGGTCTCATTGGTGCAGTTTGTCAAGCACTCAACTACTATCTGTGCTTGGGTCAATTTCTCTACCCTCTGCCTCTATAACTCATTCTCTTTTTCGCAATAACTTATAATTCATAATATAACATGCTTAAAAATAAGACAAGTAGAGTTGAAACTAATTTTTTATACTATTTTGTTTGAAAAGAGTAATAAATTGAAATATTTCCTATTATTTTGTTTTAAAAGAGTTACAATCTGAATATAATAAAAAATTCCAGATTATCTTAAGTTTTGATTTAATAAATAAAATAAACAAGTGATCTTTTAAACATCGTAGCTAAAACTCAAAACTAAATGAAGCTATAAATGTTAAGGGTAAATTACATCAAAATGTCACAACGTTTGAGGTTAAGTTCATTCAAAGTCACAACATTTGATGTGGTTAAAAAGAGGTCATGGTGTTTAGAGAAGTTGGTCAGGTCTCCATTGACACATATTATAACGTGTTGGATCTTCTAAGTTTTAACTAAATATGCAAATTATTTTTTCTATTAACACGTATCAACAGAGACCATTAACCCACTTCTATATTCATTGTGATATTTTTTAATTACTTGAAACGTTGTGACCTTAAATAAACTTACCTTCAAACGTTGTGACCTTCCGGTGTAATTTACCCTAAATGTCAAACAAGAGAGAGTGTGTGTTGAAAGAAAGGGTTTGTTTGTTTAGCCTTTTTAGATAGATATAGATATTTTTTTCAAACTTTTTTTTTCTAACAAATTGTTTATTAAGAAATAAATATAAACAAAAAAAGTTGATAGTTTTCATACAAAAAATCAAATAGATCAAATATAGATAAAATATAAATACAAATCGAATATGTTAACACATATTGTTTCAATACAGATACAGATACAGATACAGATATAGATAAAAAATAGACCATTCAAACAAACTCAAAATTGGTATGCAATAAGAAAGATTTGATACCATAAAAGTTTATGGGCTTGTAAAAATATAAGTTGTATTTTTCATATATTAGTATATTTGTCTCAATAAATAGAATCGATAAATTTGAATAAAAATATAAGATTCTATTAATTTTACTAATAAATTTTGCTAAAGCTATGAGATTTTAATATATATCTATATATATATATATATATAACTTTTTTAGTTAACTTGGAAGAACTTTCTCAAATCCAAGGGAGGATTTAGGAGGGGCCAATAGGGGCTTTGGCACCCTCAAACTCAAGAAAAATTAATTTTTAATGTTTTTTGAAAAAGAAAAAAAGTGTTATATGTATATTATAAAGAGAAAATTATAACATAAAACTAAGCGTGGTATAGTGATTAAGCATCAACTTTTATATACATGAGGTCATGGGTTAAAATCCTATGGCAGTAATATTATTACACACTAATCTTATAATTTGATTTAATATTTTTTTTCTCCAATTAATGTTATTTAAATGTGCATGAATTATTGAATAACTATCTTATCTACATATATTTTTATGATCTATTTGTGCTAAAAGCAATTCTATTACACATTAATTATATAATTTGATTTAATAAAATTATTTTTTCTACATGTAATGCAAGGAAAATGAACACAAATTATTGAATAAATATCCTATCTAGATTCGGCCAAAAAAGAATATCTAGATATATTTTATGATTTATTTTTATTAAATGCAAAATTTATACAAATATTAACTCTATATTTTTTATTAATAATTAATTTTCAAGTGATATATATATCATCTGTTATGAAATGCATTAGATGCTCTTAATTATTATTTGAATAATTTTTTTCATGATGTTTTAAAATATCACATTGAAATCATTATAAAATTCTCATAAATATATATAAGATGTAATATAATTGCAATAGCGAGTGAATATTAATAAATAATTTTAAAATTAACTTAATTAAGGTCCATATACCCCTCGCTCATAGTTGTACAATTTTGCGTTCACCCTTGCTCAAATCGTAAATTAGTATGGGACCTTACAAGTAAAATCGAAGAATAAAATTATGATTAATAGTCTTGGATAAGAATTTTATAGTAATATGTATCATATTGATAGTATAACTATGGTAATAATAAGTTTTGTTACCTTAGTACTGTAATGACGATACACTTAACCATCCCAGTTATACATGTCTAATCATCAAAAGAAGTAAAAAGAAAAGAAGAAAATAAAAGAAGTTGAAACAATAATGAAGAAAAAGAAAGTTTTAAAGCAAGCCATTGCCTACCAGGCATGTCTCTGGAGCAGTCCAGGGATAACCCTAACCCTAGTGATTAAAATAATTGAAGATTTGGAGGGCAGTGGAATGAGTGGAGTGATAGCTTTGTAGCAGTACATCCCTGATTTTGAGGCCACTCACGTGAGAGAGAGAATCACAGATTTTCTCCACTAATAATTTCACCAGACCGAACCCTCCTTTTTCTATCATATTATATCACAATATTATAATATAAACAGACCAAGACATATATTTTTTATAATCTAAAGTCATCCTAAGATCAATTATCTTAATGCCTTTAAGACCATAAAGAGCCAAAATAAAAAATAAAGCTAAACGGCGCAGTTCGCAGCCCCTGTTTTAAGGGTCGTGACCTTGGGAAACTCACGCACCGGAATCTGCCCACGTTTTGTAGTGGTTAGCCTACACAAATCCATCAAAATAATGTAGGATCTTAATAAATAAATAATTAATTAATTAATTACAAGTGCATATTTAATTAATTGAAAAAGTGACTAACGTGTATAACGGGTTTTGTTTCCGAATGTGCACTAGGGTTTGCATGTGTTGAGCTGGAACAGAAGAACTGGAAGTGAAGGACGAAGTGAAGACTGAAGAATAAGGAAGCTGTCGTGCCTTAAGTAAGGGAGTCAGAAAAGATTATTTGGGATGGGCTTGGGCCGAAGACTAAGGGAAGTGGACCTACTGCTTATGCTACATACTAATAAGATCATGGGCTTAGAATATATTAGTAGTTACAGCCCATCCAAATTTTACTAAGCATTATATTACATGTATTGCATTGTTGGCAGATTCTTGCACATGCATCTGGATACTAGGAGCAATTAGTTATCATTGTTACAGAATATATATATACATCACTAGTGTAATACGAAATCCATCAGAAAATTAATACAAAAACATTCTTGCTCCAATTACTTGTATTCAAGTAATTTAGTGCTGCATTTGACACACTTTAGCTATAATTTTACTCAATTTGAATTTCATATTTTTTTTTATCCACATTCCCGTATTGCAAAATAAGAGTTGAGGCCTCTACATCTTAGTTCCGAGGTATGAAATCCTTGATACAAATCATTTTTTGAGGATATTACGTAGGTGGCAAGTTTTTTTTAACCTTTTAGAGTTTGTAATGGGGCTTTAAAAATATAAATATTATTATCTATATTTATTTGGCTTGACTCATGAGCTAAGTGACAGGGCCTAATGGGTCCATCCAGATTTTACTAAGCATTATATTACATGTATTGCATTGCTGGAATTTTATTACAACCAACTGATGAGTTGGCAGATTCTTGCACATGCATTTGGATACTAGGATCAAATAAGTTATCATTGTTATAGAATATATATATATATATATATATATATAATGCATCACTAGTGTAATACGAATCCATCAGAAAATTAATACAAAAACATTCTTTCTCCAATTACTTGTATTCAAGTAATTTAGTGCTGCATTCGACACACTTTAGCTATAATTCTACTCAATTTGAATTTCATATTTTTTATCCATGTTACTGCATTGCAACTAGTATCAGAACAAAATATCCATGGAAGCCAGAGAGTTCAAGAAAATTAAGGAGGCGTTGAAAGGGGTGATGAAGGAACAAGTGGAGAGACAGGAAAGGATTCTCCAAGAGCAAGCTGATAAACATGAAAAATGGATCAAGTTATTCTCAGAAACCTACAAAGACAACAAGCAATGATAGAAAAGCAGAACCAAACCATCGATGCACTACAATAGCAACTACATGGCAAGGCACCAACTGGGGAACAACCATCCAAGGCGATAGCAGGGGACAATATGACCCTACAGCAAGCGGTTCTTATGCCAAACACACTAGTGCTCTAAGCACTTATCAGGTACCTACTAGAAACACTAAAATATAGTTTCCCGTGTTTGATGGAGATGGGTTTAGGAGTTGGGTTTCTATTGGAAAGCAATTTTTTGCTTTAGACAAAACCCTTGAATGTCTTAAGCTAAAAATTGCGACTATGCATTTGGATTTCAAACCTTACGAATGGTATAGTGCATATGCTAAAGCTAGGAATAATATAAACCCCTCAACCTGGGAAGAACTTACAAAGGCTTTGAATGATAGGTTCAAAGAGAAGGGTTTGAGGATCCTATTTTGACTTAAAATAATTATAGTAGATAGGATCACTCTAAGACTACAACGATGAGTTTATGCACTTGTCAACCCAAGTGCAATTGCCAAAATCCTATCTTGTCAGTTGTGTTGGTCCTAAAGTATAATCAAGAGGGGGGGGGGGGGGGGGGGGGGGGGGGGGGGGGGGGGGGGGGGGGGGGGGGGGGGGGGGTTGGTTATACTATGTAACTTACAATATTTGAAATTCTTTTCCAAATTCACAAACTTGATTAAATGATTAAAATGGCTTTTTATTTTCACTTGAAAGAAGATAAAATCAATAAACAATCTCGTTAGTTGAAATCTGAAAGAGAACAAAAATATCTAAACTCGTGAAGATTATATCAAAGAAAATTCCCAGATGTTAGTTCCTGATTTAGTTTCTGAGCTATGATCAACACTTTCTGAAATAGTTTCTGCATTCAAGTTATATCATATATAAACAAACAATTATGCACGAAAATTAAAGAGATAGAGTTTAGAAGAGTGCAAAGCAATTTATAGAGGTTCCGCCTTGAGCGTCAGTCCTCTCTTCCAGCACCAAGCCGGGCATCCGGTTGTCTTTACCGGTGTGTTCCACTATCCAAAAACAAAAAGGTTACAAGTTGTCTTTTGCCAAAGCACTTGGCTACAATATGCACTCAGCTTGATCCTCCTAGCTTCCGCAAGCTTCAATCAAACTACTGAGCCTACTTGTAACTCTCACTCTCACAAGATGTAATAACAAATTAATTTGAGGAATTAAATAAGATGTATCCTCTAATTTAAGTACAAAGAAAAATATGTGAAACAGTATTTGCTCAGAATTGCTTTGTATTCAATATCAGATTGCTTGTTCGAGCTTTCTTCTCTCTTCTGATCTTCGTATATTTATTCTTTGCCTTCAACGTCTTGAAAGGAATTAGTCCCAGATATTTTCCAATAATATCGGATAGACTACTGTTCATTCTTCCTCTTCCTTCAGCTTTGGATAGATATGAATCCCGTATTTCTTGCTGGTTTCGATCTTTTGAATTTCGAATGTAAATCTTCTTCTAACGTTCTAATTTGAATCAGCCTTTATTGTTATAGATAAACTTGAAAACAATATTTCTGGTTGCATCTTTATCTTCCACGGAAATAGCAAATAACGCTTTTGATATTTAAAATTTAAATTCAATTGATTTGTGGATAAACTTGTTCTTGACGTCTTTTAATATCATATCCTTTTGATGATGTCCAAAATGAATCTTAATATGAAATATCTGACACTATTTATTCGTTTGGTGCTTCTTCAATCCATCTAGTAATAAAAAAAAAATCAAACTTTAATTCAAATGATTTGAATCCCCTTTGGATAATTGAACCAACTTTGTGGGACATAATTGAATATATTTCCCAAATACAATCACTTTGGTGCTGGGTCTTCAAATATAATTTGAAATAGATCCGTTCCTTAATTTTGATTGTGAATCTTGTATGTCTCTAGAATTAGTTTCTGAAATTCCTTCTGAAAAATATAAAAACCTTCATAACATGTGATTTTCTTTCTGAATGAGTTTCTGAAAACTCTAAATTCCTTGAAAAATCATTCTGAACGCTTTCTGAATAAGTTTCCGAAAACGCTAAATCCCTTGAAAATCTTTCTGAATACTTTCTGAATTACTTTTTGTTTTGTATTCTTTTGTTCAAACAATTTCACAATACTTACTTCCTACTCATTCAATAAACTTATTATAAAACACTTAACACTTTTTGTTATCATCAAAATCCTTATTGAGAGAAATCAACATTCTATCAACAAGTTGTTACCTCAATGGCCTAAAACAAGAACTTTAGTACCCAATTAGAATGTTCTAACCACAAACACTTATCCAGGTTTACACACTTACCAAATTATAGGAAGCCACAATTTCATTATCCAAACAGAACCTTCAAACTTACAGAACTCCCATCAACACCTTCACACCTAATCCCAAATACACTATAACCTACCACCAAAACACTACCCAAACCACTCCCACCAAACCAGCCACTAACCAGAACCCACACCCTAACCTACTAAACACTAGCCGTGGAACAAATTTTCCAAGTAGCCGAACTACCAAACGATTGACTCCTGAAGAACTCGAGGAGAAGCGATGTAAGAGACAATGTTTCTGGTGTGATGAACCGTTTGGTCCAGGACACCACTGTAAAGTAAGCGATTGATTCTTTTAGTGGTTGATCGAGATGAGATGGTTGGATTGGAGCTGGGAAATGTTGACCCTATAGATGAGTTGGAGGCTGAGCTATCCCAATGGAAACTATGTGCAGTTGATGGGGGAAGGAGAGCCTAATGAACCTAGAATGAGAGTCAGAGGACAATTCAAAAACCATTTTTTGAATATCCTCATTGATACTAGCAACTTGTCCAATTTTATTTATGAGTACCTAGCTATGGAACTAAATTATGCTTTGTCATCATTAGAACCCATTCCTGTAATTTTAGCTAACGGTACTACCATATTTAGTACCAATGCTGTTAAGCAGTTTTGTTGGGAAATGGATGGAGTGGGGTTTGAATCTGATTTCTACACTCTAACCTTTAAATCATGTGATTTGATTCTTGGAATGCCGTTGATAGATTCAAAAGACCAAGTTTTAAATTTATAAATTTTCTAAATCGTTTTTTTTCAACTATGGTCTTACAAGGCAAACACACCCATCATATGTAGCATAAAGAAATGATATAGGTCATATTCCTAAAGAACGTTGATGAGTACTTCTACTCACTCTTTTCCTATTTTCAAGCCGAAAAAATCAAATTTGGTTATATATATATAGAAACTAAACTAAGTCTAATATTCACAGATTTCACAGCAAGCATGGAAAAGGATAAATCAATTTACAAGGTTGCTTGGGTCATGCTTCACCTAAGATCTATTCATATGACTCTAGAATTTTCTCAAAAAGTTGTATTGATTATTGAACCATCGAATTCACTAAATTATGCAAATGCTTCTCTCAAAGTCAAAAGCACCTAACCCTTATCGAAATTGCCGGAATCTCTTCCTGACTATTAGCAACTTAAATTTGCATAAAGAACAAGAATACTTCATTTTAAAACCAAACCAATGAATTTCAAAACGAGTGACAGAAGATTTTACCGTCCCTATCTCTAAGTGATTATGAGCAATCTCATTAATAGCTTTAGATCTGTTCATTAAATCAACCTCTCAGTTTATTTTTAACAAAAATCAAACATGAATCCAATGGGATGCACCATCCATTTAGATCATTCTCTAGGTGCAAGCTATTGAATATAATAAAATCAATACGTTTTGAAATTAAGAACAAAGAAAAATCACATGAAATCAATCAATGATCCACAATACCCAAGCAATATTAAACTACTCCTCCATAGATAAAACAATATAAATCAATAACAAGGAGAAATAGAAAGGATCTAAAATTAGATTAGCAATACAAACAATGTTCCTGATGAATTGATAGACTTAAGCACAAATGCTTCTGTGAAAATACATAAAAGTATTTTTTTTTTGCTTATCTCTGTCTCTTTTTCTTGTTCTTCTGCCCCTTTGATTCTTCCCTCCATGTTCATTTTATAATGATCTTTGCATAAATGGAATTGAATGCTCATTGATGGAGGAATGAGAAGTTACGGGAGTTATAGGTCTCTTGGCTTTCTAAAGTAACACCCCTTTAATGTCCAATAGACGTTTCTTTAATAAATAGGGGTTACTATTCAATAAAAAAGACGTTTTTTAAAAATTAATGGACTGTCGAATCAACAAGTTTGGGGACAAGTCATGTCACTTGAGCATGTCTGGTTGTTTTTCTCTATGTAAAAATTGACACGGCTGGGGACACGGCTTGTCCTAGGTCTTATCTTGTGCTGTGGTCTTTTTTTCTTCACTGACACAACTTGGGACACGGCTTGTCCCAGAAATGTCCCTTGCAAAGTTAATTTTCTAGATTGACACTGTTTGGGACAAGTCATGTCGCTGTTGTGTCATTTCAAAACTTAAGATTTAGACCTTGATTGTGCTTTTTCCTTGACATGGTTGAAAGACATGGTATGTCTTTGTTGTGTTAACCACTTTTTGATCCAAACTTTGCATTTTTGACCCGTTCTTCCTTCTTTCCATAAAATAACTCCTTTAAAGGCCTGAAAGCATAAATTAATATTTTTAAGTGCTAAATTCATAATATTTATCAATAAAATGATCAATAAAAATCCAATTTGGCATTCATAAATAGGAATAATTTTTGTTTATCGTGGTTGACCAAGCTTGGTACTGTAAGCTGGAATTTCAAGCAACATGTGATGGAGTTTGAATGGAAGGGCATTCAATGCATCTTAGTGGGCGAGCATGAGGTTGTCCACAACATTTTAGGACAAGAATTGACTCACATTTTGAGTAATGTTATAGGGCAAGTGGAATTGTTTTGTTGGATGGTTAGAGGGGTTGACCAGGAAGTACCAGACCAACCTAATAAGCTGGTTCCCCAACTCTAGGATCTTTTGGAAGAATTCAAGGGTATAGTTGATGAACCACGTGGGTTTCCACCCAACAGATATTGCAGCCATAGAATTCATTTACAAGAGGCCACTAATCTGATCAACTTAGGGCCCTATAGATATTCCGCTCTATAGAAGATAGTGTTGGAGGAGATGGTTAAGGAAATGTTGATGAGTGGAATTATCAAACCCAACCATAGTCCATTCACATCTCCAGTAGTCTTAGTTTAAAAAAAAAAAGATAACACTTAGAGAATGTGTGTGGACTATAGGGATCTTAACAAGCAAACGATAAAAGATCATTTTCTTATCCCTATTAGTGATGATTTGTTTGATGAGCTCCATGGTGCAACCCATTTCAGGAAGCTAAACCTTTGACCTGGGTACTACCAGGTCTTAATGCACCCTAAAGATGTTTATAAGACGGCATTCCTCACTCATGAATGCCATTATGAGTTTTTAGTCATGCCATTTGGCTTGTCTAATGCCCCATCAACATTCCAAGGGCTCATGAACTCTGTTTTTAGGCCTTATTTGCGAAGATTTTTATTAGTGTTCTTTGATGATATATTAGTATATAGTACTAGTATTGAATTGCATATAGAACACTTGAGGGAGGTATTCCTAGTATTGAGGAGGGAACATTTACTCCTTAAACGTTCCAAGTGTGTGTTTGGTGTTCCACAGATCGATTACTTTGGGCACATCATATCTAAAAATGGAGTAGCTAAAGATCCTAGAAAGATAGAGGCTGTGGCTCAATGGCCAGGGCAAAAAAACCTTAGACAATTGAGGGGATTTCTTGGGCTGGCTAGCTATTACAGGAGTTTATACAAGGCTTTCGTTTGATTGCCAAGCTTTTTACTCAACTACTCGAAAAAGACCAATTTCAATGGAGTTTGGAGGCACAATCAGCTTTTGATCAACTCAAAAACGCTCTCGTCAAGTCTTCAGTTTTAGGTTACCAGATTACCTAAGCTTTTTGATAGAGACTGATGTAAGTGGTGAAGGGATGTTGAGCTGTCTTGATGCAGGACAAACACCCTATTGCATTCATGAGCAAGTCCTTAGCACCCAAACACTGTGGTTTATCAGCATATGAGCGCGAATTAATGGCTTTAGTGCATGCCATTAACAAATGGAGGCACTACCTTTTGGGCAAACACTTTGTGATTAAAACTTATCATCAAAGTCTTAGTATTTACTTGAGCAACGCTTGGTGACTTCTAGCCAACAAAAATGGCTCACCAAGCTGCTGGGACTTGATTACACATTGAGTACAAATTTGGTCAATCTAACATTGCTGCTAATTCTTTATCTCGTAGGGATCCTATTGCTCTTAGTCACATGGTGGTGCAAACTTTTGCACCTGACCTATTGGTTGAAATTAAAAGCAATTGGGACTTGAATGCTAACTATAAGTTGAAAATCCAACTTATAAAGGAAGGACAGACGGTGAGCCATTACTCTTATGAAGACAACATCCTAAGACGCAAAGGAAGAGTTGTGGTGGGTTCTTCAACAGCTCTTAGAACCAAGTTGTTACAACTCTACCATGGAGGACCTCTAGGAGGACATTCAGGTGCTAATGCAACTTATAAGAGGATATTGACAGTGTTCTATTGGGCCAAATTAGAGAGACACATAAGGCATTTTGTAAGGGAATGTGACATTTGTAATGCTATAAGTATGGAAATGTAGCAACATCAGGACTTTTGAGCCCTTTGAGGATTCCTAATGAGTGCTGAAAGGATATCAGCATGGATTTCATCGAAGGACTACCTAAATCTAGTAGGAAGGAAGTGATTTTGGTAGTGGTGGATCGATTGAGTACGTACAGTCACTTTATTGCTCTCCCCCACCCTTACACAGCAACCACAGTAGCTTAGGTCTTCCTAGATAACAATACAAGCTGCACGGAACCCCTGAATCCATTACATCTGATAGGGATCCATTCTTTGTTAGTATATTTTGGAAAGAATTTTTCAAATTGCAAGGGGTGGAGCTGAACCTTTCCACCGCTTACCACCCCCAGACGGATGGCTAAACCGAGGTGGTTAACAAATGTCTTGAAACCTATCTAAGGTGTGTTATTAGAGAAGTTCCTAATAGGTGTGCTCAATTTCTTTCCTTAGCAGAATGGTAGTACAACATCAACTTCCATAACAGCTCCAAATTAACTCCATTCGAAGCATTATATGGTTACCCTCCTCCCTTAAAGCTTCCCTATATACCTGGTGACTCTAGGGTTGAAGCTGTTGATCGACTACTTTCTAATAGGGAAGATCAAATGAAATTGTTGAAATTTCATCTAAAAAGGGCTCAACACCGAATGAAGCAGATCGAAGACAAGACACGGAGTGACAGAGAGTTTAACATAAGGGACATGGTACTACTCAAGCTACAACCCTATCGGCAAGGATCTCTCAAAACAACAAGAAATAACAAATTATCGGCTAAGTATTATGGCCCCTATAAGATACTAGAACGAATTGGAATAGTGGCTTACCGATTAAGGTTACCTCCTGATGTTGACATCCACCTTACATTCCACGTTTCCTAACTCAAAAGATACCATGGCCCTAGATCTGAAATCTCATCGAAAGTACTTGTGACAGATCAACAAGAAGCATTAGAACCTAGCGCAATATTAGAAAGAGAAATGATCAAATGAGGGAAGAAGGCTAAAACAATGATGCTTATCTTATGGAAAGGTAAAGGATTCAGTGATGTTACTTAGGAGTTTTATCATGATATGGTGTTGTGGTTTCCAAATCTTCCCTTGTGGTCAAGGGATTCAGATGGGAGGGGAATGCACTAAGGTTTGTGTGTGTTGAGCTATAATAGAAGAAACTGGAAGTGAAGGATGAAGTGAAGAACAAGGAAGCTGTCGTGTCCTAAGTAAGGGAGTCAAAAAAGATTATTTGGGATAAGCTTGGGCCAAAGGCCGAGGGAAGTGGATCTACTACTTATGCTGCATACTAACAAGATTATGGCTGTCTCTAATCCACAACATCGATAAAGGCACATTCTGTTCTATCGGCCATCCATGTGCATTTTAGAGCCCATCCAGATTATTCTAAGCATTATATTACATATATTGCATTGCTGGAATTTTGTTACAAGCAACTGATGAGTTGGCAGATTCTTGCACATGCATTTGGATACTAAGAGCAAATTAGTTATCATTGTTACAGAATATATATATGCATCACTAGTGTAATACGAAATCCATCAGAAAATTAATACAAAACGTTCTTGCTCCAATTACTTGTATTCAAGTAATTTAGGTTGCATTTGGAACACTTTTACTATAATTCTACTCAATCTGAATTTCATATTTTTTTTATCCACGTTCCCGCATTGCAGAATGCTCAAGAGTTGAGGCCCCTACATCTGAGCTCGAGGTATGAAATCCTTATACGGATCATTTTTTTGAGGATATTACGTAGGTGGTGAGTTTTTTAACTTTTAGAGTTCTTCATGAAGGATCTCAAAAAGTAAGTTATTTAGAATATTGTATAAGTAAATACGATCACAAAGTCAATGGCATTATACCCTAGTTGCATCTTTCTGGTCTCTCAATTAAGAGATCCCAGGTTCGAATTCCTCCTCTCTTATTATAATGAAAAGAAAAAAGGGAATCCATAAAGGTATAAAAGATACCAAGAAACCGATATAAAGAACCTTATAAATAAAATAATGAGTTACTTAAAAAAACAAGTTTCTTAAGGTGTTGATGTAGCACCTTAAGATCCTTACAAAAAGACTCATTAAATGTGTATGCTCTACCAGTATGTGGTTTAGCTTTCTTTCGTTCTTTCGTTCTTTCTTTCTTTTATTTATTCATTTTTCCATTCCTTAAAATCATTTCATAGGAGGAAAGCACGCAAATAGGAGGCGCGAGTAAATAATCATAATGAAATCATAATACCTAAACAAATTGAATAGAAATTGTGAAATATATTTTAAAAATAATCTTATCGAAAAAAGATAGTTATAATTCACTGAAAAATAACGAATTTAAAAAGACAAAATTCTTATATGGGATGCTACATACATACATACATATATATATATATATATATAGGAATGCAAGTAAGCCCGATTACATGAGTAGTCAATGAAACTCTATAAGAATTCAATGAGTGACAATTTTAAAAAGAAAATAAAAATTAATACTTTATGAAATTATAGTTGATTATAAAAGAAATTTAATAAATTGAGAATAGCTGGACCAAATATGAAATGTTATGAAGATTAGGCGGGACATATATGTCATTTCATGTATGCATTAGGGATACGTATATTTAAAAAGATTTTAAATTTTTAATTAAATTAGATTGGCTTACTAATTGATTTTAAGCAGGTATCAAAATCTTAAAATGCTATTAGTTAGATTCGAATACAATTTAAATATCTTTTGCGTGGGTATGATTTCAAATACAATGATTACGTGTGTTTTACATAATTATCGCGCAACACATAACCTAAGAAAACAATACGCATGAGGGTGATCAAGAGAGAATTATGTGGAGAGGAGGAGTAGGTAGTCTTAATAGGCTCTAACACACGTGTAACAGATGAAGGAGTTTAATAATATCAAATCTAACTAAATATGATGAATCGATAACTGTTTTTAATCAGGAAAAGTGTTTGATTCATTAAGATAAAAATCCAACAATATAACAGTGTTTATACCTTATTGCTCTGATCCAAATGAGGTGGGAACTAAGAGTATTTACAGAGAATCTATCTGTCGATGTTGTTCGTCAGATGAGATAGATAATCAATGGTTAAGATGGATCCATCTCATAAAGGATATAGAAGTAGGTTACTTGTGGAGCCAAACCTATTAAGGCTTTTATTTATAATATGTGAACCAATTTAAGAAAAGTTAGAATTAGACAGGTCAATTCCAATAAGCCTACTCTAAGCCTATCATATTGAATCTTTCTTAATCATCTAAAATAAATAAGTCTAACTCTATAAGCTCTATCTCTTTAACTCAAAGAATTAAATCCAAATAAAATTAAGGCTAAAGGCTTTATAATCAAACTTTTACGTCTACACCTTATAAGCGTCAAAACATATAAGGCAGCATGTGCTTGGGGTTCAATTCAGCAAACCGGTCCCGAGTTTATAGGATTACCTCTTTTACATTTATTTACATTTTACAGCAATGTTTCTAGTCCAAGTGTGGCTGCTTCTTTTTTTATGGCGTTAATAAAGTGTGGCTTGATAGTGGATTGGGCGGTGAGAATTGGACTCTACAAACACTCAAATATATAGGGTCCCCGTCCTTGATACGGGATTTGGAGTTATTGCACAATCATAAAACTTTAATATTATGGATATTCAATCTTAGGTAATATCATTTTTAAATCTAAGACCTGCTTTATATGGCTATCTCCATGGAAATTATTATGTTGTCAGTTTTTTTTTTTTTTTTTTTCATACAAGGATGAGGGCACAAAAAGTATGACCAAAGACCTCCCAAATACTTAGAGATTATATTATATATATGTGTGTGTGTATGCACGCGCGTGTATTTCTAATTGCAACTGAATTCACCACCATTAATACGATAATTTAGGAGATGCATCTCATTGGGAAAAAAAAAGGAAAAAAGAAAGAAAAAATAATATGCCCATGATTTAACCTTTTGTTCCTTTATTAATTTATTTCTTATAATGCCTTTGTATTTTTCTTTCTATGCGACCTAATAATAATAATCATAATTGTTACAATCACGAGTCAAATATACATGACTATGAGTTTATAATTTTATATTTTTTTTCTTAATTAAAATGGATACAAACATGATTAGGCAGAGAGTTCATGTCAAATTATAAATTTAAGTGTACGATTCTACATGTTTACAATTTTACCGATTTTGCACGATTTTTTACGATTCTACCGATTCTATGCATTCTAGTAAGTAGTAAAATCGCAATTTTGACGACCATGATAGTAATAATGTTTATATCTAAACTTACTGATAGAGCATATCTTAACTTGTTGATAGAATATCTTACTTTTGGACCTAGGATTGAATGGCTTGCAAAACAACAAATGATTAGTGAGAACCATGGGTTGTTCGATGCAGCTACCCCTGAAATATCATATACCTACACCTAATTAAGTTAGAAATAGTATAATTAAGTAGCATAATAGGTGAATAAAGTTGATGCCAGTTGAGAAAATGAAATTAGATAGTTTAAACGGATATATAAATAAATAATAGAAAATGACTAGACAATTTGATATAATTAAGTTAGGAAATATGTTAAATTGGGATTTGAGATTTAGAATGTTTTTCCAAATCATCTAATTATCGTCAATAACTTTTCATAATAAATCAAACTAATCAATTACTACCTAATCCTTAATTTAAACTCCTTTTATTTCAATTTCAAATTCCTAAATCTTAAAATAAATATTTTATAAACTCCAAAACCCTTGAATCTTAGTTAACTTTCATTTTCTTAAATTCCTATAATTTTTTAATCAACCACTTGTTTAAAAATATCAGTTTTAAGCTCGAAACCTAATTTAGATATCAGTTTCCTATAAAATAAACTTCTAGATTATGTTTATAAATCAAGCTATTAATTTATTTATAGATTTCTAAATTACTTTCTAATCATTTTTGGAACTAAAGATAATTGTCTAGAAGATTGAAACCTAAATATCTACCCATAAAAATCTTTAATTATTTTACCTTTATTCTTTTTCCTTCTCTTTTCCCTATTTATATGGCTACCTTCTCTTTTCTTTTTCTACTTCCCTACATATCTTCATTTCTCTTTTGTTTTACTCTCTCTGCTCTCAAAATCAAATCACAAATCTCCAATTTAACAAGATCATAGTAGAAATTGAATAGGAAAAACAAGATTAAAGTAGGAGATTGAGCTAAGAAAGGCTACATCAACTCATGGAAGTAGTAGTAATGAAGACCAAGTTAGCTGAACATGTAAGTTTGTTTAGTTCCTTATTTAAATTGTTGTTCATGCATGAAAATATTGGATAAAGCTAGATAGATATGATGAAATTAATAGATTGACGATATATGAACATATTTGTTAAAACCTAAACATATACATATTAACTAGACTAAGTGTTTGATAAAATGATTTAAGGATATATGATATATATATATATATATAGTGTTTATAAGTTAAGATTATGTATGAATATACTAACAACAAGATAATTTTGTTAATGTATGGTGAAAACATATAGTTACAAGTTGTGTAAAGGACAAAGGAAAAATGTAACAAGATTCCTTTGTCCATCACGACCTATGATAGGGGTGGAAAGTAAATTAGGGGTGATCATGGTCGTGACAAGAACCGTGATCTCCTCTAATCATAAAATAAGGATGATAACGGGTGTGGCATTGCTGGTGGTGGACATCATGGCCGTAATGAAGAGCGTGATCTTCTTTGATCATGATTCTCATATGTTATAGCCTAGATCATGGCTGTGACAAGAAGCGTTATCTCCTTGTCATGGGATAACAAGGCACGTGATGAGACAAGTAATGAGGATCACGGCCTCTATCATGGCCGTGATCTATTTCCTGGTGTTATTTATAAATAAAATAAAATAAAAAGAAAGATAAAATGAAATAGATGAATGATACTTAAAATGATATGTTAATTCATTTATATAATTAAGGGTAAGTCAATAGAATTATAGATCAATGATTAACTGGATTAAATAAAGAAGTTAGAATATAAATGGGTTTGATAACTAGTCTAGGTTTAATATAGATTTTAAATATGAAGTGAACTAGCTAATAAACCTAAGTTTAAATATGAATCTTAGATATAAAATGAACTTAATTAGTACACTTAGGATCAACATGACTTAATGGACCTTAATAAGTAAAATGATTTATACCTATTAAGTGTAATCCACTTAATTAATGTTAAGTAAAGTCTATATAAATTAACTTGAATGTAGAATAAATTAATAGACTTAAGCTAATATGAACATAAGTATAAATTGAATTAGTTAATAAATCAAGATCAACTTGACTAATAATTTTGGTAAACTAAATAAATTAAAATTGACTAAGTCTATCAACTTAATTTAGTAAATCAATCCAAGATCAATTTGACTTAGTAAATTTAAATGAACTAAAAATAGAATAGATTAAATAAAACCTTAATAAATATATGATAATAAATTAGAGAGATAATTGATTCGACTTAGTAATTCAATTAAATGACTAAGTTTAATAAACTTGACTAAATACTAAGATAATATTACCTAATAAATTATAACTGCTTAGATCAAAATTAGGTTAAACCTTAAATGATAAAAATACGTAATTTCAAAAATATGTTAGACTAAAGCTTTGTTTAATAAAAATAATTTGATAGAAAATAGAAAACTATTCGTATTTTAACAGGGATCTTCACAACCATAAAGGGTTCTTATTTTCATGTCTGATCAAATGAAAACATAAAATGAGTTTTAATAAGAACTTAATGAAAGTTGACAAATAATTGGATTGCTTATATATTTTATCTTTTGAATAGATTTTTGGATCTGGTTTCTAATTTTCTAGATTGTCTTTTGATCTCCATACGATATAGACAAGGTACACAATAACTTACACGTTGGATGCTAGATAGGCATACTAAAATGAATAACACTTAAAGACGGCCTAATAATTGAGTGTTACTTATATTTGTATCATCGAATGTGATCCGAAAAGTGATAACCTTGTCCTGAGCGAAGCATGGTAGTTTAGGCACTTAAGCTACCTCCCATCCTAATGTAATGACATTTATAAGTAGCTAAGCGGGTAACTAATGGGGCAAATGGTATCGATATAATGTTTACTTAAGATTAGAGTGAAGTAACATGATTTAGTTCACGACTATGGGAACGATTGAACTAGATTATGTAATGGACTGAGATTAAGTAAAGAGCAAGTAACGGCTATGAACCCTAGATGAATTATTTTTCTTTCAATTAGATATAGGAGATACAGGCATTCTAGCTACCTATATCAATCCCTTGAGTAACTGTTACTCAAGACTTCTAGGTTTGTAGATATTATTCCGGAGTGTGAGTGCTCCAATATTGATTTGTTTACTTTAATTTGAAGATACTAATTATTATTGTTGCATTGCATTTAGTTTAAGCTTGTATGTCATCTCTTGTGTTCTTGTGTTGCCGAATACTAGGCTTCAACTCATTATTGTTGCTGTTATCATTTTTTTTTCAGGTGTTGATAATTATATATTGATGTTGGTGATGATGATGGTATGGTTGATGTTATTGATGAATGACTCGAGTATGGATAGTCCTAGAGATATGAGAAGAGGAGTGAAGTGAGTTAGGACTATTGAATTATTGTATTTTCATTTAAGAATTGGATTAATATTTTAAATTTGTAATAATCTTTTAAGGGCTTGGCGGAGCCCGAGTTGTATAATTTAAGCTTTGTTTTACCATCTTGACATATTCTTTGATTTAGAATATATGATGTTATGGTTTTGTTTTGAAAGCTAATATACTCATGTGATAGTAGTAGTTAATTAATGTTTTAATAAAGTTTATTTTGTAAGTTTTAAATCCAGTGGTTTTGAAAATCTAATTAAACGATTTCAGGACTTAAAGATGAGTAGCAAATGTTCGACATAAACAAAACTTTAACGAGGCTTTGCATATAAATGAAATCGCTATATGGCTGTATACTCGTTGATGAAATTTTAGGGCGTTACAACCCCAATGGTCAAATAGTAGGTATTTGGTAAAAAGTAAGAAAACAACAAAGTGGGTTCTTAGTATGTAGACCTCTTTTGCTTCTGTCGTTGAAGAATATATATAAGGTGTTGATGATTGATAGTTACATGTAGTAGCAATAAAATTGTGCAGATAGTAAAGGTTTGTGGTCGTTTGTTAATAGTGGGTGAGAAACACTAACACACATTATTAGATTGTGGGAAGACTGGTTAACTGATTATCGAGTGAGAGCTTTTGCTTGAACGGATAGGAAATAATGTTAATTCAATTGGCTACGTTTAACTAATGTCAAGTGAGCTATATTCGACACAACTCATGGTAAAGGGATCAGTAGGAGCATAGTTGGGTCATTTGACGTCTTAGTTGAAGTGGATTGGGTTTGATAAGGCCTTAGTTTAAATTTGTCCGTTAACAAATAACAACAACAACAACAGCGATAGTAATAGAGTGAGAAGGTTTCTAGGTGCTCGACTTCATGAGTTACCCCTTTCCATGTGTAAAATGGATGCATGCTTTGATTTTTTTTTTCCTTTATTAAATTGTTTATTTTTTGTTTCCATTTTGTGCTCTCAAGGCATCATCGTTATTGTTATTTACAGAATGTGAAAAGAATAAAGCAAACCAATAATAATAATAATTATGAAAATATAAATGTATCTCCAAAGCTATCAACTAGATTAGAATGAGATCTATCTCATAAACTCTTGAGATCTGATTTATCAAAACATAAGTTTTTGCTTCATAATTTTAGAAAATACTTTTTTTTTCCATCTCCAATTGTCATTAAAGCTCCAAAAACCATGTGGAGGAGGGGGGGAAATGAAAATGAAAAAAAAAAGAAAGAAGGCTCACAAATGGAGAGGAATTAGAAAGGTTAGCAAAAGCTAAAATAAGTAAGTGGACAACGATTAGTCTTGTGGTCTAGTAAGGATCTTGTTCTAATAAATAAATACTTACTATATGTTTAAATAAATTTAAAAATAAAAAAAATCCTTAAAGTAAAACAAATAATCATTATTACTTGATAAACACGTGGCAAATATTTATTAGCTGTAACAGGATGATGATAGCATTTTGGGACAACAATTTTCCATCAGATTTAGTAATATCATCCATAGGCTTCAAGTGAGAAGTTTTTTGTTCGAATTTTCCTTTATCTCATTGTAATGAGAAAAAAATAAGTGTATATTTTCAAAAATTATAATAAGATAAAATTACCAAGGTTTCGAGTATTTGTCAGTTCTTAAAAATAATTAGAGGGATGCATCTTTTGCCCCATCAATAAATTCCGTTCCTCATCTGGATGCAATCATGTGTGGAGCGCAGCGCAGAGACCTGCCATTGAAATTAACCATGTCCAAGGCCCCATCTGTTCAATTTGAAAGAGTTGAAACTCTGACTTGTCCAGTCAAGCCGACCGAAGATCCTCGACCATACTCATGGTACTTGGAATGAGCTATTTAGGCCCAACATCTTCTTTGTTTTTTCTTCTTTATCTCTGCAGTATCATATTACATTACTTTTCACGGGCGCGTTTTATAATTATATAGAACATCCATTGAATCATGGAGGTTTTTCAGGACTCCAGCATGTCTTATAAATTCAGAAAGTGAATGCCCTGCTTTACAAATTAATAAGTATGTACATGTCTAAGTGTGTCCAGTCAGTGCATGATTTTAGTGGAGGGGTTGGTGCCATTGGGACACCAACAAAGTTAGTGCCCTCAACATATCACCTGTCCTTAGGGCTATAAGAAGAAAAGGTTGAATAATTCGTTTATATTTTAAATCAAAGGATAATATCACAAAAATACTTGAATTTTGAAAATATGTAATTAAATACCTTAATTTTAAAATTAATCAATTTAGTACCTTAATTTTAAAATTGATCAATTTAATATATAAAAACTTTAAAATTAATCAATTTAATACATAAAAAAAAACTTGATAGAGATACTATTACCATAAATAAATATATGATACATGTCAAAAAATTTAAAAAATAAAACAATTCATATAATATAGGAAGTACTTCATAACACATGTGAGATATTTATTCGTGGAGACACAAATAAAACAACAAGAGTGGGACGGTAAGTTTTGATCTTTAATGCGTGCATGTTTAAGATGGAATATATTTTATTACTATTAATGAATACTAGGATTGAACCTAATGCTGAGATTGGAAAGAGTAAGAGCTGCAAGGAGCACGGATGCTCTAAGATCGAAGGTTTGGATCAAAAGGTGCAATCCTTGTTTCTAAGGACTCCAACGTTTCTAATTGCTCGGTAGAGATCCTCTGAGATTGGTCTTCATTTGATTCAAACAAGTTGGTGATTCCCCATATTATTTTGTTTATGAAAGGAGCAGGTTACACGTTCGATTAGGGTTTTGATATATAGTTTGCACTGTAGTTCGGTATTTTTGTGACGGTTTGGTGTGGAAGTGTTTGTCTTAAGTTGGTTTAGATTTGTTTTGTTCGAGCTTGTGATGCCTCCTTAATGGTAATGGTACCAAGAAGATCGTGTGCTCTTATTCATCCGTACACGGGGGTTAAATCACTAAGTTGAAGTTTTATAGGACCAATTACAATTTTAACCCCAATTCTCTCTGTATAGCTCAACATCCAAACTACGATGTCTAATCGATTGTATTTAAATTCTATAGTTTTCTCTCTCCTCAGTCCTCCTCTCTCATAGATTAGTCTCTTCGGTCTTTCTCTCTCTCTTTCAAACCTTAACTTCTTTAGGGTTCCAACAGTCACTCTTATGTTTGTTTTGTGCAAGTGTGAAAGTATCAAGAGAAATGATATATTTGAGACATCACTATCTAAATGGAAAAGCTGAGTATTTGAAGAGGTGAAATTTCTAATATCCCCATTCTTATTTCATTCTTGTATTTATAGACACTATAGAAATTATGGTAATAGTACTATTTGTTACAATTTCAACTCCTATTTGTTTTAAGGAAAACTAAGTGTTAGTGGAAAACATTTTTCATAAAAAGGCTTTTCAAAAAAATAACAAATTTTTCTATATTTGGCTCATTTTTAAAAAAAGCTATTGAAAATAGTTTCAGTGTTTGTTTCTTCCAAATGTTTAAACAATGAAAACACCAAGACACTGATAAAACTTTCCATTTGTTCAACCTTTAATTTCTTATATCAAATGATAAATTCCTTATTGATCCCTATAAAAACATTAAAACAAAACAACTACATGGCAACTTTATATGTGTGTGTGTGTGTGAAAAAAAAAAAAGGCACTTGTGAAGGGATCATTCATGATAAGTTGTAATAAAATATCAACAAAACTATTTATAGTGACTTATGCACAACTAGGATGCCAACATCATTTTACTTAAGATTGAAATATCTTGAAATATTCAAACGATCAACTAAATTTCAAATATAAAAATGATAAAGCAACAAAATATTGTACTATAAAAATTTGATATTGTCATTCAAAATCAATTGTTTATATGAGAATTCATTAACACCTCATAAATCAAATGATAATAAAACCAAACAACTAAAATCCAAAGTCCCCTTAATCCAAGTATTATCACTTATTCAATAGAAAATAACAAAACCAAACAACTAGAATCCCAAGTTTGTGACCCTTAACTTGAATTCCTCATGCATTATGGTGTTTGAATGAAATTTTCAATTCATAACTTCCAAGTTCTTCACTTTTCCCCATAAAAGCATTTGCAATCTTTTCATTTGAAACCTAATAAAAAATAGATGCCAAAGTAAATTTATCGAATCCTTCTGTCTGTATCACCTCATCATAAAGTGTCTACACATCTAATTTGTCCTTAGTTAATTCTTTAATTGCTACTACTACCTCGCTAACTTGCTATAATATATTCTTTTCAAATATTTCAACACCTGTGCTTTGCTTTTGTCTTTTATGTTCTTGATGCTTAAAAAGATTTGATGCCTTTACTTTAATTCCCTTTGTGCCTTCATCATCATTATCTTCTAACTCAACCAATGCAAGATCATTCTCAACATTTAAAGAATTCTTACTTACCTTAACTTGCTTAGCAAAACCACTTGTTGTCGTATCTTTTCCCACAACCAATGCCATCTCATCACATAGCTATTTTCTTGTTTAGATATTTCTCATGTTTTGGATGTACCTATTTAATAGAAAAAAAAATAAAAGAATGATAAAATTTATAAAATCAAGGTAACACATAAGTAGACCATTTAAAGATAATAGAAAAGGAACATCAAAAATATTTTACCATGATTCCTACATAGAAAATCTCCTTATCAACAATAATCATCTTCGACTCATTATCCCATCTAAAACTACTCTTATTGTTTATCTTCTGTATATGATCCGCTTGAAATGTTTAGTATTTTAAAACCAATTCTCCAGCAAGTATACTGGGTCGATCAAGTAATAAAGTGATGAATGAGTATCGATCCCACGAGGAAAGTTTAATTACTAAACATTAATAGTTCATTTCAATATTTAGGCCAAGAGAAATCAAATCCTTTATATAATTATTCACTATAATGTCTACACTATTCAATAGCTAATATTTACTAATTCTACTCACACAAGTCTTAACAAGTTAGGTTAGTGGGATTGAGATGAAATCTGATTTTCTCCAATCATGTTGAACTCAGGTTATTAAAATTGTTAGAATTCATGCATATCCATGTGAGTCTACCAAGATTAACAAATTCTAAAAACAAATTTGAAAACCTTTTTCTACCTTAAACACTCCTTAGCTTCCACAACTGAGCATTTTGATAGATTTAATATGTGCAACTAAGATTTTCCCAAATCTACGTTGACTAATTGTCCTAAATCAAGAGATAAAAGAATTCCTTCTTTAAAACTCATATTCAAAACAATGTTTGAACAGAAATGATAGACTCTACTAGGATTAAAAATCTCTTGCCATTGCATACTTGAATTTTTCTTCCAAATATAAATTCAAACGAAATTAAAGTCTTTGCCAAGATGCCCAATCTCATTCAAACTTGAATCCATCCGAATTTTAAGTTTTTAGTTTGAATTTAACATGGATTTGCATCAATCTTACAACCCAATAACACTAGTTCAACAATCACTTCAGACAATCAAGGATTTCATCATTTCCCACCGTCAAATTTAGCTAACTACCATTTCTATGCTATCTAACAAGACACTAATAACAACTATAATGATATTCATGACCAAATGTAAATAACAAATCAAGTAAGGAAGAATTTACCAGTAATTCGGGAAAACAAACCGTACAAATTGCAATTAGAATCCTTGTTAGCAAATTCTACTCAATCCACAAACGAATAAAACAAATTTGATGAAGATCCAAGTACATCTTGATTGTCTACCTATATCTTTCTCTAAAACTACTGGGAGAACTTGAGAATGAAAAAAATAAAACGTAACTCCCTTTCTCTCTCCTCAAAGCATGTAAAAATACATGCTTTTCGTGTAACTGTCATGTAACTTCTGCATCCAACGCCGGCGGTTTCATATCCAACGCCGGCGGCGTTCAATCAAGCGTTAAGGATTTTTAAACTGATGGTTTTCAACGCCGCCTTTGAACGCCGGCGGCGTACTCATCCATTTGCCGGCGTTGGCTTCAAAATTCAAGTAGTGTCCTTCTTCAAACGCCGGCGGTGTTGGATTCAGCGTTAGAGACTTAGGCTCTGTAATGATTCAACGCTGCCTTTGAACGCCGGCGGCGTTGATTTCTAATTTGCCGGTGTTTGCTTTGATCTCCTTCAACACCGGCTGCGTTTGGCCCAAATTCACTGGTGTTTATTTGTTTGACTACCAATTCACACAATTTCTTCATGATTCCTTGTTGCTACATTCCATTTTCATTCCTGACCTGATTCCGAACAAATAACACAAAACTGAATATTAATTCCTTTGCTTTTATACTAATTAATACAATTAAGTATCAATTCAGAGATGAAAAATATATCAATTTTCTGAGTTTATCAATTTCCCCATACTTGAACTTTTGCTTGTCCTCAAGCAAAACAATTTAAATATTGAAATCTGACTTTTTAATCCAAAACTTGCTTATCAACTCTCATGATTTGCAATACAATGCCTGTAGCTCTAACCAAACTTAATTTATGTGATTCGCTTACTTGAATTGAAATTAAATAGCTAATCTAGACCAAACAAACTTTAATCCTAATGTTTAACTTAAGCTATAACTTTTCGAAACTGTCTAATTAGTCCACAAAGGAAAAATAATCATTTCAACTTCATCAACCTTTTAACTCAATTAACTCTTAGCAACACAAGTATAAGCATGTGGTATCTACCATTCCCTAGATTTTTCCATAGTCAAAGTCTTTTAATTCGCTAACATGTGCATTTAATTGCAGAGGGGGAGGTTTTTGCCTCCATCTTGACTTTTCCTCTGGACGGGGTGTAGCCCGTATCTTTTCAAGCTTATTAGCCATATTACACATGTAGTTAGAGTGAAATCCTTGAGTCGGCACATCCCGGGCTCATCACCCAAGTGACCAGGTTTTAAAGGGACCCCAAAGAACTCTCATTCACCTTATTCTAAATGTAAATACTCAAGACTCACTTACTTGAATCAATTGAGTAATGGCTCTATTTGTTTGTACTACTTAATGCACTTTTTCACAATTTTTAACTCTGATTCTAGGATCACCAAGTTAATAGCGTCATCTACCTCTTCTACCAAGTGTTACAAAGATTAATTTAAACGTTAAAAGAATATTTGAAAAGTAAACCTGATCATTTTTTACAATAGACTCAGACATTCATATAAGTTTTATTTCCTAGGTTAAACAGAAGGTAAGTTTGTCAATTAGAGATTTATCTACTTAATTTTAACTAAGTAAGCCAATCACAAGGTTAGTGAGCACGGCATCTTACAAGTTAAAAAAATTTCTTTTGTTAAATGTTTCAGATTTCCCAACAAAAATTTGCCTGAATGTAGCAAATTTATTTTCTTCTTGAGGACATGCATTATATATGTCGACATGAATGCAAGTGTGTGACTTATGAATTCTTATATATTGACTTCACATTTCTTATTATTCATACCATTACAATCAACATGCCAAGTCAACATATAGTTAAACCATAATGTATTTCATTTTCATCTCATCCTAATCTCCTTCCCCATACTTAAAACCGAACAGTGTCCGCACTGTTTGTTCTAATTAACAAATAAAAGGACAAAAGACTAAATAAAAGCATTGGACTTCCCTGTTTTCCTTTCCTTGTCAGCATTCCCAATGGAGTTTGAATTTGCAGAGATTACTTTAAAGACCTGTCTCTCATCAAAGAAACATACATGACAAAGATAGAAAGAAAAGCATAATAACAAAAAACATAGATAACAGACCAAGTGAGTTTAAGAAAAGAAGTCTACCCAAAACAATTGGGCGCTTAAGTACAGAAATGAGATTTAAATGAAACTTTCCCCAAAAAGTAAAAGCTAGCAGGAACTCTAGCTTTCAGGTTCAGTGCTGGACTCGCTTTCATCAGATGAAGTAGAATACTTCATTGCTTCACCTGCAGATGGATTAATACAAGAAAACGCAGATTTTAACATGGTTGTTAATGACGTCTAAATTTCTTGTTCTTTCTCTTTTCGCATTGAAAATCCTCCTGCAATTCTCTCAGTTCATATCCCAATCTAGCTAGGGTATATCCAGCTGAAGTCGACCCTGGTTGAGAGGAGGAAGGTGGAACCTGTGGCTGAGGAGGGGGTGGAGCTGAAGATGAAGATGGTCTGTCTCCCTGGGAATGTCAAACTGGGGCTCAATAACAGCAATCGCCTGAATGTCTTGTACCCCCTGGGTACCTTAACTAAACCCCAAGCTCTGAAGGGCCCAGAAGATATCTTTTTGCTCTCTACTTTGATATCATTGGACAATTCCTTGAAAACCCCATGCCCTTGAGTAGCTGAGTGATATAGCCCCCACAGAAGATATTGGTCCTGGTGTCTTCAGCTTGTCTCAGCCAAAAATTAGCCACTTCACAGCCAAATCTAATGGATGGCTCTTAATAAGGCTGTACAGACATATCATATCTGAAGTGCTTAACTTACTATGACTTGTCTTTCGACAAGTCAAAGTATGAGCCAAAATGATGAAGAAGTTTATGCTCTAACTTCTTAAAAGTCGAATTGATCGATTTTGAAGGCTCAAATGGATCAGTCCTTGGATGTATCAATTCAAACCAGAATTGCTCCATGGTGACATCAGGAGGCCATGTTGTCGGTAGAGCAGAATTCTCAGCCTCATTGATATAGCCAAGGTAGACTCCTATCTTCCTTAATGGCACTTTTTTAACTTCCCCATATATCTGAAAGATTATATGGGTATCCCCTTCATCATCTTCATCATCATCATCTTCTCTACCATATCTCATAGTAGAAAGGAATTCAATTGTGATCTTCTTATAAGCCGGTTTCTCATATCAAAAACTTTGAACCATCGCTTGTCCTCAACCACATTTGTAATGCATCATGCATTCCATAATCCTCTAAGACAGCCCAGTCAAAAAATGACTGTTATGAAATTCCTTTTTCATAAGCCTTCTCTTTTCTTCTTGTGCATAAGTTGACTAGACAAGACATTCCTAACTTGACTAGTAGTAGCTGTCCTTGGCTTCTTCTTTGGAGCCATATCTGTAACAAATACTTAGTTCAGTCCAAACATATCACAAGATAGCACATTGAACATTAACAACTAATATGTGCATAAAACCAGATAAGTTTTAATTTGATGTAATCTTAACATTGGTATTGGTAATACATTGAAGCATAAATTACACCAAATGTTTGCCAAGCTTTAAAAAATATATATTTTTTTTTTACAGAGAACGCCGGCGAATTATTCTCAAAATGCCGGCGTAGCTATCCGGCGTTGATAGCCGGCGTAGGCACACAGCGTAGGGTAACCGTTGGGGTTTTGTTTCAAACACTTATGAATAGTGAAAATGGTTTTGATTCAAAACTTTAATTAAAATTAACTTAACACTTGATTGCATCTTCCATAATCCAACAAATCAAAAACCCCAATTTGTCCATACAAACCCTAAGTTCGACACTACACTCCTAATCATGAACTCCCAATTCAATCCATGCATTGATTTGATAATGGAGACAATAAACACAAATTTCAGATGCCTAATCAACAACAATTCCTCAGATTATTGAACACACATTCAACCAAACATCTACATTATTGTCTAAACGATGGATTTGAACATTTTAACCAAATAACAAGATCAAATAATGAGAATAACATACCTTGTGATCTTGAGGAGTATTGATGTGAGCGTTGATTGATGGATTGATTTAAAAATCAATAGAGAAAGAAAAACCAAAACAACAAGAGAGGAGTTCGGTAGGAGCAAAGTTAGAGCAAGTAATGAAAGAGAAAAACTAGGGATTTTAATCCCTTTACATGCATGGGATTAGCATTTAATGCGCACATAACCCAAACGCCGGCTAAATTTAATCAACGCCGGCGGCGTTGTTGACAGCAAATGCCGGCGTTAGAAAAATTGAATCTGGCCTGGATGGGCTCTTTGGGAACGCCGGTGAATTTAATCCCACGCTGGCGGCGTTGGAACTTTATATTTGCCAGTGTTAAGAAATGGCTTTCTGGTGGTAATCCCAAACATCAACGCCGGCGGCGTTGATTGCGATTTTTGCCGGCGTTAAGGATTGATGCTTCTGCATTCCAAGCTCTACTTCGAACGCCGGCGGCGTTCAATCATCATTTGCCGGTGTTAAAGTCCTACACTGCCAAAATTTTACCAGTGTTCTTTCTCCAGACTTCAGCGTTGGAAGACTCATTTGATATATGACTTCCCATTTTCTTACAATTCTTCAACATACAAAACACCACTTCATCAACTCACTTGACTGTACCTGAAACAACTTACACACACACCAACACACAATATATATATATATATATATATTACACACAAAGCACAACAACAACCATGGGTTGCCTCCCATGCAGCGCTTAGAGTTTAAAGTCGCTTAGCCCGACTTGCCAATGCTTCACTTGTTGCCTTCACTGATGAAGGTGGTTCTACTTTCTCTAATGTCTCCCTCATAGTAGTGCTTGAGTAAATGTCCATTGACTTTAAAAGTTCTATTATCTTGGGTTTTCAACTCAATTGCACCATAAGGGAAAACACGGATAACTTCAAAAGGTCCCGACCACCTTGATCTTAACTTTCCTGGGAACAACTTGAGACGTGCATTGTATAACAACACTTTGTCTCCTGGTGAAAATTTCTTTTCAAAATGTTTCTATCATGCCACTGTTTGGTACGCTCTTTATAAATTCGAGCACTCTCATATGCTTCATTTCTCCACTCATCCAACTGATTTAATTGAAGCATTCTTGTCTCCCCTGCAGCTTTTCCATCAAAATTGAGGAATTTTATAGCCCAATAAGCTTTATGCTCAAGTTCAACAGGCAAATGACACGATTTACCATAAACTAACTTGTAAGGAGACATTCCAATAGGTGTTTTAAAAGCAGTTCTATATGCCCATAATGCATCATCCATTTTAAAGACCAATCCTTACGTGATGCATTAATTGTCTTTTCAAAATCCTTTTAATTTCTCTATTGGAAATCTCAACTTGACCACTTGTTTGGGGGTGATACGGGGTAGCTACTTTATGAACAACTCCATATTTAGCTAAAAGCTTGTCAAATTGTTTATTGCAAAAATGAGTACCCCCATCACTTATAATTGCCCTTGGTACCCCAAATCTGGTGAAAATATTCTTTTTCAAAAATTTTGTTACTACTCGAGCATCATTGGTTTGCAAAGCAATAGCTTCAACCCATTTAGATACATAATCCACTGCTACAAGTATGTATTTGTTTGAAAAAGATGATGGAAATGGACCCATGAAGTCAATTCCCCATACATCAAAAAGTTCAATCACCAGAATGTTGTTTAATGGTAATTCGTGTTTTCTAGAAATGTTGCCTGATCTTTGACATTGAGCACACTTTGATGAAATTTTTACAATCATGAAATAACTTGGGCCAATAAAATCCACAAGATAGTACTTTAGCTGTCCTTTCAACTCCAAAATGACCTCCTGCTTCTCTAGCATGACAATGTTCAATTATACTCATTTGCTCAATCTCGGGTACACATCGTCTAATTATTTGATCAGCACATGTTTTAAAAAGATATGGTTCGTCCCAAAAATAAAACTTTACATCATGTAAAAATTTTTTCTTCTGTTGAAAAGACAAACCATATGGTATAATTCCACTGACCAAATAATTAACTATATCGGCATACCATGGTAATCCTTGGATATCTATTGCATGCAACTGCTCATCAGGAAATTTTTCATTAATAGGCAAGTTTGATTCATCATTTTGCAAACGTGATAAGTGATCAGCTACCACATTATCAGCTCCTTTTTTATCTTTAATTTCTAAATCAAACTCTTGCAATAGTAATATCCAACGGATTAACCTAGGCTTAGCATCAGACTTAGCAAATAAATATCTAAGAGCAGCATGATCAGTGTATACTATCACCTTAGAACCGATTAAATAAGGTCGGAATTTATCACAAGCAAAAATCACAGCTAGCAATTCCTTTTCAGTAGTTGCATAATTCCTTTGTGCCTCATTCAAAGTTCTACTTGCATAGTAGATAGTATGAAAAATCTTACCTCGCCTTTGTCCCAATACTGCTCCCACAGCATAATCACTGGCATCACACATTAGCTCAAAAGGTAGCTCCCAATCTGGTGCTATAATCACCGGAGCAGTGATGAGCTTCTCCTTCAAAAGTTCAAATGCCTGCACACATTCATCATTAAAAACAAACACAGCATCTTTCTCAAGTAGATTACACAAAGGTCGGGAAATTTTAGAGAAATCCTTAATGAACCGTCTATAAAAACCCGCATGTCCTAAGAAACTTCTAACTCCTTTGACATTTGTTGGTGGGGGTAGTTTCTCTATGATTTCAACCTTTGCTTTATCTACTTCAATCCCTCTTTCTGACACTTTGTGCCCTAAAACAATTCCCTCTTGCACCATAAAATGGCACTTCTCCCAATTTAAAATCAAATTGGTCTCTTTGCATCTTTTAAAACTTTGGCTAAATTTTCTAGACAAGCATCAAATGATTTTCCAAAAACCGAAAAATCATCCATAAATATCTCGATAAAATCTCAAGCATGTCAGAAAAAATAGCCATCATACACCTTTGGAAAGTAGCCGGTGCATTGCAAAGGCCAAAAGGCATTCTCCTAAAGGCAAAAGTGCCATAAGGACAAGTAAAAGTAGTTTTTTCTTGATCAGCAGGGGCAATCGGGATTTGATTGTATCCCGAATACCCATCAAGAAAACAATAAAATGAATGCCCTGACAATTTTTCAACCATTTGATCAATAAATGGAAGTGGGAAATGGTCTTTTCTAGTGGCATCATTTAGCTTCCTATAATCTATACAAACTCTCCACCCAGACACTGTCCTAGTAGGGATCAATTCATTCGCCTCATTCCTCACTACAGTCATACCACCTTTCTTAGGTACTACATGGACAGGGCTAACCCACTTACTATCTGAAATAGGGTAGATCATTCCTGCGTCTAAAAGCTTAAGTACCTCTTTTTTCACTACTTCCTTAAGGGTAGGATTCAATCGCCTCTGTGGTTGCACTGTAGGCTTGCACTCTTCTTCCATCAAGATTCTATGAGTGCAAATCAAAGGACTAATTCCTTTGATATCAGCAATCGTCCAGCCTATTGCCTCTCTATGTTCTCTTAAAACTTTCAACAACTTCTCCTCCTGATTTTCTGTCAAAAACGATGAAACAATTACAGGTAAAGTTTCATCATTACCCAAATAAGCATACCTTAGGTGATCAGGTAATGGCTTTAACTCTAAATTTGGAGGCTGTGTCAAGGAAGGAACCTGTTTCTTCTCACTTGTTCCAAGTTCCTCATACATCTAACCCGAATTTCAGACACTTCCTCACAATCTACTTCTTTCTCCTCATCACTCCAGTCATCAAACTCTCTCAAAACCGACTCCACGGTCTCAATTCCTACTTCATCTTCCCACAATTCATTTGTAAGCTCATCTATAACATCAATATTAAAACAGGTTCTTTTCTCATCAAATTTATGCATAGCATTATATACATTAAATGTAACCTGTTCATCCATAACACGTAGAGTAAGCTTACCTTGCTCAACATCGATTAAAGCCTTACCTGTAGCCAAGAATGGTCTCCCCAAGATCATGGGCACCTCTCTATCTTCCTCCATTTCCAAGACTATGAAGTCCACAGGAAATATGAATTTGTCCACCTTTACTAGCACATTTTCTACAATACCCTTAGGGTATTTGATACTCCTATCAGCCAATTGCAAGGTCACATGGGTTTCCTTGCATTCTCCCATTCCTAGTCTCCTGAAAATAGAGAAAGGCATTAAATTTATACTTGCACCAGAATCAATTAGCACTTTATCAAAATAAATATTACCAATAGTACAAGGTACAGTGAAACTTCCCTGATCTTTTTGCTTTGTAGGCAAGCCTTGATTTTGCTGAAGTATCATTGAGCACTCTCCTGTTAAAACAACCGGTTCATTTCCATCTATCCTCCTCTTCTTGGATAGCAATTCCTTAATGAACTTAGCATAAGAGGGCATCTCTTGAATGGCCTCCAAGAAAGGAATATTGATCTGTAAATTCTTAAACACATCTAAGAACTTAGCAAATTGCTCATCCAACTTCTGCTGCTTCAACCTTCCAGGAAAAGGTACTGGAGGAACATAAGGTTTCACACTAGGTGAAATTAACATCGGTTCCTCAAGTTTTCTTTTTCCTTTATCTCTTATCTGCACCTCCTCTTTCTCTTCCACCAAACCATTTGGGTTTTCTCACCTCCTTACCACTCCTAAGAGTAATAGCATTCACTCCTTTGGATTCTCTTCAGTTTGCTGGGTAGTGACCCTGAAGGTCTACTACTTATCTTGAGAATTTGACTTATTTGCCCTTGAAGATCCCGAATAGTGGCTTGTTGATTATTAATCAACGTCTCAGTTTCTGCATGAAAGTTTTCATCAGATCTTCAACCGAAGAATGGTTCTGTTGTTGATGATGTGGATGTTGAGGTGGTGGTGGTGGTAAAGCATTCCTCACTGGACCTTGAATCATCGGACCTTGTCTTTGAAATCCAGGCGGTCGATAGACATTATTCTCATTCCTCCATGAGAAATTCGGATGATTTGCCCATCCTGGATTGTAAGTGTTTGTATAAGGTCCTTGATTTCCTCTTTGAAAATTCCCCACATAATTCATTTGCTCTCCACTAGCTGAAGTTGGTGAATGTGTTTGAGGACAATCATGGAACGAATGTGAACCTGAACAAATCTCACAACACAAAACTTGGTTAGGAATAATAGAACTTGAAGTAGTGAGCTTACTTACTTGATTTGCCAAAGCCGAAATCTGAGTTGTAAGTTGAGACATGGCCTCATTATCTTGCACAGCTGCTACTTAAGTTTAGTCCTCTCACAACTCCAATTGTGAGCACTTGAAGCCATTTCTTCTATCAACGAGCTAGCTTCATCATAGCTCTTACCCATTAATGCTCCTCCTGCAGCAGCGTCTACAAGTGATCTCAAAGTTTCATCCAAACTCAGATAGAATATCTCAATGAGGAGATTATCAGGTAGTCCATGATGAGGACATTTCCTGATAGCTTCCTTGTATCTTTCCCATCCTTCATACAAGGATTCACCATGAAATTTTGTAAAGTTGGTGATTCATTCCTCAACCTAGCTGTCCTAGCCGGTGGGAAAAATCTCCTCAAAAACTTGTTTGACAAATCTGTCCAATTAGTGATGGACTCCTGGGGTAATGAATTGAACCAAGCCAAAGCCTTGTCCCTTAATGAAAAAGGAAAAAGCTGCAACCGTATTGCCTCATCTGTAACTCCATTCATCTTGATGGTGTTGCAATACTGAAGGAATTTAGCAAGATGATCATCAGGTGTCTCATTTGGATATCCTCCAAATTGATGAGCTTCTACCATCTGAATTAGTCCTGGCTTGATTTCAAAGTTGTTGGCTTGAACTGTTGGTCTTCTAATGGGATTTCCAGACACAGTTGGTACTGTGTAATCCCTTAATGCCCTGGCAGGAGCTTGGATTTGATTATTGTTGTTTTCACCTTCTGCCATCCTTTCTGTTTGTCCT
This sequence comes from Combretum micranthum, assembly GCA_024138025.1. NCBI lineage: Eukaryota > Viridiplantae > Streptophyta > Magnoliopsida > Myrtales > Combretaceae > Combretum > Combretum micranthum. Next base: position 705,741 of record JAMXBD010000053.1, read on the forward strand.
TGTTCTCTTTGTCTGTTCACTTTTCTTAATGAACGTAGTGTACGTTCAATCTCAAGATTGAGGGGTAGAAGTTCCCTACTTCTACTCCTGTGCATACAACCTGAAAAGAACACAGACAACAAACCAAACCGTAAAATGAGCCTAAATTACTAACAGAACTAAAATTGTTTAATATTAATCTTTCCCCGGCAACGGCGCCAAAAACTTGATCCGCTTGAAATGTTTTATTTTAAAACCAATTCTCCAGCAAGTATACTGGGTCGATCAAGTAATAAAGTGATGAATGAGTATCGATCCCACGAGGAAAGTTTAATTACTAAACATTATTAGTTCATTTCAATATTTAGGCCAAGAGAAATCAAATCCTTTATATAATTATTCACTATAATGTCTACACTATGCAATAGCTAATATTTACTAATTCTACTCACACAAGTCTTAACAAGTTAGGTTAGTGGGATTGAGATAAAATCTGATTTTCTCCAATCATGTTGAACTCGGGTTATTAAAATTGTTAGAATTCATGCATATCCATGTGAGTCTACCAAGATTAACAAATTCTAAAAACAAATTTGAAAACCTTTTTCTACCTTAAACACTCCTTAGCTTCCACACTGAGCATTTTGATAGATTTAATATGTGCAACTAAGATTTTCCCAAATCTGAGTTGACTAATTGTCCTAAATCAAGAGATAAAAGAATTCCTTCTTTAAAACTCATATTTAAAACAATGTTTGAACAGAAATGATAGACTCTACTAGGATTAAAAATCTCTTGCCATCGCATACTTGAATTTTTTTCCAAATATAAATTCAAACGAAATTAAAGTCTTTGCCAAGATGCCCAATCTCATTCAAACTTGAATTCATCCGAATTTTAAGTTTTTAGTTTGAATTTAACAAGGATTTGCATCATTCTTACAACCCAATAACACTAGTTCAACAATCACTTCAGACAATCAAGGATTTCATCATTTCCCACCGTCAAATTTAGCTAACTACCATTTCTATCTATCTAACAAGATACTAATAACAACTATAATGATATTCATGACAAAATGTAAATAACAAATCAAGTAAGGAAGAATTTACCAGTAATTCGGGAAAACAAACCGTACAAATTGCAATTAGAATCCTTGTTAGCAAATTCTACTCAATCCACAACGAATAGAACAAATTTGATGAAGATCCAAGTACATCTTGATTGTCTACCTATATCTTTCTCTAAAACTACTGGGAGAAATTGAGAATGAAAAATAAACGTAAGTCCCTTTCTCTCTCCTCAAAGCATGTAAAAATACATGCTTTTCGTGTAACTGTCATGTAACTTCTGCATCCAACGCCGGCGGTTTCATATCCAACGCCGGCGGCGTTCAATCAAGCGTTAAGGATTTTTAAACTGATGGTTTTCAACGCCGCCTTTGAACGCCGGCGGCGTACTCCTCCATTTGCCGGCGTTGGCTTCAAAATTCAAGTAGTGTCCATCTTCAAACGCCGGCGGTGTTGGATTCAGCGTTAAATACTTAGGCTCTGTAATGATTCAACGCCGCCTTTGAACGGCGGCGTTGATTCTAATTTGCCGGCGTATGCTTTGATCTCCTTCAACGCCGGCTGCGTTTGGCCCAAATTCACCGGTGTTTGTTTGTTTGACTGCCAATTCACACAATTTCTTCATGATTCCTTGTTGCTACATTCCATTTTCATTCCTGACCTGATTCCGAACAAATAACACAAAACTGAATATTAATTCCTTTGCTTTTATACTAATTAATACAATTAAGTATCAATTCAGAGATGAAAAATATATCAATTTTCTGAGTTTATCAGTATAGTAGCCCATGTGTTTTTAATAGTGTGGAGATGATTCTCTGTATGATTTAGAAAGCAACTCACTCCAAATTTCTTAGTGATTGCACCTTCGACCTATGCATAGGATGCTACTTTGAATGAGCTAGAAGGTTTGTTACCCTTAAGTGTCTCATTTGTTAATATTTCTAGCATCAATTCTTCCATTTGTTTACACCATCAATTTTTTTTTACTTTGATCTCCTTCTTAACACCATTACCTTATTTTTCATTGTGCCTCCCTATCACTAAAATAGAAGACAAAAAAGTGATAATAAATATCTATGTAAATTTCTCCTAAAGAACTATAAGTGTGTAAATGAATTTTATTCCATAATATGTCAATAACAACAAGCATAATAACTAGAAAATACTGAATATTTTGCCTAGTTCTAAAATTACTCCACATCTCTAAAGTTATTTTATCTCTTTTTTCATTAACCAGTCTCTACTTTCCTCCTTCTCTTCTCTTTGACTTTGTTGAGATCTTTCACTAAGTCTTCGAGACTCCAATTGTTTAGGTACTTCTTCTACAACTAGATCAACTGGATTAACTCCTATAATAAAGTTGTGAAGAATGCAACAAGCTAAGACTCCATCTATTTATACTAGGAAGGACAAAAAAGGCATTGCATCAAGTACACAAAAACAACATTTCAAAATCCCAGAACATCTTTCAATTATAAATTACAAAGATAAACAAAATAGATTAAATAGGTCTTTTTCATTTTCAAGGGGTCAGTCACAACTAAACTCTTTAAAATGATATCAAACAAAATGATATGGAGACATCACTGCCTAATTCCATATCCAACATCACCAAGATAATATATACCTACACATATAATGAAATATTACTTTAAGGTAATAAATATACAAATTTTTAATTGTACTGTATGGTCATGTTAGCTTAATCATCAATACTTTCTGGAATTTTAAATCTATCTAGTCTTAATATCACATAAGTTAATATATAGAAATCATGTGCTAAACCTTCCCATCCAGCTAATATATAAACCAAATTTAAGTCAAAAGCTATAACTATAAGGATATTTTGAGTTGTGCCATCCTTGTGACCTCAAAAACATCCTTGAATTTCAAATGGAACTAATGCATGGATATGTGTGCCATCTATTGCTCCTAGACAATCCTAATAATAATCACTACTATAATCAATATGCATTTTTGGTATCCTAGAACTATAATTGAGGACGTAAGGAGTATATAGGTTACCTCAAAATATAGATAGGATCTCTCAGTATTCATTATCTGTGAAGGAATTGTCCCACTTGGTGCTTTGACAATCATGTTATATAACCTTAAAATCACTATCAAAGTTTCAATAACGTTTATGTACAGTTTTGGTGGATCTATGGAACCTTCCATTAATCACTCTAAATCTCACATTATGCCCAAGCACATAACAAAACACCAATACTCATTCCTTAATAGGCACATACTTAGTCGGATGTAACAAGTTAGTTTCCTTCAAAATGTCACATAATTAGGGAAAAAAATAAGTTTGCCTCATAGGTATATGATGAATATAGTGAATATCTCCACTATGTAAAATTTGATTCATGTATAACTCTTGTTCATATTCCTTATTAACATGAGGCTCCTTTGAAATTCTATTTTCACGACATTTTCATTCAATCGTCATGATTCTAATAGAAATAAAAGCAATAGTTGCATCGATTATTGTAGCACAAGTCTCCTTATCATCCATCTATGAAATAAAATTAATGAAAAAAAATAATGATGAAAGATATTGAAAATGATAGGAGCATTGCAATAAAAAAAATAATGATAATAAGAAAGAAAGCACACTAAATTGCATTAAAAAAAGGCCCAAAATAGCAATTGAATAACGATAAAAGGGTAAAACCCCGTTCTAAATTTTCTAAATAAGGTAATAGCATTCTGATTTCTTATGTATATATTTATATATATATATATCTTATATACAAAAATGAAGACATATAAAAAGCTTTCTTTTATATAATCAAAGAGAACTTTCCTCTATTACATGATCAAATTTCTAACCTATGCAATATTTCCATTAAAGACTAAAAAAGCAATAACAAAATTACTAACTTGAACCTATTTAATTCTTTTTTTGGCCAAGAACATACTTTATTCTAATGAAAGAAGAAATGAAATATACGTAGATATTGCTCAATTTGGGATAAGTTGCATTCTCTAACAAAATCCTCACGTGTTTACACCAAAAAAGAATTCACGGTTCCTTTGTTGCATATTTTCCTTCTAATGTAAGTGTTAGCAATTGATAAAAAAAGTTATTAAAGTATAAAACAATTGTAGCAAAAAAAAAAACTAAAGAAACAAAAACTATAGGATTAAAAATTAATGTTAATGTATTTATTTCAAGGATAGATTAGCTTTTTATCTCTTTATAAATATAGCAACATGTATAGAACATATACCTAAATAACATATGAGTAGTTTTTATAAACTGTTGATAATTAAGAACTAGTTTATGGCTTCTATTTCTTTTTATTTTAATTTTTTTTACTTTTGGATTAACATAAGCAATTGTTTCCATGTGTACCAAAAGTTATAGATTTCCAACATATTAAAGGAAGAAATAGAGGGCCTACTAAAGAGAAGAAGCCCATGACAATAATTTTGTTCTTCTTCTCAAATTCAATAGTACTTGCATTGATTTACACCATGAACAAAAACAAAAACAAAAAAAAAAAAAAATAAAGCATGTAATTTCTCCTAAAATCCTCTCATATTTACATCAAAAACAATAAGTAAGGTTTGTCTTTGTAGAGATATTTGGAAAAAAAAAAAAAAAAAAGAACCATCATCATGCAATTATATATATATATATATATATATATATTGTAAGGAACAATCAATAAAAGAAATTTAACACAATAGGCGTAGAGATGACATAAATGAAATAAAAAATTAAAAAACAAAAAGAAAAATAAATGGTTGACAAACCTAAGTAAAAGTGTTGTTACCAGATTGTACATGTAAATATGCAATTACAAATATATAGAAAATGGTCACAACAAAGTAGAGAGGTTTGAAAAAAATATTTAGTCATGTGAGAATGAAAGAATTGAAGACATACGTGGTCTCTGAGTTGTAGATGTTTAGTGAAGAAGGAGTCTACTCTTTAAAAAAAAAATCAAGAAAATGACTTAAAGAATTATGATGGGGACGTTGTATTACCAAAAAAATGTATATATTTTCCAAAACACGGGAAAATATTTTTCATCAATTGACCCTCTTCTTCTTAAACAAACACGAGAAAAGAAAAACTATTTTTCTATAAAACATTTTCATTAAAACATACAGGCCCTAAGTAACTATTTTCCATTAATATAGCATACTTTTTTTGAATGAATCAACTACTTATACAAGAATACTTGTCTATATAATAGTCCTTATGCCATCTTAGATTTATTCTATATCTTCTCGTATCATTTCCCTTTACCTAAAATTACATATTATCCTCATGGTGATAATCAGATCGATATATCAAAATGAGTCACAACCTTCCTAAGATGTCTCTTCAAAAGGGAGCCCGACCCATTGTACTAGGATTTGCTTCAGTTAAATTCTATTCCCAGTAATAACTCTTGTGTTCAAAATACATAATGGTTGTAATAAGGGACAACCATCAACTCACACATGGAACTCATTATGAATTTTAGAGCCTTTAGGAAGCATAACTTGATAAGCTAAAACATCAATGCATATGAGTATAAGATAAGCCCATAATGTTTTTTAGAAGTCTTATGAGTATACTCCTTAATATGGAAATTTATTTATAGGGTTAAAGTTTAATATACACTAGATCCTAAGGTTGAAACTCCATATCCACCCTATGTTTGTTTGAAAACTACTTCATTTTCTACTAAGCTCTTTGTAATTTCTTCTTAAGTTGCTCCAAAACCTAATCTCTAGTCAATAAACATTGCTCTATTACATCTACTTGAGATGAGCTCTCATATAAGTGGGTAAAGAAAGCACTGGGTAAAGAAGGCACTGCTCTGTCACAAACTACCTCATGGAGACATGTGTAACCCTATGAATAGATGTCTCATAAGAAAACTCTACCAATGGTAAGTGATTAATATTTTATGTATGCCTTTCAATTATCCATCACAAAAAAAAAATGTATATAATTTTGGATAACACGATTAAGAACTTTAGTTTGGCCATTGATTTGAGGTTGGTATGGTATGACCCATAGCCAATATTGTACCACTCAAACAAAAAAGGAACCTTCTAAAAATTCACCAAATCTTAATCTAAAATAATAATTTTAAAGAACTCTTATAATTTCACCACCATGTATAAAAATAGTGAGATACTTTACTTGTCGTAAAATGACTAGGTAGTAGTTTTACGTGACAATACTTAGAAAGCCTGTCAACAACCAAAGAGATAATTGTGTTCCCTTAAGATTCCGGTAAGCAAGTAATAAAATTATTGGAAACATAATTATAAACTTTGTTTAGTATTGATACAAGGTTTAATCATAATATTATGTTCATATGTTATTATTGACAATAATATTGTGTATAATCATCAAACACTGTGAGTTTTGGTAAATTATAATTAGTTTTACGAAAATGTTTGAAATTATTTGGCTTTCACCTTAATCTAAATCACAACATTGGATGGCAAATGATGTGGTTAGCAAGTGTAGTATGAAGTACTATAAAAGCAATGATGAATTAAGATAAAACCCAATATTTTTCAAGTTAGGAAAGTTTGATGTATGGATCTACAATCATAGTATTATTCATCTTATTGTTCCATAAATCTAATTGAAACCAATTAATTTGATGATAATATAATATTGTTGAATTAGACTAAAAGATCTAGCCATGAAAAGATCAAATTACACAATAATTGTTGCATAATCTAGAATTTAATAAATACCAATTTCTATTATATTTGGATCATCAACTCTCTGTTTGAAAATTGTTTTAATTGATATGAATTAAATACCTTCATTGTTAATAGAAAGTTAGAAAATAGCACGTAAAGAAATCAATAATACTCAAAAAGATAAATTGAATAAGTAGACTTCTTTTTACCTCAAAAATGACAATTTTCGGTCTTAATATTAAAAGTTAATAAAGTAAGGGACCATGTGGCCCAAGTCAATCAATTGAATGAGAATGACGAAAAATGGACCCATGGGCCCTAACCGACCTAGCCTCTTTGCTTACTCTTGTGTTGAAATGAGAACCCCCATTAATAAACACTCCCAAGATTACTAGCAAAATGAGAAGGACATCTTTTATCACTTGACAAATATAAATCCAAAACCAAAGTCTTGTGCTAACTTAATGATAATTTCCTAGTGATTCAAATTGGTTTTGGTGAAAATTTTAAAATCCATATGAACATGGAGTTATCTAGAAAAATTGCTATTCATATCTAGCTTTTCAAATGAATTTGTATCTATAAATTTAAATTGATGAAACTTTCTTTCAATTTCTTGAGTAATCATATTGCTAGGGTTTAGTTTAGAATCTTTGAAGTAACTAAACTAAGTAAAACTCATTGTACCATGTTTAGTTTGCACAATATCTTTTGTACTATATAAAATTCTTCTCGTATACTAGAATATCTTTAAGGTTTTTGATTCAAAACATTTTAAGATACTCAATTTTTTTTCCTTTTAATTGATGGCATAAAAAATCTTTCGACATCACAAGATAAAGCATCTTCATAAAACTGCGAACTAACATTATATTGCCACCTAATATTTGCTACTCTAATCTCATTATCATTATCACAACCTCTACCACTGTTGCAACCATCACCACAACCATGATCGTTTCTATTGTTACCCATAATATTACACTAGTATTAAGTTACTATTGCTATCACCATCACCAACACCATATTATTAGCACTAGACCATCACCATTTACATATTATCACCATCAAAGGTAATATTTGTGCATAATAAATAACATAAAGTTAATATTCTCATTTTATATTATAAAGATAATATAAAATAGATATCTTTCTATACCCATATCCTTGTCATTCTCTTCAACACATTCACCCAACCTAAAAGACTGCTATTTTCAAAACGATCTTAAAAAAATTATGTCACCCTATCCAAAGATAACTAAACATTGAATCATCATCTCCCACCAATCCTCCAAATAAGACCTACTAGCATTCATTCCCCCATCTATATGCCATGTTGAACTTCCATAAGGCAAACTTGATTAGAAAAATAACTCAAAATTTACCTTAGTCTCTTACAAACCAAGAAAGAACAACCACAAACACTATTGTAAATTCCCTCTAGAGCCTACACATCAAAAGAAGAAGAATAGAAGATGACAAAGAATCCTGAAAGTGAGGGATAAAACAAGAAATTCAACACTTGCTTTGAACATGAACAATACCTTTACATTAGGGTGTTGTGAATGAATAAACGAGGGAAGTGTAGGAGTAAGAAAGTTAACAAACAAGTCCAAACTACACATAATGAGGCTTTGGTTGACATTGAAACAACTGTAAAGAGTGATGAAGAAATTCAAAACAATGGTGGCTAGCTTGAAACAGCTATAAGGGAGCCATGTTTTCATGAGCTTATACCATCAAGGCCTAGGTCCATCCTTGACTGTTCAAAATCTATATGGACTCATAAATAAGCATAATCTTAATGTTGTGTTTTTAATGGAAACAAAAAAAAAAAAGTAATTATGTGGATTGAATAAAAAGGGGGTTGAGATTTTAGCCTCTTGTTATGTGCCTTCAAGAGGCGCTATTGATAGAGTTACACTTGGTGGACCAATGATGTGAAAATCTCCATTAAGAAGCAAAGCAACACTAGTTGGTTATGGAAGTGTGCTATGCAAATGGGTCTTTATTAGGCCATATGTCTTGGATACATTCACCTAAAGATTTCCAAAGGAAAGAACAATTTTGAGCATGTATTGACATTATCTCAATCATAGCAAGACTTGGTTGTGTAGGAGATTTCAATGAGATATTGGAACTATATAAAAAAAGTGGAAGAAATAAAAGAGGTAAGTAAAGAAGTAAAATAAAGGGATTTCGTAACTTGGTGTCGGAAGCAAATTTAGAAGATTTAAGACATCAACATCAATGGTTTACTCGGATTGATAAAATATTTTGTACAAGTGCTTGCTAAAGAAAGAATTGATAAATGTTTTGTACTGATAGAGTAGAAAAATCTATACCTAAAATCACAAGGAGTGAAGGATTTCAAATTTGAGAAAATTTGGCATAGTCTAAATGACTTTGAACCAATGATGAGAGATAGGTAGAAATATGAATGTTGACCAATTCAATGATTTGCTAAACTTAAGTTCATGTTTAGTGTAGCTTACCAAGTGAAGTAAGATAGTAGTCCCCAATAGTAAAAGAGAGATAGAGAGGCTAACTAGAGGCTTGCCTAATAAGATGACCAAAAAGTAGGTGACAAAGAAAAAGATGAGAAAGTGGGATTGCCCAATTAATGGATTATAGGGCAAAGAGAAAATGTATTGGCACTAAAGGTCAAGAGTGAATTGGTTGTCTTATGGTGATCAAAATACCTCGTTTCTCCACCACACAACTACCACAAGAAGAAAAACAAATAAGGTATTTCGATCAAAACCTAAATGGTAGATGACTAAAAGGAGGACATTGTAAGAGGCTTTGAAGGTATTTATGAAAATTTGTTTCTAGTAGTCCGCCTCAAGAATATGGAGAATGCGTTGATTAGGTGGAAAAGGTATTCAATGATGAAAATGGTGGAATCTTATATGTCGAAATTTCTGAAGATGAATAAAACAAGCAATCTTTCAAATAAGGGGATTTAGAGCTGTCAAGCCCTTAGGAGTACACTAAATGTGACATCCCATCATAAATAATATAGAAACCTAGGAATGACTCTCGTAGTCATGAGGAGGCTTCATATACCACGTATAAAGTGTGCTCATAGCCAAGGGAACACCAAAGGAGCAAGTGCATTTCAATATGATAATAGATATGCATGCAAGATTACTAAACATAAATAACCATTCATCCAAAATGTTACATCATCTCAGTGGCATTTCCTCGTCAAAGTCCACTATAAGGTCTCAAATATTACAGTCATCCATAAAATCGAGTATTTTAACAACAAAGTCCTCCAAAAATATATACATAATCGATTCTATTAGATGCATGGTGTTTAATCCTCCTGAAGATTCCCCTAAAAGCTAAATTTGTCAAAGATAATCACCTCGGGAATCCTTCCTCAGGTGTAACTAGAGATACTCCTACATTAGCAAAAATCTATAAAGGTATAAGCTACCACATGCTTACTGAGATATTTCCCTTCAATCGTACCACAACAACCAAAGACAAGCAAGTTAAATTATTTTCAAGTATATGCAATGCGACAAGTAAATGAGACATATAAGTATATACGATCATTTAGAAATTGCATATATAATGGATTTACAGCCTCTATGAAATGTTAGGGAATTCTTTGTAAGGATCTCCATAATCCTCTATTTTTAGTTCGAAGGCATCCACCCATAGCAATCGATTTGGCACAACTCCTCCTTGAGGTTGCATTCCCCAAGTAAAGTAGTTACTTATGCTAAAGCAGAGAAACATGCTCATGGCATGATTTCAACCTGCCTAGTCCCACGCATAAGTGTTAACAAGCTTCAATATGTAACATGACATGCAATGCAGACCATTTTGTTTCTTAGGCCAAGTATGATTAAGGTTCATTATCAAGCATTCAACCATTTATAGCAGACATATAAGAAACAACCATATGTTCATCACACACTTTAACATTCATCAACTTGTTATGATTTATTAAGGTGTTTCATGCTTATCATTCAAGCACATACGAGTCTCATGACCTCATACAATATTCTATTGTATCTTTCCTTGACAATCTAGTGTAGCTAGTTACAAGCACATAAAGTACAAAAGTCATAAGGGAACTCACTCAGCCATAATAATGTTCTCAATTAAAGTAGTACTTGAGGAATGTAGCATCGATTTCCTCATCACTTGAACAAGAAAAAGACTCCATAATAAGTATCTTGTAGAAATTCTACCTAGATAATAGTTCTAAAGGTGCTAAACTCGCTATACTTCTCAATTGCCTAGTTTAAACTTTAAAATGGTCGTACCTAAGTCATTTTAAGTCAATTTTAGTGTATGAGTAGTCGATTTCTATCGCTATTGGATGCTCGATCTATTTTTGATGTTATTTTCTTCATTTAGGGTTTAGAGAGTCTCATATCAATAGGGGTTAACTTGTATCTCTATGTATTTCACTTCCGTTTTGGTTTTTTTCCTAAGGTTTAAATCCCATCAAGGCCTTCTATGATGTATAGGCTTCATCGTAAGCATAAATATGATAAACCAAGATAATAAAAGTAAATATGCGATGATTCCAATAGCATTGACATTTTACTTCCTAGGTGCAACCATTACTCTATTATAGTGTATGTTCTTGTATGAAAAGTTACAAGGAAAAGAATGAAAGCCATAGATGGTTTTGTCCTCCTTTAGGGTTTCGGCTAACATAGGAAAAAGAAAGGAAAAGTAAGCTCCATGACCTTAATCATGATTAAGCTTAAGTTCATGTTGAGCTTGAGAAGTTTCTTTGGTTATGACAAAAAGGTGAAAAGCTTCATGACTCCTTGAAGGCTTTAAGCTTCTCAGCTCGCAAAGGAAAATGGAGAGGGAAATGTTTACTTCAATGTTTCTGCCTCAATCCTTAAGTTCTCACTTATGAGCTTAGAGTAAAAGTCACAACTTAAGAAACATAAGTTGATATCATCTAAGTTGGTCCTTAGGGTTTTGTTGTGCATAAAGTCAAGGAAGCTTGATGATTTCCTTTATTTTTACCATCACTGCATCTACCTTTTACATTGAACCTCTAGGATGATCATTCAAGGAAAGTGGAACTTTGAAACTCACTTTGTGACTCACAGGGCTCATAGCCCCAAAGAAAAGAAGAAGAAGGAAAAGGTTTTTTCTTTTGTCTCCTAGAGTTCTTGAGTTGTGTTAAGCTTTGGATCAAGACCACATGGTCCTATTTCCTTATCCTTATCTATTTCAACTCCTCATAGAACTCTTGAAACAAGAAACAAAACTTTGAAATCACTCTAATGAGTCCGTAAAGCTCATGGTTAAGGAAAAAAGAGAAAAGGAAACTTTTCTTATTTTGTTTAACTTTAGAGTGTAGAATCAATGTGAGCTTAAAGAATAAAGGAACTCCATCTCCCCTTGGTGTCTTTAGGGTCTTGGCACATATAGTGAAAGTAAAGGAAAGTTCCTTTTATATTTCCCTTTGCTTCCACACCCACGTTTGAGTGTTTAGCTACCCCTTTAACACTCTAAAAAGAGAGAAGAAGCTTGAACCCATGGGAGTCTTTATAAGCTTCAAACATATAAAGAAAAGGAAGATGATGCTTTATCATATTAAAGCCATCCTTAACAAAGAGAACATCATCTTAAGTAGGGTAGTTCATGAAATCAAGGAACTAATCTACTTAAGGTGCTAGGCTTACTAAGACATGAAAGACGAGTAGATGGTTCCTAAGAACACTTTTATTTCTTCCTCTATGTTTTAGTAGTTTTTGGCAATCCTTGCACTAAATGATGTTAAAGCTAAGAACTTGTGTTTTATGACAAGTTTCTTAAATATAACTTTATGCCATGGATGATGATGGAAACTCAATCATCTAAGTTCCATGTTTCATCGTACTTACCCTACACATGAAGATCTTAACATAATGAGTTGAGTACATGCTAAGGTTTTGGCATATATAAAGGGAAAAGCAAGAAAACTACTTAACAACAAACTTTGCAATTCAAGAAATCATCATCCCTCATCCCTAGCATAAGGCATCATAGGGTTAAACATGAGGATAATGAGATTTTCATGCCTTTGAACACAAAATCTATTATATATATTGCATAAGGAGAAGTATAGCTTTAATTTAGACAGAGTTTTCAGATAGAAAAGTGTGTGTATTGTAGAGGGATAGAGAACTAAGAGGGTTTGAGAGGAAGCGAGGGGTCATCTTCTAAAGAAAGGGAGTAGGAAAGAAAAGAAAAGCAAAGGAAAAGACTAGGGTTGATGTTTGGTTTGGAAAAGAAGAAAAAAGGTATATAGGCTATAGTTGGCTTACAAAAGGACATCTAGGTTGTACTTTGATGTGTCTTTGTGATATAAAGTAGATTTAAGGTAACAATTATCTTACCTATAGGAATATCGGTATCATGATTTGCTAGGTTTATTTGATGAATATTCTAATTAATTTATAGATATAATAATATAGAAAATTATTTTAATATTTTACCTCGATTTGTGTGCCCACAATCGGATAGTAGGATTATATTGTAAAGTTGCCTTATCAGATGGTTAACTAAATTTTCGTTTTGCATTGGGGCTAACACATTTTCCAAGGTGATCAACTTTTAGGGTTTCTTGTCTAACTTCATTCGTCTAGCACTTTAGGTTATCAAATTCATGTAATCGGTTAGTTTCTAAGGTTTAGAATCAATTTGGTATGGTTTAAGTTTCAATTCTAGTGTCACAAATCTAGGGTTCTCATTTAAACTTACCAAAATTCTAGGGGTTTACAAACGCCCACAACTAATTAACTTTTTCAAAATATTCTATCAATCTACTAGCATACCATTGGCTCTTACATTGTGAACACGACAAGTTCTTCTTTATCACATATAAGTTTCCTAATTTTTCCAATTTGACAAATGTAGTTTTAATTCCAAAAGTCCCTAATCTAGATTCCTTAAATCAATTCAGATCCATTAGTCTTTGTGACTTTGGTTACAAAATAATCTCAAAAGCCTTTATAAATTGGTTATCTATTATAAATAGGGTATTAACTAAAAATCAAAGCGTCTTTATCTCAGAAGTCTATTAAGAGATAATATCTTTGTAGCATACATGTTACTTCACATCTTGATTTAAAACTAAAGGCAGAGGCTATAATTGTGCTCTAAAGATTGATATAAACAAAGCTTATGATTGTATGGAGTGGGATTTTCTAAAATTTATTCTCCTAAAAATAGGTTGACAACTAAATGGGTGGAATAGATAATGACTTATGTTACTACAGTAGAATACAATGTGTTGGTAAATGGGAAAATTACAAGGAAAATCAAACCAACTAGAGGCCTTAGACAAGGAAATCCCTATCCCTTTATCTACGTGTCATTTTAGCTAATGTTTTGTCTAAAGGTATTTAAGCCAAGATAGAGAGAAGAGAGTTGAAGGGAGTGTGACCAAAACAAGGTGTCCTATGATTTCACATTTATTATTTGTTGATAACTCTTTGTTATTTCTTGATGCCATAGGAGCCAACCTAAAGTGTCTTAACGATGTGCTTAAAATGTATTGCATTGCATTAGGTTAAGTAGTTAACTTCACAAAATCAAGTTATTATTATTATTTTCCTTTTTTGCAAAGCACACTAGAAGAAGCTCAAAACAGCTTAGTAAGCTTGTTAGGTGTAATAACTTTGGGTGATCTAGGTAGATACTTGGGCCTACCTACTATATAAGGGAAGTTACGAACCGACACACTTTAGTTCATAAAAGATAAAATAATTAAGCAGCAAGGTTGGAAGAAAAGTTTACTAAGCTTAACAGGAAAAGAAGTTCTAGTCAAAGCAACGACTTGTTTAATCTCTACCTATTCAAGGGGATGCTTTAGCTTTCCGATCAAATGGTGTAATGAGTTAAACAACGTGATTGCTCGGCTTTAGTGGTGATAACAAAAAAGTGAGGGGAAAATTGACAAGGCTAGTTGGAAGAAAATTACTAATCCTAAGGCAAAAGGAAGAATTAGTTTTCAATGCCTCAAGTTGTTTAATTTTTCTCTTCAAACTAAATTATCATGGAGAATTCAATCAAACCCACGTGCCTTTTGGGTAAGTATCATAAAGGTGTTTATTTCCTAATAGATAATTTTAGAGATGCTAAAAGAGGAAGCTGAGCCTTATAGGCTTAGTTCAACATTCATGAAGGTTGAGATGCCTTATCTAAATGTGAGTTATAGTAAATTGGTAATAGTGAAAAGGTGCATGTGGAAAGACCAATGGATTCTTAATCTACCAAAATTTAAATAAGAAGAGTGAAATCTAGTTTGTGATCTCAATAGGAAAGTCAAGTCTTTTGTAATTGGAAAGGAAAATTCTATAATTTATGATGTATAAAATACTTAATCCTAAATGGGAAAAAAAAACATGATTAAATTAAAGTAATTCCCATCCCTATGAGGGAACAAAAAGATACCTTGTTGTGGTCACATGAGCACTCTAGTGCCTATAAAGCGAAGTTCACCTATTGTATTTTAACATTTGAGCATCTAATTAAGAAGGATAAAGTTTCATCATCAAAGGAATTATCCATGATCGATTGGAACTTTTTGTGGAACATGATTATACAAAAAATCCAGCATTTCCTTATTGTTGTGTCCATAGATAGATAGCATATGTTTGGGTTTTTTATAATGTATTGGAAAAGAAGAGAGAAAAAAAAAAAAAGAAAAGAAAACTTAAGGGTTATGTAATGGACCGTTTGAAGAAGATGAATGACCATTGTAGGAAGATAGATGTGGTAAGTTATGCATTGATACACTGGATTATTTGGTTAAAATGTCGTTGCACAGTTTTATGAAGGAAGAAGTTTGAATTTATGGAGAGTGATAGATCAAAGTGTAAAACCCTCAAAACTCATCACAACGTAAGATAGAGAACTTTAACAGTCCTGTCAACGAGACTGTCCAATCAATCATACTATTAAAATAAATACAGTAATTGATATATCAAGTATTTCAATGATGTAATGATAGTTTGATATGAATCTTACTATTAAATATCCAATAGAACCACACCCATAAAAAAAGTGTAATGGAACTATAGAATTTTGCATGTAAGATAATATGCTTTTATGACCTAATTATGGAAGTTTAGGGAAAGCGTTTACTACTTTTAAAAATTTTTGGAATATACATGCACAAAATCAAATTTTTAATGAGTTGTTTTTCATAGGAATATTGTCACATTTGCTAAATAAATTTTGATTGATTTTTCCTATTAATTAACCAAATTTTGATATTATGAATTTTAGTTACGATTAAACTTTTCAATATTAGCGATAACACTCGTGTCAATCATGTTGAAAGCCATCTACCCAATTTGCACTAATATGTGTCCTAAATGATATTTTGATGAATATATTCAACTTATCATTCATGTAAGTCGTGGAAACAATATTTCACAATATGAACTTAACATATGATATTCTATCATCGTAAAAAATACGCATATATTTTAAGTAAAATATTTTCATTATAGTAATTCATTGAGAGATATTATAGTTTGAAATTGGTGAAAAAACTAACCTAATAGAAAACCCAATATAAAGTCAATATAGATAGTGTGAATGACTTAAAATCGGCATTGGAATTGAGAATATGAAATTATAAGTAGTTAATTCAAGTAACCGTTAAAGTTCAATTAACCAACTTCCGTAAGATAATATATATATATATATATATATATATATATATATAGATATGGTAAAGGAAGTTGTTGAATAACCCTAATTTTGTTTATGAACACATGCACATGAGGTGTAGATTTCCTCTCTCTCTATGGGTACATAAAGTGCAAGAATTTGGTCTTACATGTTATATTTCTCATATATTACTTTGAAAAAATTGGCAAATGCTTCTAAGGTTAAGGGTATTCTCCTTATCCTATGGACACTTAAGGTATGGTTATGTAAAATAGTAGATATCCTTCGTTTTAGCCCATTTTATAGATTAAATTTCAATTAGAGTGTGAAAATTGAAATTTGTTTTAACTCAAACAGCATGTCTTGTTTTGAACATAAATTATATTTAATAGGGTAACCTACCATATGGCTACCACTTATACCTTGTTTAGTAGAGTGATTCAAATCAGTATTAAGGAACAAATTTCATAAGATAAGGTACATGAAGTCTTCGTATATTCTCTATCCATCTTGGAATATATAAAAGGTACATGTTTCAAGGTTCCTTATACCTGCTCCATTCAAAAATTGTTAAAAATATTATAAGTAAGATTTAAATAATAATTCTCTATTTTTATTTTAGAATTACTTTTGTTGAAGATTATCCTTTTATAAACTACATTATGGAATTATTTATTTTAAAAAGACTTGTATTATTTTATTGGGAAGAATTTAGTTGTTTTTACTTGCACTTCTAATTTATATAGAAGTGTTGTTCATCTTCGAAGCTAACTAATATAGAAGTGTCTCCAAAATTTTTAATTTTGAAACTCACTAAAATTATACAAACTACAATTTTATTTAATATCACAAAAAGTTCTACAATTTTATTTAAGTTCCACACATAAACAAAACAACATATTTGTGGTATAAGCAATACTTTTTAAATTCTTTTGATAGGTTGTTTATATTAAATATATGAAATATTTAGCTTTCCATATCACATAAAATTTTTTATAATACTATAAATTTGAAATTTAAGATAGAAAGGAAAAATTTAAAAGTTTTATGAGTACCATGTATCTTATATGTTTAACCTTTAGTATTTGATCGTATCTTTTTCAAGCTTGTTTATTATAGGTATGCGTCCAGATAATATTTATTTAAGAAGAAACTATATATTCAACTTGACAAACTTTATATACAATTTAAAGGGTAAATTACATTGAAAGGTATCAATATTTGAGAGTAAGTTCATTTAAACTATCAATCTTTTGATGATTAAAAAGAAATTAACATTTGAGAAAAATTTATTTAAGACATCAACGTTTCAAGTTGCTAAAAGAGGAATTAATATTTCGCAAAGGAGTCAAATAATATATTCATAATTGACTATTGAGAAAATTATAAAATTTAATTTAAAACTAATTTAAAATGTTAGTACAAATTTGCGAAACATTAATATATCATATAATTATTAAAAAAATTAATTTCTATATTAACAACATGAAATGTTAATATAAAAAATAAACATGTTCTTAAACATTGATATTTTCATGGGAAATTTACCCATAATTAAATAATAGTCATCATTTAATAAATGAATTTTTTATGTACTCCATAGCCAACTTTCAAATATAAAAGGCACCGGGATTTTTATTTTTTATTTTTTTCCTAAAAGAAAAGATTATTGGCTAATTTAATTCTTTCATTTGGACCTGCTCTTCTTGTGTTATATATTTATTTACCCTGTTTTGGGCTTTGTCATGAGAATTAACGCATTGACATGGCTCCAAGAGCTAAATGAGCTGGGCTTACCATCCCATGCCCAATGGGCGATTTCCCGTAAAAGAGAGGGAAACAGCAATCTCCCCCGAGTACATCGAAATTTTCAATAGTAATATTTTATTTGTAATTAATTTTTTTTAATGTTATAGCATAAGCCTTGAAGGATTTTGTAGTTTACATTTGTTGAAAGATATAATTATTTAACTTTTATATCCGTAATTTAAATAATATAAAGTGGTTGACTTAAAAATATATTATGCATGCTAACCTTATGATTTAAAATTAGTTGTTAATAAATATTTGAATTTTTTTAGTTGCATTGATATTAATTTGATTTATCACTTATATGCTTCAATGTTTATTAATTTTTGCTCGTTCACTTTACTGAATGTAAGGCTTTAATGGAATTTCTATTATTGAAGAATGAATAGAATTGTTATAGGATTTTTATTTGTAAATTTTTTATTTAAATGAAAGTATTTTGAGAAAAAGATAATTCTAACATTGAATTGTCATTCCTAAGATTGAGCAAAAAAATGCCTATTCAATATTTTTTGCAATAAATAATATTAGAATTGCTATTACAGTAAAGTGAAAGAGCAGTTACAGCTTTAAAAATGAGATTACATTTAATACAAATAGGCCACTCCTATATTTTGAATAGAACAAAACTGCTATTAAATATCTAAAATAATTTCTATATGAACCATACATTCAATTTAGAGTATAAAAAAAAAAAGAAAAATGAACTATAAATTATGATTTAACTTTATTAGCATTAAAAACCAAATCAATCTGTGTTAGCCTTACCCTAAATCTGCCACAACCTAAATATCCTTAAACGATCAAACTGTATTTATGATGTATGGTAATAGCATGTTTGGTATGCAGAAAGGACTGCCAATGCAATTGTGATTCTAGATTCCGTTTACATTTCCATGTTTAGAAGTGATTTTAAAAGCCGGAAGCCATTATTAATGATAATCATTTAAATTAACTTTTTATGTAGCCATCTATTATTTTCCATAATTATTACAAAGGGTATCTCTTGTAAATAAATAATTCATTTCATTCTAAACAATTCTAGTATACCAAAGGTAACATAACAGATTTACTTAGATAATAATTTAAGAATAAGAATTCATAAAGAAATAGTAATGATAAAAAGGTGGCTAAGGTATTACCCCAAAAAAAAAAAGTTAAGATGAGGAGGGAAACATAACAATAATTTAGTGAAAATTTTGTATTCATGCTTTTGCACCCTCCCTAAAAGAGACAAAAGAAAGTTTCTCTTTCAAGGATTTCTTAGAGCATCCACATCCCATAAGACTTCTAAAAGGTTATTAAAGTGTTAGATTAGCATTTTAAGGACCTTACTACTTTATCTCTAAAGTTATTTACGTAAGGTCTTCACATCTTTGTAGAATTTGTGGGTATATAAAATAAAAGAATTACAAAAAGATGCAAAAGACCTTCTTTTTTGGATAGAGGATCCCAAAAAAGTATAAAGATCTCTCCTCCATTCCTAAAAACCTAAAAAAGTAAGTTCCTTTATATTGGGTCTCGTGTTAAGGATCCGGGATGGGAATGCTCTTATATACAAATTTTGTTAAACTTTGATGGGACATCGCATTGCTTATTAATTTCGTGAAGTATGATTTTGTATCACTTCAAATTTAATTAGGGTAAATTGGTAAAACTATCCCTTAACTATTGAAAAAATTATGCTTAAACTTGATGATTGAAAAAGAGGTGATTTGGGTTTCAATATAACCTTTTGTAAGGCAATAAAATGATAGTAATGACTTGAATTTTGAAATAAAAAAATAAAATGAAAAAGGAATACACAAACATTAATCCAAGTCCTATAAAGGAGAAGGGGATAGCTACTTGGCTAGTGATCTTGTTGGCTTCTCCATTGGTTATGTTCTTGCAATGTATCACTAGAGAATAAGGTTATAAAGAAGTCAAGAAGAATCAAATTTCTCGTCGAACCTAAAATATTGGCTTGATTTCAATTCTTTGAGAAACAAATTTTATTTTGATTTTAAGCACAAACTTATTTTAAAACAAGTTTTAGTTGACCTAAATTTATAGCGAATTAAGTTTGAGCAACTCAAAGTGACTTAATTTGTGTATAGCCATAATATAAGATAAAGTTATCTATGAGAAACTAAATATATAAAATGGATACTTATATAAATAAAACGATAAATGAAAATGACTAAGGATTATATTATATATAAATATATATGTATTATATTATATAGATATAATTTTATGTGTTTAATTATATATATTATGCACATAAATCTCATGAGCTTATATAATAGTCCCATGAGCCTAAACAAACCAATGTACGAGTCTAAATAGAGGCTTAAAGTCAACTCATATATTAATCAAGCTTAAATTAAGTTAACTTTAAGTAATTTGTAAACAATTCAATTCATCCACCCAATTAAAGGGTTGTCATAGAAGATAACCTTATTGGTAGTTCACTCCACCAATTTTTAGAGGGTTATGCATCATGTTGCAATAATAATTGGTGATGACACCAACCTAGTGTCTGTCAAAATGTCAATAAAACTAAATGACCATGCATAAACTCTCTCTCTCTCTCTCTATATATATATATATATATATTTATAAAACATCAACACATATTTAGGTCCTAGGAAATTTTGACTATGATAAATTACATTAGAATGTATCAATGTTTAAGGATAAATTTATTTAAGATATTAACATTTTAATTGGTTTAAAAAAAATCAATATTTTATAAAGTATATCCAATGAGGTTTTATGCTTTACAAATTTCATTCAAAATATAAACGCTTAGATAGATTTTTATTTATTTTTCTCTATGATAATTCACTTGACTCACTTTACAAAATATTGATTACTCTTTTTAACCTCTCAAAACATTAACACCACAAATGAATTTTATTTTAAATGGTAATTCCTTCTACTGTAATTGACTCAATTCGATCTCATCCCCAAATTAGTGTTTAGTTATTAGTTTAGTAAAAAAAATAAGGAAAAGAATGCAGCACGGTATAAGAAGTATAGTACAAGAATAATTTCTACAGTATAGTGTGTTGTTATTTATACACATACATTAGAGTGGTCATGTTGGGAATATATATTTATATTATCATGTATTTATTTTAATTGCATTTTTTGTTCTATCATTGTCTTTAACACTACCACAAGTGCCTCTACTATTGCTATTATATCAATCCTACCACCACAATTTCATCAACACTGCTGACCACATGCGAATTGTATAACATGGCAGTAGTGAATGGTGACATGATTTTTTTGTCGTATCAAAAATGTGGTGGTGGCAGTAATAATAGTATGATTAGGATGGTAGTGATGGGGATGGTGATGATGATGGAATCGGTAATAGTGAGGTGATTGTAAAGTGGTAATAAAAAGTGTTATTTTTAGTCCTAATACTATTTTATTTTATCAAAATTAATGATGTTGTGCTGTAATTCAAGATACAAAAATGTTGAGATTTTTCCACTACTTCTATGGGAGATTTGACCAAATGCCATACTTATTTTACAAAACCAGATGTGGACCAATATCCTTTTTGTGTTTTCGAAACCTTAAGAAAATGTCAAGCAAAGGTACCAAAGTAGCAAAAACACTTGTCACAATTTGGTCATGGTGATCCATGATCAAGCACCCTAATGCATTATATTATTATTATTATTGTTGCTGCGAGCATTTTCCATTTGTATAAATGCATAAGAAAAAAGGTCTTAAAGTCTTCATAAAAAAAATCAACCTATGTACTATGGATTCATTTTTATATGTGTAAAAAAAAGAGTAAATTACACTGGAGGATCACAATGTTTAGAAATAAGTTCATTTTAGATCACAACATTTCAAAATGTTCAAAAAGATTACGACGTTTGGAAAAGTATCTTTTGAGATTTAATAAATATTTCTCTCATTAATACATGTCAATGAGACCATAAAAGAAAGTTTTAATTAAATATTTTTCCTATTGATACGTGATAATAGTGATCTCAATAGATCCACTTCTCTAGATGTTATGACCTCTCTTTTGAATCACTAAAATATCTTGTGACCTAAAATGAACTTACTAACTAAACGTTGTGACTTTTCTAAAAATTTCAAAATGTTATGATCTAAAATGAACTTACACTCAAACGTTGTGATCTTTCGGTATAATTTATCCTAAAAAAATAAAATAAAATATGCAATGATTTTTAATACAACCAATCTAGGCTGATAGATGATCATAGGAGCTACCTTGAAATTAGTTTCTCCTAAAAAGAAAGAAAGTAACTAGAGAAAAAGTATTTAATTAAAAATTTTATTTGGAGTAACTAATTTGGAGATGCTACTCTAGTGTTGTTTGCAAACTATAGTATAGCCAAAATTTTTTGGGAAAGATGAAACTTACAAAATCAAACATTGTATACAAAATCATGCATGCCTATTTTTTGTATTATTATTCCTTTTTTTATTTATAGCTATCTTTTACTACTACTTTATTAAATGTTTCTTGTGTGTAATGACATTTATTGTAAAAAAGGCACTTAATAGTTATTTAAAATGTTGACATATCAATAAAAAAAAAAAAAGTTAAAAGTTTTGGTATAAAAAATGAGTAAATTACACTAAAAAGTATCAACATTTGAAAGTAAATTCATTTAGAGAATTTCCATGGTTCCATCATTAATTTTGATAGGACCAGTCCCATCACTATCCAACGGCTTATACCATATGCAACATTGATCAAATTATTAAAATAGTTAATATTTTAATTACTATATTTATTTTAACGGTTAAATAATTGACTAAACCGTCCATCAACGAGACGTTAGTAGCTCCCATTCACTTAAGTTATTAACGTTTTATAAAGTGAATCAAATAAAGTATTTTACAATAGTCATGTAAGGTATCAAAATTTTGCTTTTTTAATTAAGTTTTTAAATTTTCATTAATGTCCAATTATTAATACCTTATTTGTCACATTATGAAACATTGATATATTTTTTTTAAATAGTTGAAATGTTAATACCTTAAATAAATTTTTCTCATATTTTGATTTCTTTTTGAATGACATGAAACTTTAATACTTTAATGAACTTATTCCCAAACATTGATATATTTCAATGTAATTTATCTCATAAAAAGTAATGGGGAGAAGGATTGAATGTTGAGGAACCCATTTGTCTTACTTAAAACTCGAGCATCCAAATAATAATAATAATAATAAGTTTGGACACTAAATTTGAAAACGTGAAAGCTATTCTCCTATTTCCATTGTTCCTTACACATGCACTATATTTCCTACGTCACTACCAACCATTAACTTGTTTCATGATGATTTCTCAACTTGTCTTTGACCAATGATGATCGGCCGTTCACCTGAGTATCTGAAACATTTTCTAAGTGTTACGCTTAATGCAACCACCTCATCTCAAGTTTCCAAACCCCGTTGAATAATCCATATCAAAAACCAAAAGCACTTGCATCCGACATCTCGGTTATCCGTGCAAGCAGCAATAATTGGTTTGTTGGTCATGTCAGAGCAGGCATGAATGCAGATTTATATTATTGGGTTGGAAAGAAAGGAGGGAGGCAGATTTATAATTATATTGCATCTTATTATATAAATAATTTTTTTTTAAAAGGGTAAAACTACTTGCAGTGATCATATGCATATGCACATACTATGCATCTTTCATTATACATGGCTTTAGAAGTATAACATAGAAGCATACTTAAGAAATAATTAAGAGTAAAAAGATAAATAAAATAAAAAATTGACAATCCTCAAAGAGCTCAACATACTAATAATATACTAACAGGTAAAGAAGTTATGAAACATCAATTCCACAGTTCTTAAAGAGAGACAAAATATTCTCCACTCTAAGATCTATTTAATCTTTTGTGAAAGCAATTTTACAAAACGGCATTATTTGTCTCAACTTCTAAATCTGTTAAATAAAGAGAGTTTTGAGTATTTATAGAGTATGGCTATCAATGACATCCATCGAATCACACTAACGATCCATGACTTTAATAAGTCGTCTTGATGATAGATCCTTCAAAGGACTTGTCTTGAGTCCAAGCCTATCAAAAATCTGTTTTTAACTGTATAAGCTTTCTTGAGAAAGGAAGAGTAAAATGACCAATCTCGTGGTCCTTATTCTACTCCACCTTGCCAAATATTTTTTATTCATGCCAAATTCATGGACTTAATCCTCTGAGCAATGTCATTTAATCCAAAGTTTTAAGCTCAAGTCATTACTGGAATTAAAGGCCATCTATCAAAGTGAAACCTTTGCAGATCTATTTAATGATTATACTTACAACAATTTTTAAAACTTAAAAGGATTGAACTGTCTATTTAGATATGATTAAGGATACTTGATAGAGTTAATAAGAGGTTACAAGAGTAAGTATTTTATCTTTTCATTATAACCTATTTATTAATTTAAATTTACTTATCAATTTATAAAATATAAGATCAATACATTAAATAGAAAATTGCAAGTGGAGCAAAAGGAATAAATTGATATAAATATAAATATTTTATGGTTTCTTTTTATGATATTTTTTACGATTATTCCATTAACATTACTAAAAATGATTTTGAACATCATTCAATAATCCACATTCATTTTTCACAACAATAATTCTCTAAAAAAAAATGAAAAAGGAAAAAGATAATAAACCAAGACACATGATTAATATTAATTATGAATAGTTTGTGTGATAGTCTAAAGCATTTGTAATATGTGTCATATAAATATCAATAATCATTTATGGTGTATTAATAAAAAAATAATAATTTAAGAGTACTTAAACGTTTTGTAATGAATGAGTTTAATGTGACGAGTCATTGTAATTATGAAAAAAAAAGTTTAAAATAAAAAGAATGAGAAATAAATGCTTCATAAAAAAAATAAATATATAAAGTAATAATTAGGGATGTAAGTGAGTCGAGACAACTTCTGAGTTACTTGAGTTCGATTCAACAAATGCTTAAATTTGACTTGCTTACAATCTAGTCAAGCTCGAGTTCAAGCTGCTCGAGTAGCTACCGAGTTCGAGTTCGAGTTCGAGCTTTAAAATACTTGACTCGAAGAGCTTGCAAGCTTAATCAAGCTTAATTGAGTATTAAATCGAGTAGAGTCAAGAGTTTATAATACTTTTCATAATTAAATCAATATTTAAAGGAGTAATCGAGCTTATCAAGTCAAGTTCGAGTTTATCGAGTATTAAATCTATAATGCCCTAAACTGAAGGCGTTATTGGCCCGTCACGTGTCCCCACTAGATAGAGACACGCTAAGACTATTATTCCACTAATCCACAAAGATAAACCATATAACATCAATATCTCACATATAAGGGTACCTTTTTAAAAACATTGTATAATAACAAAATTTCTGAGCAACTTAGTTAACATAAACCAAAACGCCAACTTTTATTGAACTTAAAACATCAAAATAAAACGCCTTCTAAAAAGTTCAAACTCATAAAACCTTTAAAATTTGATAACAATCTTTAACTCTGGTTTTCTCATATCTAAATTGTCTAACAATCAGTAGGAAAGTCATCTCCACTATCATCGTCTCCATAATCCACATAATCATCATATCCAGATAGATCGAATACTATAGATCATCACCTGTTCCTAAAAAATAAAAAGGTGAGCACAAATGCCCAGTACATCAAACCACAAACATATGTGCATGAACAAGCGTCATACAAATTTCACATGCAACCTACTAACATATGCACCAACCATAGGTTATTATCTTTGATTAGCCAGGTAAACAACAAAGTTTATAACCATTTGAATTAGTCCTAAACCTGAAGTAATGTATATATTGGTGTTAGATACTCCCTACACACCCTAGGTATCGTACTCGTACCACTTCTAAACTACCGGAATCATCTGTGTGCATAACTCCATTCAGAACAACACCACATATAGATTATCAAGGCATCGTATTAGTAACATGGTACTACCGATCTACTAGAGCCAGCCAAAGACAAGCAGTAAATTTAATTAAATCTGGATAGTATTATGTCAATTTACAAATACTAAGCCTACAATCACAAACAATAAGCAAGGTAAAGTCATATCTGAAATAACTTTTGGAACAGAAACCCCAATCTTCACCAAAAATACTTGATCAAAATCAAATACTCATTTACAACTTATTTTCACAAGACAAACATAATTCTACAATCATCAAAACCCTAAACTAAAAAGAAACTACAACTACCCTAGCTTCATACATATCTTCCTCCTTTGATTGTAAAATCACAAAATCTCCAATCACCAAAATTTTGGTTTCTTCAAAATTTCTCTAAGAATTGATTCTCTTCAATATCAATAAGAACATTCAAAAAATATGACTCTTTTAGATCACTAAAGGATTGAAAAACATCAAACTTACTTATTTCTTAAATCTTGGTCCTCCTTGAAAAAGGTCATAGCTTGATAGAGCTCTTAGGGTTTTCTAAAAGCTTGAGAGAGGTTTTGGAGAGGAAGGAATGAGGCTAGGGCTTTATATAGAATATGGAAAACCTTAAAAATTCCATGTATAAAGGCTAACACAAAGGCTGGTGGGGTAGAAACATAGGCCGGCAGCTTATAATTTATGTTAGAGGCTTAAAACTCAAAAGATGAATCTGAGATGAAGATGGTCGGCACCAACGCTGGCAGCATAAGATCTAAGGCCGGCGGCCTACAAGGCTGTGTACAACAGCATCTTCTTGTCCTCAATCATTGGTCTGCCATTTGACATAATAGAAATGTATATATTATAGTGGACTATAAAACCAACTTATTAATCAACAAATGACACATTTTCCCTTCATTATAAATTATTTATTTTTATATTACAAAATTGAGTCAAGTTCGAGCTTAAAAATCAATGCTCAATCGAGTTTGAGTTTAAGTTTTATTTGAGTCGAGTTCAAGCTTGGTACTACATCAACTCGACTCGACTCAACTCATTTACAACCTTAATAATAGTAATCAAATTTTAACTCAAAACACCACTTAAAAGGAACTTTTATGGTCTCCTCCACCATTTAGTAAATCATCTAACTATTAAAATAACTATATTAAGCACTATATGAAGTCTTTTAATGATACGATCACGATTAGATATGAATCTTACTCATCAAATAACTAACGAGACTGCTTCCATTAAAAAAATGATCGAACCATAAAATTTCCCCACTTATAAATCTTTATATTTCACATGAAAAATAGTTTATATATCCTTTTTCTATATATGTTTTTGCCACTTTTCCTTTTTCCTTTTTTCTTTTTTTATTCGGATGACCTGGCTAACACGGTTGGTCACCGGAGTCAAAGGCCTAAAACAGCCTAAACTCAACAATCCATCAAGTCCATTAACAGGTTATGACTCGTATAGCAGGGTCAAGCCGGACCAAATCACCGATTCCATCCCGAGGTCTCAATAGAATAGGGTGCATGAATTCAAGCAAGCTGAGCCATTCACCAAACCCAATATGATAAAGCAATGAACTACGTTATATTACCATAAGGTGAATTACGTCAGAAGATTCCAACGTTTGTGGGTAAGTTCATTTAAGGTCCTAACGTAGTTAAAAAGAGGTCCCAACATTTAGAAGTAAGTTCATTTAAGATTCTAATGTGTGAAGAAGTTAGTCAATATGGGTCTTCAAGACACGTGTCAATAGGAAAGAATATTTAATCAAAACTTAGCAAATTTTTCTTCTATTGACACGTATCTTTTGGGACTCAAATTGATCCATTTCTTCAAATGTTGGGATACTAAATGAACTTACTCTTAAAAATCGAGACCTCTTTTTAATTACTCGAAACATCATAACCTTAAATGAACTTATCTCCAAATTTTGGAACGTTCGGGTGTAATTTACTCCATTAGCATATGCATCATACACAACCACACATCACATAATAAATTTAGGGTCTATTTGGATGATCTATTTTTCATCTATATTTGTATTTATATTTGATTCTGATCAAAATACTCGAAACCATCGATAATTGAAATAATGTCACAAACCATATCTGTATTTTGGTAAAATATGTAATTAAATATATTAATTTTAAAATTCATTAATTTAGATCCGAATTTTAAAATTGATTAATTTGGTACATAAAAAACTTTGAAATTGTTCAATTTAGTACTACAGAGATATTGTAGGAGTGTATAAAAAGTTCCTTTAGATATTAAATTTATTAATTTCAAAGTTCAGATATCTATTGTATACTTTATTAAAGTTCAGGTACTATTAGTAATATTAACCATTGAAAATTTCTAAAAATAAGTGGAAGGAAGTAATCAGTATCGATTGTATCATATGCATGTGGAATGAGGTGTGCTTCATATGACTTTAGAGGAATAAATGGAAATTAATGACCTGAAGAAAAAGAAAGGAAAGGAAGCAAACAATCTCAAAAGCCCAAATCTTGAATTTAGAGCATCAACCAGGCTAGTAGAAGTAGCTTGCTGTATGTCTATACCTCATTTGATTCTGGGAGATCAGAGCAAAAACTTGACGTCATAGCATTGTTTCTCTAAAGACTGGCCATAGACGATGCCAAATGGATTGCATTGATGATAAATAAATAGCCGACATGAGCCCTCTTTTTTGTGTACTTTCCATGAATTTTACTTAACTCCAAGCCTATGGATTTCTCTAAGTACATGAACCAGCTAGCAAATGACTAAGAGGGAATTTATTTCAAACCGTCTGCTACATTTTACGTCCTGGACTTCACCACCTAAGTTAGTCGCTAGCCTAAAGAATTAAGTTAAAATTGTTGCCAACTTAGCCGAACATGTAGTAATCTATTTAAATCCTCCAAACTAACCAAATTTCGTATATATGAACCAATTATGTTTTAAAACTTTGACATTTCTACCCAGTTGGCAAATAGAAATATATCCTCTAAATTCACTTTTTTTTTTTTAAATTACCTATATTTATCCAGTTGAGATGCTATAATGTGTGATGATTTTGTTATTACACCAAACTAATATGGTATTATAATGGTCTCATAAGATAATTGAAGAATTTAAATCCGTTTGAATTCAATATGAAAATGGATAAAAAGTTAAAAACGGGTTGCATTCGATTTCAGACGTAGATTTTAATCATTAAATTTAAATTTCAGAAAATTAAAAGGAAAAAAAAATAATTCAAGAATTCAAATGGAGTATATCATGATATTATCAATAAGATTGATAGTCAAGTCATATGATTACTTCATTTTTTGAGCTTGACAAACTATTGCACCCGTCAAGTTTCATGTTCAACGCACATACATAAACATATTATGTAAAGGTATTTTACACATACATCTTCCGCTGTTTTCTTTTCAAAATCGGTGTATGGCACCCATACTTAGCTTTTACCCAAGACCTAGACGAGCTACAATTACTCGGTTTCGTGCCTTTTAATCTGACCTGCGCTGCGCAATCAGCGGGTCTTTGGGTGTGTTTGGTGCAAGAAGTTTCTCAAAAGGACACGCGTAAACCCTAAAAGCTAGAAGAAAGAAATGGTGGGTCTTATGGATGAATTAAGCAACCACACAGTACACACACCCCCTTTCAATTCAGTTGCCACAACGCCAGCTTATTATGTTCTGTTCTCCAATATCCTCTACCAACCATTTAGAAGAGATACTAAATAGAAAGGGACTTTAGGGCACCTTTTTATTTCCTCTTTTCTCGTATTTAAAGTTGTCTAAAAGATACTTTACTTGTGGGTTAAAAGATGTCCCTTAATTGAATTTGGTCGATACTTACTCCGGGATTTTGGGTTGGGTTCAATTCGTAGCTAATTTTTGGTTAGCTGAGTAACTACCAAGAGATCATGGTTTACCTAACCTTTTTCTAGAAGGCCACTTAGTTTTGATTTTAATAGCAAATGGTAAGGATACCCATAAGTTAAATAGTAGTATCCGAAACCCATAATAAACACGTATCTACTATTTGAAAAAAAAAATTATCTAGTACAAATTAAAGAAAAAAAAATTCTAAAATACCAATGATATATCATATTTAGAAAATGCGATGCATAGATTTACATATCCATCATATTTTGGTCATGTGATATAGTGATATGCTTGAGCAAACTTATCTTAGATCACATGTTAGACTTACAATATAGGTTTCAACATATATCACACAGTAAAAATGCAATACACTACCGCTACACACATATTGCATTTTCAAATGCAATACACAATCACTACACATATATTGCATATCCAACATACAATATAAAGTTGGTATTTGTGGAATATTTTTTGTTCAACTTGTATTTATGTAAATTTTTTTTTTAATTTGATAGCTAAACAAGAAATAATTACCAAAACTCTTGAAGCGCTCTTTTATCTTTTTATAACTTTAAAAAGCATAACCATCACATTAAGGGATCTATTTGAACTCATCTCCAAAATAACATATTATTTACCTTTAAAATCAGTAACATCATGTGTTTCTCCCAAAGTTGAAAATGGTAGCTTGTCTTTTATCAACGCAAGATTCATTCCATTCAATTCTATTCCAAATGATTTACGGAACTATACGTAATACTAAATCTCTAATAAGACATTTTCAATAACTAGAATTTTATAATAAACAAAATTTTGTATGCTTTAACGTAATACGCCTTAATATATTGTTCTTAATGCAATGGTTTGATTAAAGATTAGAGATCACCTATCTACAGATCCCTCGTATTATGCTTTGTTGCACTTTGATTTTTTTTTTCCCATTTTCTTTTCTTTTGATGTGTGTGTTCGTTCTCTAAATTGCAATGCCAAAATACACAATAGGCCAATCTGCATTCAATCTTTCCACAATAAGAATTGACATTCTAATTAGGGTTTCCTTGTTTGTCTACGATCCTCATTAAAATTAATTACTTAGATAAGATTTCAATAAAATTAATTATCAATACAGTTGTAAAATTACATTTTACAAATGGGACATGTGACATCGCAAGAAAAATATGCGATATAAGAATACGTAGTGCAAATTACATACTACAACGCGATACTGTAACACCTACTAATAAAATAATAACACACAAATTACCTATATCTCAATTTACAAACATGATTTTGTAATGTATATTGGTAATTAATTTCATCCACCATGTATTTTGATAATTATTTATTATAACAATGGTAGACATGTGTTTCATCCACCATGTATTTTGATAATTATTTATTATAACAATGGTAGACATGTGTTAAACGTTACACCCAAAACTACTCTAGACATAAAAGAATTCTAGCTATAGTATGAACAAGGTCAAGAGAAGTTCACACTATGTAGCACTTTGCTTTAGAAAACTTCAGTGATGCACTTTGCTCCAAATAACCTAGATAACATGCCTCACAATTATCATTATCAAAGCAACACCATTCCAAGCAATCATTCATCTAGTTATTTATTTATTTTTTCTTTTGCAATAGAAAGAGGGATTTGAACCCGATATCTCTCACATAAGAGACCAAAAAAAGTATCACTAGACTACAAAACTACTGGCGTCTAGTTATTATCTACAACTAAGTATATCCAACCTCATATTTTGATAAACTTTAAACCATTATCATAATTCATATAGAAACGTAGTAGTTGTACCATATCCTATTTAGGGTAATAGGAAATTTCACGGCAGCAAAAGGCAGGAATGTTTTCCCATGAGAATTAAAATTAAATATACATATATATATGTATGTATGTCTATTATGTGGGACAAAAGCCAGAGAGGAAGACAATGAATTGACATAGGACGTTTCATTCATATTATTGCGCCTACTTCATGTGCATGGATGTTCGTTTTGCATAAAGAGTGGGGGCTGAAAGGGGGGGTTTTCTCATGAAATGGAGTGGCAGGTCCATTGAGGGCATAATTCATTATACACATATCATCAATCTTTCTATGCAGAATACATGTAGTGGATAAAAATGCAAATGCTAGTTGGCATGTCCTGTGGGAGAGGAACTCCTCACATGGTACAATGGACCCAATTTCCACATGCTGTAGCAAATATAAGATCAAAGCATCCTCATGTAAAAGATCAACGTTTTCTAGTTTCTCATCTCATCCTCTACTGACATGCGATTCCATTCCATTCACATCCTATTAAATATTCTCACTTTTAACATTTAGTGGTGATTATACTTGAATGTAAACAGAGGACGATCCACTATTTGTGGATAATTGTAACATAGAAAGTGTGTGTTGCTTATATTATGCAATAGAGACGTGCATTTGTGTGAGATATTAATTGAGTAAATAAATTTTTATTTATATAAAATATGGTCTACTTACGAGGATATAGCTAATTTTCTTATTATAATTGTATCAGCTCTTTCATAAGCATATTTACTATTTGTGTTATTAAGTAATCATGCCTTCTTTGTATATGCAATGTTTATACTACTTTCTTTCTTTCTTTTTTTTAATTTTTCCTAAATTTAGAAGCAAACATATGTTGTTTGCATACAATGTATGTTGTAATATTTATCATTTGTTTGTATGACTTAAAACGGGAAAAAATTGTGCAATTACTGATCTCTCAGAAAAAAATTACACAAATACTAATGAAATAAAATTAATTATGAAAATACCGATCGCATTTTCAACAAACAATTCACGAATTAACATATGGATTGCATCTTATAGATCTGATTCACATATAAATATTAGTGAATTACACTTTACACATTCGATTCACTTTAAACAATAGTGAATCTAAAGTGAATTGCCCTTTGAAGATGTAATTCAACACTATGTAACTTTTGGCTGAAGCATATCTTCAAATAATGATTATTTTGTAAATTGTTATATTGCATGATCAACATACGATTAAGCATTGGTACTTTTATGATTAATGTCATCTTTTCTATATTTAGATAAGTTTTTTTTAAAGATCTGTAGACATGTGTTTTATCCCTTAAAATAATAGAGATATTTCATTTATTGCAATCGTTTTTTAACTATGAAAAGGCAAGCCAAACAAATCATACCCACTTGATAACACAATTGGAAAGGTTGATTGAAAAAATATATGTATATAAGAAAAAAAAAAGGGTTTAATTTGTTGATAGCCAAGTGGTGTGGGGTAACTATATGAATTAATGTCTTGATTCCAAATATAATGGAGCGGTTTGTTAACTTCCAAGCCAATAATATTGTGAACTTTCTATTAATTTCATTGATTTGAAATATGATCAACCAGTTTGATTTCAGCTGCTTCGATTTTGGTAGATTTCAGTGTACATGACCCCGCGGTTAACTATAGTTCAATTCTTGCCGAAACATGACCACAGTTGATGGTAAATCGAAACATCTAAAAGAGGCCGAAACCAGATCATAGCAGTCGTTACATCCAAAAGCTTCGTGGGCATTCTCGTTTTGACATTACCGATTTAAGTGGTTGAAATGTAAATTCAGAAAAACTACTCAAAGAACTTTTTCTTTTGTTGTGGTTGAAAGAGCAATGATGCAGATTTGCCGGTTAGTTAGATAATGATGAGGGCTCATGTGGGTCACAGCGTCTGCACATGCATGAATTACAACTGCCGGTAAAGAATAAATAAACAGGGGACAGCATGAGTAATATAATGGAAACATGCACGATTCCACATCCAAAAGTGCAAAAAGAAGAGAAGACGACTCGCCTTCTATTGCCAAAGCAAAAACTAAAGCATGTATAAGAAAAAAGTTAAAGCCAAAGAACGAAAATCATTGCTATTACTATGCATCATCATCTGTAACAAAAGTCTTGGGACAGCTCAAGTTTGACATTCATTACTATTGCTTGTATAACTAGACAACAAAAAGCAAAAAAAAAAAAAAAAAAAAAACAAAAAAGAAAAAGAAAACAAGGGTGAGAAAATTAAAAAGGAAAATAATCACAAAAATCATCCAGATCCTATAAAGCCAAAATGACGAATGACGACTATGGGAATGAAAGTGATGGTGAGAGACGCTGATGGCACTGGGGACTGACTTGTGACACTGTTAAGAAAAGGGGACGATAATGAGGATGAGAATGACCCAAAGATATAAAATAACAAAGAAAAACAACAACGCTTCCGCACCTGCCCCTGACATGGAGTTTGGGGTTTTTCAATGGAAGCAGGCCGAGGTTGGAAAGAGATAAGACGAATCTGGACACGAGAAAATGGAGGATAGGCATGGGTGATGAATAAGGATATATATAATGACAATGTGTATAATTTGTACACTTGCCAATATATTTTGGAAGTAACAAAACAATGATAGAATGGTATGCATATGGGATATAGGACAGTGAAGACAAGGAGGTGGTTTTTTGTTAATAAGAATGATATCAAGCAAAGAAAAGCGTAAAAATGGGCCTCCTCTTAGTTGGGTTGAGATAACAGGGGCTAGCATTGCCGGCCACGGCGGCATCCCAGAGCACCAGCATTTGATGTCATTGACCCAACCATGGAAGAGGACTTGGCACCGAGACTTGAAGCACGGGCATAGTTAGCAGAGGCCCCTGCTCCAGATGGGGTGAAGTAGGCACCGTTTAGGAGGAGGTCTCCTTCAGACCTCCAGTTCCAACCCTTCCATTGGCCTTCAGCAGTGTCAACTCTTTTGGTCACCTGCCAGATAACAGCATTTAAATCAGCTTTCAATTTGTGCACTGGAATCAGTATGAGACGTATGTTCGTAATTAACATATTCCTTGTTAATACCTCCTTAGCAAAGGGGTTGGCTGGTGCAGCATATCTGTTGCCCTGGCTGTTGATGGTGGGGTTGGCATTCCTCCAATCGCATACATTTCCCAGTGAGTGTAGTCATTGTTCACCACGTGGAAATAACCGTGCCTACATCTGTATATTAATTACAATTGAAAAGCTCCATGTCAGGAAAAATCAACCATGTAAGGTAGGAATTAGAGCAATTGAACAAGTTCACCTATAGTAATTATGATTCATCACTGTTGATTTCGACGGACGACAGTTTAAGCCCGTGAATTAGCAGAACCATCGCAATCATTAGTTAATGACATCAGGGCGTCAGTTAAATGACTATGTAGTAAAAATGCAGGAGAAAAGAATACGAAGAGGCGTAAGTAAAATTAAGATTTACCTTGGCATTCTCTGGATAAGTCCCTCTCCAAAATGATTGTAAGCAATAGTCACTTGCATCTGCTTGCCCTTGTGTACGAATCACTATGGCCCAGTAGCATCACCTGTATATTCATTTATTTAAAATAACAAGATATTATTTTCATGGTATGTAACTATCTGAATATTTGAAGACACAAAATTTTTTTATTTCGTTTGCGAGAGAAAGACAGACTGTGAATTGCACCTCATTATGATGGGTCATGTGGTTGTTGGAAATGGTAATGGCAGTCGAGCCCATGACTGCATCTACAAGGCCATCAGCGCAATGAGAGAGGGAATTGTGATCCACCCAGATGTGACTTGATCCAAAAATGGATACGGCGTCACCGTCAGCCATGGTCCTCCACCCAAAGTGAGACGGCGAGCTTCTTACCATAGCATTACCGGTAGGCTTGCAATCATGAATGTGGAGACCATGGATGATCACATTTGTGACGAATTGAATTGTGATACACCTCCATTAGCAATGTACATTGGCTCCACGCCCATCAATGGTCTTAAAGCTGTTCACTATCAGCTCTTGTTTCAGTTGTATCACCATGTCACGCTTGAACACAATCCAGAGTGGCTGGTCCTGAATGGCAGCATGGCGCAAAGTACCAGGCCTTGGGTTAACTGGGTCATCATCCCTGTGGTCAGTGACAACATAGAAGCGACCATCTCGGCCTCCAATAGCATTGCGGCCAAAGCCAATGCCACAGTCTGCCAGGCGCTTGCGGTTTTTATGCCAGTTTGGGTCGCAGCGCCAGCAGTCATCAATGGGGTTCCCAGTTCCACAAGAGAAAAATCCCAATTTCCTCCTCTCCGTGCTGTTTTGGATGTTCCTGTAGAAACAAGTCCCATACTTTAAATTATTAATTCGACTGTTTTTAGCAGTAAATCAACGGAAGCATCAGACTGGTTCGTGATTTAATATAATTTTGGTTACATGTTATATATATGATTATACCATTCACTCAGGTTCGTAGATTCCTTGTTTCTGTAAGACAAGAGCAACTACCAACGCAAGTTCATGTGTTAGCTGGGAAACTGGCGTAAATATCAGAGTTTCACTGATTGGGTTTGGGTTGGGGGAAAGTTGCACAGTGGAAGGCTACAATGCATGCATCTAGAGGTGTCGGTGGAGGGTAAAAATCCTAATCTTTTACGCCGACGGCCAGAAAAATGTCCAATGATCTATCAAGCACACATGTTATGACAAATAACGAGAGCGATTCGTCAACATATGTAACTATAGTACACTCGTAGTACAACAGATACAATTTAGCTGGCTTGGTTTCAGAGCCGAACCAAAAACGAGGTGGATCCGCATCTCTGACATGGGCCATCTTCGAACGCATGGCCCATGGGCCATGGCCTGCGCTATAGTTGTAACGTCCAAATACAGTGCTTTTGCAATTTTTTTTTTTTTCCAATCAAATACAATGCTTTTGCTTAGTAACAGCTTTAAATACAAGTTAAATTAGTCTTTCAAAAATTTACTTATTACATTTATAGTGGAATTGATTAACCTATTCGGACTTTTTCTCTAGCTTCAATGGTGAACAATGATAGTGTTTCTAAACAGATAAATTGCATGTTATTAGACCAAAAATCAAGGAATTGATGCCCTTCCATGTCGCTTTCAACGTTTTGATGAAAGAAGAACGATAGGGGTAATCTTTCTTTATGGCCAGTTACAAATCAGAGAGGAAAAGGATTCTCTAGGACTTAAAAGCAGAGTCACGTGGGTGCTTTCACAAAGTAGACCTTTACTAGCATGATGTGATGAACCGTTTGAGTAGACATTGGAAACCGGTTCTGGGGAAAAAGCCTAATTTTATTCAATGGCGGATCCAAATCGCATTTATATAATGGATGTCCAAATCGATAACCTCCTAATGAAGGAAAAAAGAAGTGGTGATACCGCATAAGCAACTGGAATACGGAGCTAAAAATTTACGGTTTCTTTCATGCAGACCCGGCAAGGCTGATGAAAACAATTTGTGACCAGGAAACTCGGATCTAAATCTAATACACACGCAAGCGGTAGATGACAAAAAAGCGCGACGCTGTTGACAAATTTAGAATAGACAATGCCTAACACGACACTATAATGCAAATAATGAAACATGAATATAGAGAAAAAGTGAAAAACCGATGCAACACGATATAATAAATGTGAATATGATATCGATTAACATGATTAGAAACTAAATTAACTATTTTATTTATGATGCAAAACATATTTTATATAATGTTTACATAAATTAAAGGACAAAACCGACACTCCAGGAAAAGAAGGTAGAAGAAACAATACTGGGGTGGCGATGTTACTCCACGTATAGTTTGTATTTGTATTTAAGACAGTCGAGAACCCTTTAGATCTAAAATATGGTTATCATAAATTCCCCCCTCCATTTAACTACCCACCAAACCATCACTACCAATAAATTAATGACAACCAATATTAGAAAATTAATTACCTACTATTATAAAAAAAAAAAAAAAAGAGACAGAAATTCGAACCAAACTGTATACTTACATTTCAACCATGGCAGCAATTTCCTCGGGATTGTCCACAGCATGCACATTCAATGAGTCAGCATCTTCCTCCGCGTGAAAGAGAAAATTAAGAAAGTGGTGGGAAGTCAAAACACAATCAAAGAATATTTTTATTATAATCACATTGTTAATAAACTGAGCATGATTACATTGTTAATAACACCGAGCATGTACATTAAACCCGAGAAAATTTCCGGGGGACAAAGTTTTTCAAGTTACAAGTACATTAGATTAAAATAGATGGACACGTGTCAGCGATTAAGAATGGGCAGTGAGAACCCTAAAGTACGACGTAAAAGGCAACATAGCGAAGAGGCTGTTTCGTTGTGCACTGTGCACTAGGAGTCCAGTACACTGCTCAAGGACGACTCCTGCCCTATCCCATTACAATATAGTAAAGAACCAATCACTAAAATTAACTAGAAATACAGTTAAAAAGCGGTTTTGGAGAGAGAGAGAGAAATTTAAAAAAAAAGGCCAAAAAAAAAAAAACAGCTTCAGCTTTTTAGCTTTTTAGGGTAGAGAGAGAAACCACGACTCAACGCGACACGTCGACGAGATCTGGAGAATTACATAAACTACCCCTACTCAAGAGGGTATTTGTGGCATTTCGAGAGAATTAGTTAGGAGAACAACAGGAATCCGAAGAATCTCAAAATAACGGAAGTAACGGTCCAGATGAAGAGATCCAGATCTCAACGGGTGAGATCGTTTTCCGTTACAGTTGGAGGATGAACGAGGATTACATTTCTTCAATATCCAACGCTTAAAATCAACAAAATGACAAAATCGACGGTCAAAGATTATACTACTGAAAAAGCAAAATGAGAATTCTGGTCAGGATCAGGATCGTTATCGTGCTCGTGCACTGGAATTTCTTAACTAACCGTCGGAGGTCCGTTTTTAGGATTTGTTAGGTATTAATTACTGAGTCGAGACCGAGACAAGTGAAGTGAGTTAGTTACTGAGTTCTTATTTATTTTTTTTTTCTTTTTCACCTTGCAGCCATTGTTGAGTTCTTCGAGCTCAGCAACTTCTCTTCTTCCACAATCCTACAAAAAAAATAAAACCGCCATTAGAGCTTCTAAAAACTTCCTTTTTATTATGCTCTTTCTCCTCTATTAACTTATCAGTATTTATAGCTAGAGGTGGTCCTATCAGAGTGTTAATGAAGCTGAAGCTAATACATTAATGAAGTCGTTGAATGCAATTAATAAACAAGCAGGATGTTAAATTCTACCTAAAATCAAGCTTAACAAAAAACTAAAGCAGTATCTCGTTCTGATTCTAGAAAAAAGAAAAAGAACAATGCAGCTTGCTTAAGTTTCTTAATTAATAAGCATAAGGCAGGATTTGATATTGCATGTTACAGGGAGACCAATTCCTCTCTTCACTAACAGAGAAAATGACTAGTGTACAGCATGAGAGTCACCTCCTAATACGTAATGATTGAAATTTTATAGCGAAATTGAAAATTTGAAGCTGCTTACAAGAAGATTGATGAGAAAAGAAGATGATTCGTGAAAAAGAACTACTTTCTTGTTGAGTTATGAGAGCTAAAGCGACGAGAATGAAGAAATGCAGGTAGAGCCAGAGGCGAAATACCTGGACTGAGAGGCTCTGGCCATTGCTCCGACGAGGAGCACCATCATCACAACAGTGCTCGCGCAGATCCATTTCCTCAAAACCGCCATTGATGAGGACAAAGCTTCTCACTCTGTATCCTGTTACCTTTTTTGTCTAATGAAAATGATATTAAGTGGAGATACAGAGGAGAAGGTGAAGAAGGAATGAAGTAGTGAGAGGGAGAGAAGGACAGAGAGAGAGAGAGAGAGAAAGAGGGTGTGTTTGTGCTTAGGAGAAGTGATGCAACATAACGGACGCTTTTATAGAAGCAGTAGAGCCATGAAATAATAAAATAAACGGCGTTAAGTTAAACAATGGTGGGTTGGTCATTAACGTCCGTTAACAAGGAATGAGACTAAATGAGAGGGAAACGTAAACCAGGGTCTGGGATCTAACGGCTACGCCCCTGCCCCCCGGCTTCAAGACCCCAGCGTCACTTGCCGCGGTTAATCAAATTTTGGGTAATTTGGTTATTCTAGGAATTTGGGTTTAGACGTATTAGGCGATGGGTTGTTTTCCATTGGTTTTATCTCTAGTTCAATTAACTTCTCTAAAGTACAAGAAAGTTAGTTCCTATTATACGTTACATATATGCGTGTGTGATTGTTTTATAGTGGAAGATGGAAATGTTTATTTATGGTAAATTAATAAAAACAAGGAATCGGCCAAAAATAATAATAATAAAAACAAGGAAAGTTTAACACAAGTTATCATCGAATAAATCTAACTTGTACATAATAAGAAGATGAGGAAAAACTACATTAGAAGAACCCAATTTTTTTTTTTTTTGTTAGTTTTGTTTATCTAACGATCTTTTTTTTTTAATAGTCCTAAATTATTAAAAATAAAGATTCAAAATTAAACTTCCATCATTTTTTGCTACAATTGCCATAAAAGGATAAATCCTGGAAAAAAAACTAAAAAAAAATGAATCATAGGTTCTAAATAAAAATATATATAACCTATATACATAGGTTCTAAAATAGAAAGTGTGAAATATTTTAGGTTATTATTATTTTCTAGGGATATAATGTTTGGAACGAATCATGTAAAACTCGAACTTGCCCAACACCTTAGAAAGTTTTCCAAAACTCGATCAAAACCCTATAGGGATTTTTATCATTATACTTTTACTTGTCTTGAGAAGAAGTTTGCCAGAAGAAAAAACAAAAAAAAAAATAAGAAAAGAAAATAGCAAAGTGGATAATAGAGGAATGAACAAATCATAAAGGATTTGATCTTATACGCTGATATTTATCCATTTTAATAAGTTGTAGAATTATAAAACTATATTTTCATTTTGTAAATTTTATTATATTATTTTACAAGATAAAGTTTTCCCAATGGATCATACCTGAAACTCAAAATCATATAGGATTTCAAAATAAAGCCTGAGTTCACCTCAAAACTTTCTAGGGTTTTAGCTTATTAGCTTTTTAATAGATTAAATGGGTCAAGTACCTTATAACAACCCACTTCATTCATATTCTAGTTAAATCTAATATAAACCAATTAGATCCAATTTTGTAAATAGTCAAGAATAAAACATTATAAAATTTTAGTCTTAATATAATTTTAATAGTTGTTGAATATAATTACCAAGGTAGGGTTAAAATCAACTTGAACATATCTACATTATATTTGAGATGAAGGTATTTAATATACTAATGTAGTATCTCTAAATTATAATAAAATAAATAATAAAATAAACCAAATTTTACATAACTTTCCCTATAACCTTTTAAGTTATATGTAGAACAAATCATAAGGTGTTTTAAACATGTTCATAAGGATTAAGAGACGAAGGATATCATTCGATTTGTGCATAAAAGATTGACTCATTTATTAACACAAATAAAGGCTTTAAAGAAGAGAAATATTGTCTTTTGAGAGATTTACACCTAAGAACACGCCCTGTATTTCCTATTCATGTTCTTTTGCCTATGCTCAAGGCTGTGGTGACAGACACGCTCGTGAATACGTCCACACCCAAGGACATAGTGAATTCTATGGAAATGAAAGTGAAGTTTTTTTTTTTTTAATGGTTGTACTGATGCACATGACTGTGCCAATGGCCATATCCACTCAGAATTCACATAGGTGAATATCATATTTCGGCACACCCTTGCCCACACCCTCTAGCCAAGACTTTGCTTGCTAGTTACATGATTTCATGCTTTTTTTTTTTTAAATTTTATTAGATTAGTTTAGTGATTAATTATTTTACTCTTGCTTTAGTTGTGGGATATAAAAGAGATTTATTGGGCATTATTTAAAAGATCTTTGGACTTTGATTCATTGAATACAATGGAGAGTTTTCTCTAATTTTCCTTTTCTTTTGATCTCTGTGATTGATTAAAACCCTTCATTGTTTTTATCAATCGCACTTCATATTAATTGATTAAAAGAACTTGTTTAATCCTTTTCTTGGTACATCATATCCTAAAAACATATCGTTCATTTCCTTAAATTTTAGTTATCCATTAAAATGTCATAAACTCAAAATTATACTATTACAAGATGACAATTGAGAGAATCGTTATGATTAATTAGTATACAAAATCCAATTCATTATCATCTTGGTACCAGAGCTAAAGGTTGCAATGGCAATATAAGGCTTTGTTACGGATTGCTTGGGGGAGAAAATATGTTACAATGGTAATCAAAGCTTGAGTTTATGTAGGTATTCCAGGAGATTTAGGGCTTTGTGTCTTTTTCAAGTCTAAGATTTTGTTTAGCTATACAATGGTCGTGGAGAATGGCTATTATTTTATTAATCATTGAATTCCTACCCTTCTAAGCTAGGAGATTTATGGAAAGGTATTCTGAGGCCTAAGGTAATACAATTTCCTATAAGTGCTAATCTAGCT
This sequence comes from Combretum micranthum, assembly GCA_024138025.1. NCBI lineage: Eukaryota > Viridiplantae > Streptophyta > Magnoliopsida > Myrtales > Combretaceae > Combretum > Combretum micranthum. The sequence goes on from JAMXBD010000053.1 coordinate 748,151, forward strand.
ATTGGTGATGAAAATGTAGATAATCTATTTCAATTGAGAATTTACATTAATGGTATGATTTGCATTGTCATTATTAATTATGGTAGTTGAGTTAATATCGCAACCAAAGCTATGGTGGACAAATTGAAATGGCCAATTACAACTTATCCACAACCTTATTATATTCGTGGAGAGATAATGAGAAATTGACTTATGTCACTAAACAAGTTTAAGTGCCTATTTCTCTTATAAATTACAATTCCTATGAAATTCCATGTGATGTAGCATCAACTATTTTTGATGTCTTATTAGGCAATCTTTAGGTAAGTGATAAATGAGCAACTTACAATGCAATGTTATTGCTATTCTTTTAAGATAACTAAGAAAAAAAGGTTAGTATTATTACCTATGAGTTTGGATCAAGTTAGGATTGCTAGGTTGGAGATGAATCCTCCAAAAAAGGAGATGGGTGAGGCAAAAATAGTGGATGAGACAAATGATTAGCAATCACTAGTAGATTCTCATGAACAAAATTTTGTAGGTGAGGAAGAGTTTGACAAAGCTCTTAATGATACTAGTAGTACAAGTGGAAATCAAGTGATCATTTTGCATCTTATGACATATGATGAAGAGAATAATTTTGAAGTGCAAATTGATATCTAAATACTTGACATAGCACCCTTATTGCCAACTCTTGGCGACTATAGGTATCTACATTACTACCTTTCATCCTATTGACCTGTGGTTGGGATTGTGTGTTGAAGGATATTGTAATTCTATTGTGTCTATGAACCCTTAAAAGATGTTTGATGGTGCTTATTGGGGCTATATTAATAGTTACTTATGTAGATATCGTATTTTGCTCGCAATTAGTGTTGGTGTAAGTGAGTTCAAGATATTTAGTAGATTGAGACTATATGGAAATTTTAGGAGGTAAAATTTTTATGGACAATCACAGATGTGCATTATTTCAGTTTTAGTGATGTTGGCTTCTTTCAAGATTACAAGCATTTAAGACTAATCGAGGCCACAAGAAGTGTGTCAATTGAATACTTGTCATTATGTTCATTAAACTTTGGTTGATCGAGTTCATGATTAGTGGTATAAATTTTTTTGAAAGCTTTTATTTATGGGCATGGACTATGGTATTGAATGGTTAAGAGCGTCGAAATTTGATGCTAAAATGCTCTAGGAATTATCATTCTAGAAAGGGCATGCAAATCAAGTATTAAAGACGATTCATAAGCCTAGCTAAGCTAGAAATTTTTATTTAACTTTTTTTTTAGTTTTGCATGTTTATCTTTGATTTAGACAGATACACTTTCAAAGATTTGAAACAAATCTTCTTGAGCTTGGGGGAGATGATAGGGACTAAGAGACAATGGGTATCATTCGATTTGTGCATAGTTAGGGTTGCAAATGAGCTGAGCCGAGCTTTTGAAGAATCAAGCTTGAGACAAGCTTTTGATCGAGCTTAAACTCAAGTTCGACTCTTTTAACTAAACAAACTTTATTTTAAGGTCGAACTTGGGTCATTTATCAATTAATCTAGAGTTGAGCTGAACTTTTATTAAATCTATCGAGCTTTTACTAAGTCTGGAATTTAAGCTTGAGTTTGACTCCTTTAGATAGCCTGTTTTCCAGTTTTTTTTTAACATAAAAATAATATATAAGAGTTCATTAATATATATGAACATATATATATATATTAAATAAATTAGATTTTATTGATTTAATGATATTTATATAATATATCATAAACATATATATTAAATAAATTAGATTGTATTGATTTAATGATATATTTATATAATATATCATAAATATAAAACTCATAAATATGCTAATGAGCTTATTTATGAACTTGTTAATGAGTCTACTCGTGAGCTTGCTGACAAGCCCAAATGGCATATCCACAAGTCGGCTTATGAACATAAATTGAAGTTTGAGTTCGGTTCATTTGAGTAAACAAGCTTTATTTTAAGCTCAAACTTGACTTTTTATTAATTGACTCGAGCCTAAAGTGAGTCTAGCTCAAATAACTTGCAAGTAGCTTAGCTCATTCGCAACCCGATGTGTAGAAGATCGACTCATGATATTAAGTCAAATAAAGCTTTCAAAGTACAGAAATATTATCTTCGGAGAGATTCACACCTAAGAACAAACCTATATTTTTACCTATGTTATTTTGTGTTATTTTGCCCATAGTTAAAGGTGTGATGACAGATTCACTAGTGAACACGCCCATGCCCAAAGGCATGGTGGATTCTATGGAAAGGCAATTGAAGTTTTTCTAATAACCATGCTGATGCACACTGTCATACTTAAGGCCCATGTCTACCTAGAATTTCCATAAATGAAGATCAAATTTAGGCATGCCTTTGCTTATTCCCAAGGCTAAGGCCATGCTCGTGTTCATAAACTCTGACCATGAACTTGCCCACTAGTTATGTGATTTCATGCTATTTTCTTATTTTTATGTTATTGGATTATTTAGTGATTAATTATTTTACCCTTATCCTAGTTGTGTGATATAAGCATTCTTTAAAAGATCATTAGACTTTGATTTAATAAATCCAATTGAGAGTTTTCCCTAGTTTTCCTTTTCTTTAAATCTCTGTAATTAATTGAAACCCTTCACCATTTCAAAATGACTAATTTGATCTTTTTCTTGGTGTGTCATATCCTAGAAATAGATTATTCATATCCTTTATATTTAGTTATTCATTACAACCTTAAAAATCATAAACTCAAATATATTATTGCAAGAGGCCAATTGAGAGAATCCTTCAATCAATATACAAATCCAATTTGTATCACATGTTATAAGATATATTACAACTTTAACATTTAAAAGTTTGCATTTACAAGGTAGAGATACGAGGTGAAACCCCATATAATACCTTGTGTGGATCTTCTTACCTCTTAAGCCAAACTATATCACACTACCATGTTATTGATTTATTTTATAGTTTAAATTTGTTTTAGAATAAGCGATAACCTAAAAGCAAAGGTAAATAATATTGTTGCTTGTTTCAATCCAATCAAGGCTAGACTTAGCAAAGAAGGGCATGTTTCACAGCTGATGAGGGGGTTTGCAAAATAGGAGAAGGGTTAGTGGCGTGTCAGGCATGATAAGCCCATAAATCAAATAAATGAGAGTAATTTAATGTGATATTACCTCTTTCCAAAAAGGTAGATAGTTATTTAACTGTAATTGACCTGGCAGTTATGACTTATAGTATGTGAGTGGGTGGTTGGGATGCATAGTGGGTGCATGGGCGATTGGAGACCATAGTAAGATCGTGGGAGAGAAGCCACCTCCCCACGAGTCCTAGGTCAAGACCGATCGAGCTATATATATTGAGGGAAAGGAGGTGTGGACGCATCCAAATGGGAATTTGGGGTAGGTGTTGGGTTGTATTCTTAATAAGACACATCGAAGGGGCCTAGCCATATTTTTATGTAGAGCTATAGTCGAGCGGGCCTACTGTCAGGAATAAACCATCAACAAATCCAATATTATTTTAAGGCATTTAAGTCATAAATGTAATTATTATTCTTTTTTTTTTTTTTTTGCTAGTATCCAATTCATTTTGGCTTTCTTTTCTCAAATATCACTATAATTATCTATTGATTCATTTTGTTCCATTTTCATATGAAATGCCTTCAAGCGTTTATTCAATAATTTAATTTATAACAAAGGCACCGATTTATTTTGAAAGGGTTTTATTTGAAAGTAAAATTGAACTTGAAGAAATTAAAAAGTTTTTAATTGATAAAGTAATCCTATCACCAAATAAACATAGTAATTTGCTAGCATATAGTCTTGCTCTTGCAATGATAGAAATATATTGCAATAAATTAATTAATTTTCATAATCAATAATATTTACAATATATTGTTAATGGAATTTCCCAAAGACTTATTAGGTATTCAAAATAAATCGTTGTTTTCGTATATTTTCATTAAGATTAAATCAAAAGCGGGTAAAAAGTTGCCAAACCCTAATCACGACCTCACCAACTTTTTTCTTGTACAAACTAACAAGATCTCTGAAAAAAGAAAAACACCAAGAATTATTTTGATTCACACCGACTAATGCTTTAACCACCTTCCTAACTGCCACGGACGGAGACGGACCACTTTTGTAGTTTGTTCCCATTCTCCTTGTCTCTCACGTGCACCGTGCATCCTCCTCTGGTTATTCGTTATTAATTACTACGATCCGATGCCTTTTCTACGGTTTATTGTAATAACTACCTTAATGCCACGTCAACAAACGCCGTTTAAAGATCGGAGGGAGGTACTGTAGAGATCGTGTCCGTACGGAGGGCAGACAATCACGGTTTTCAGCTGAATTCCTGCAGTTTCAATAAATATATAAATAAATAAAATTGAACCAAATCTTTAACTTATAGCGGGTTGGGCCGGGTTGGGGATACTGATCTGTTTCCCTTTTTGAATTTTATATTTCAGAACATATTTCTATTAATCACACACATGCTTTTTTAAATAAAAATAAATTTAATAATTACATATTAGTTTTTTTATCAAGATTATCGGTCTCTATAAAATGTAAATTTAAGTATAGATATATGTATTATGTACGATTTGAAATACACTAATTTGATTTCTATTAAAAATATTCAGAAGGAAAAGATATCTAATTCTACCAGCAGTTGTCATTAGGAATTTGCTTAAAAGTTAAAACAGGATTTTTCAGTATATTTTTATCCTAATCTTCCTAAGGATGGTATCTAAGATCGGTTCAGCAAGTAAAGCCAGCATCTCAATGATTCCAGCAAATTACTCCCTATTATACGAAATAAAATTTTAAATTAATGAGGAAAGGGGAAATATTCCATTATCCGTGAAACTGTTTTCTTGGGCGCCAATCACGGAGCTGAGACTTTTGAGTTTTGACCAACAACAACAGCCTTCCAAGAGATTGAAGACCTTTGCCTTTGCCTGCCTGTCACTAATGTAATGGCTCCTTCTTTTTTTAACTTTGGAATAACATGGTAATTTTTGGCTTTTGCTTCTTGTTTTTACTCTTAAAGAACAGCTAAAACTATTGCTGAATTTGCGTTCTTCTACCTCCTCTTTCCTTTTTCAAGGAAGGCAAATATATATATATATATATATATATTCTAGCAGCCCTCCTATAAAACCATGGTTTCATATATCTATGAGAGTTTGAATGGAAAAGTTAAAATTATAATGGGCATATAGCTTGCTAACAAAAACGAAAACTTAAGTATAGGATTAGTTAAAAAAATGACATCCTCTTATTCCAGGAGTGAGTTGTATAGTTATAAATAGTATTCATCTGAGCAAACAATATTGTATGAGCATTTTCAATCATCACTCGTACCAACCTAAACCACAACATCACCATAATCCTTCATGTCATAACCAACATTGTCACAAGCCACATCAATATATAATCAAAACCTATAAAGTTAATAAAAGTGAACTACCTCAAACCTAATACATCAAATCATATCACAAACTTGCATATGCATGCACTTAGTTCTAATACAACAAGCAACCGATTAAGTTATTAAGATTAAATTTGATAGCTGACATATCTCTAGTATCTTAGAAATATACAACTGAGAAAGTACTAATGATTTTAGAAACATAATAGTCCAAAGGTGTCACACATGTTGAACCACATAGGCTCATGTTGTTTCTATGAAAACAAAACTAAGATTCTTGATTTGACCCAACATATTAAAGCTTGGAAAGTTTTGTGTTAGTTAAGCTGAAAATACAACTAGCATCGGATGCTAGTTTGGAAATAGAATATAGCATTCAGGCACTAGCTAATAATCATGATTTCTAGAAGGTGTTCGAATGCTTGACAATTTTGCACCATATTAGAATCTTTTGATCATAATAAAAACAAAGTGGGGTATGGACATCAAGGAATAACATTCGAACGTCTTGCATTTACTAAGTCATTCTTTTTCAAGTTCTAATTAGATGCTCAACTTTATTAAGATGGGATGCCAAGATCTCCATGTGGCATCCAAACATTAGGTGAAAGCATCCAAATGACAACTTAGGCTACTAGCTGTTTGGTGTGTTAAACGCAAGGAAAAACTCATCAAACTTTGTGCAACTACTACTTTCTCTTCATCAATTATCAGACACACCCGTACTCTTGTAAATGAAAATCATTATCTCTAGCTCATTAACTTGCAATTTCTTGAGAGGGAAAAATTGAGTAATACTCTTATGAGATTTGTTTTGTAATTTGTAAAAGAGTATTACTCTAGTGAGTATATTTGTAGTGTGTCGTGTAATTTCTGTGTAGCTCTAAATGAGCAAGACATTGCGTGATTAATAAAGTGGTGTGAAGCCCTCAGTTTGAAGCAAGTTGATTCCATTGAGAGTAGAGGACAGTTCAAATTGTATTATACATTTGAGAGCAAATTTCTCTAACCTTACCTCTTTTATTTTTGGCATATTATCATTGGTATTATTCTTTCCATTATTGCTTAACTTGCTCATATGCATTAAATTTCATTAAATCGATAAATTTAGTTGATATGCTTAATTTACCCCCTACTCCTCTGCCTCTTCTTAATTATATTCTAGTGCATTTTCAACTCATTGGATTGAAACGACTAACGTGCAATTATTAAGCTAAGTTTTCTATTAGTATGGTTTTAAGAAACGTATCATAACACACAACATTCACAATTATTTCACACTTGGAGTAATGAGTTTTGCTAACAATAGAAAAGCCAATTGATTTTTAATTTAAAACCAATTAAAAAAAAGCATTAGTCATCAACCCTTTAATCAAGCCACAAATCTTATCAAGTCACTTAACTGATTGAACCTATAGATTCAATATATTTTTAATTCAATTTTTCCTAAATAAAGTCCATATGGATACAAATCTTAAGTTACAGGCAAAAGTATGGATTGAGTCAAACCCAAAGGTCAATGATATGTAGTTGATTATTCATTGCAAAGTCATAATAAATTAAGCTAATATTTCGGTTATGAAAGGATTGAGTTGTTTCATTGGAAGAGAATAAACTAATCCCAAGTGACAATGATTTAGGATGAGCTGATTCTTGGTTTACCAAGAATGGGTTCACTCGGTTCAATTGAAGTAACTTCAAGCTTTTAATCCAATTTTAGTGTGTTACCTTATCTCATACATGTCTGGTTTTAGTCTCAATACTCTTTTTTTTTTTAAATTAGTCTCAATACTATTATAGGCTATAAATATAGTCCATGTTGCTCTTTTCAACCATTTATTACAGCTATTGATTTGGAATTTGTATTTTAGAATAGCCTTATATTTTTAAAACGAAAAGGCCATTTTAGAATCTTGATAAAATGAGAAAAATCTAGTATCTCTTTGATAAATCTTAAATCAATATTTGTTTATTAGCCATTACAAACATCTATCAATTAAGATCACGCCAATTATCAAGTTATACACATTACTACTAAGTATCACTTAAGCAAATTATTTTAAAAAATCAATATTATATTTCAATTCAACAAAGTACATTATAAAGCTCAAATATCTACAATATATCCATCATTTATTACATTAAACCAACTAAGCACTAATTAGCACAACTAATATTATATCAATAATCAACATCATCTTTGTCCCAATTGATAGCATGATAGGATTATTTGTTTTTACAAAAGCTAACCATTTCATTCATTTCAATTATTCTAGTCATTCATGCATCATTTATTCTATTGCATATGCCACAATCATCATTCAATCAACACAATACCAATAAGTTAAGGCATTAAACAAACTCTAGGCAACTCAATTAATCACAAATTAAAAAGTTTTTCTCCTATTAACATGCAAGAAAAAGGAGATTCTACAACTTCTTGACCCAAACTCCGAGTTATGGCTATAATCTATGTTTAACCATCCATTCAAGAGGTTCCAAACTTATTAAAACTTCATTATCCATTAATGTAGTCCTAATTCCATTAGAACATGCATCACGTGCCTAGAATAACATAACAAGTTCAAAAATTCACTAATTTCAATACCATTGCATCCTTGGGGAAAAAAAGTGCATTCTCAAGCAACATTTTACCTACTCTAAGCAATTACAAACCAGTCCCAATCTCCATTAATCATCAAAATTCATCAAAACAAACATCAAACGCCACAAACAAGAGCTACTCATCCAACACCACTATAACTATCACTATCACCATCACCAACCACAATTTGCCAATTCCCAACTTGATAATTACTTCCATCAATCTAAACTAGTTATAACTATTCTCAAACATCATATTGAACTGGATTAAGGGCATATCAAATTTGAGAAATATTTGAACCCCTTTTTATAAAGCCAATTATTACACCTATAAGCTCCTAACAATGCAAATTCTCAATGCTATGCTTCAAACTTCAAGAACACCACACCTAAGTAAACATTGATGGTTTAAATACTTAGAACCCTAACTTAAAACCACATTAGGAATTAAAGATTATAATAAACCCCTCTTAAGCTTTGATGTTAGCTTAGTGTTCTAGGATATTAGATCTATTTTCTTGATTTTTTAAACAAGAACAAAGAAAGAGGGTCTTAGAACTTTGTCCCCACCTATTTTAGCACTAAGACTCAAGATTTTTCACTAAATATACATGGGTTTTAAGATTTAAAAGAGTTCACCTTTGAGCTTTCTTCATGAGTTTTGAAAATAAAATAAATAGGTGGGGGTTTAAAAGAAAACTCAAGAGTGGTTTGGTGCAAAGTGTAAGTTCGTTTATTTTTTTTTCCTAAATCCAAAGTAAATCCCAATAACACTTAAAATACATTTTATAATGATATTTCATATTGTTTAAGATGTATCTTTGATTTAATTAATTGAAACCCAATATAAGGGGTAGAATTGAAATATTTAAAATATATATCTAATTTTCTTCAAATTACACTTTCAACGAATTTTAATCTATTTTTGGTTGCTTTATATCTTTTCACACCTCATTCTCTTTAAAACATATGCAACGCCTAAGGTAAACACAAGAGAAAAGGGTAGGGCGTTAAAGAGATAAAGTTAGAGAAGATAATTTCATCCAATGAAGAACTTTCCATAGTTTATTTCACAACCAAACACAAGGCCCTGAGGGAGTTACAACACAATCACAAGAGTTGTTCTTTTACAAATATCCCACTCATACAAAACACAACTCAAGTCACATAGTGAAATCTCTCAAACAATCTTTAGTGTAGCGCCTTATAATAAATTGCAACCTAATACTTCAATTGCACCACACTTTTTCTCTATTACTTACAAAATAAAGCAAAATATTCATAAACAACTTTGAGAGAATTAAATAAGTGTTTGATAACAATTAATAAGATCTTGTAAGCCTCTTTAACTGCCCAAGGTCTTTTATTTATAAGTTCCATTAAGATCTAGTTGTTTGTCCCAATAACCACCAAATCCATCCAAGCAGTAAATGCTTCAATGGCTAGTTGAGAAAACATAAAGAGTCTAGATCACTTGGACTTGATCCGGACTGCTAGGACACTTGTGGACCAAATAGGAATTTTATTCTCCAACTGATCTAGATCACCTAAAACTAATCTGGACGACTTCCAACTAGTTTGAACCTGTTAATATGCCCTACAAAAAAGAACACTTTGCATAGGTCTAGGTCATTACAAAGTGATCTGGACTATTGTACATTTACACCATACAAACCAAAGGAAAAACATTACATATAAATCTTACTTAATTAAGTGTAACTTAAATTTAACTAATGGATAACTATATAACATATTTACTCACCAAAATCATATTAAACCTACCAATTCAACATTCTCCTTTTCTTCACTATAGACATCAAGTGCGAGCATATGCCTTCTAATAAATTCTATGACTTGTCAATTTAGACATAGTGAATTGATGTATCTAAAGCTCAAGCACTTGATATAACTTGTCTTCCCTCTAAGAACTTATGCCCCTACTCCTCTCTTTTTGGTGATATTAGAAGCCTTACCCCTCGTCACTTCTGTACTCGATTCTTCTAATATTACTCAAATTTGATCTACCATTATCCCTAAATCGCCACTTTATATACCGTTCTCCTATATCCATTAATAATAGATCCGGATTGTGTCAACAACCTAGGAGTGAGAACTCCCAAGGGGGTTGTTTTGGCTTTGACACTTCACTTTAACAGCAAATTAAATTGTTTCAACAAGAGTTACAAATCTATGGAGCTCCACCACACTAGTAATCACATATTTAAACCTAGTCACAAAGCGAGCAACATTATTTTCCGAAGGCTAGTCACACCACACGTGATCATGGGTATTTCAAACTCCTTACATAATTGTCAAGCTTCTTCCTTCTTATCATATAGATTATAACTTTATGAAAGTCTCCTACTGCTAATAACCAGGGAAAACTCTCGTACGCTAGATCTACCTCATGTATTATCAATGTCACTTTAAATCCAATCGCAAAGGATAAATATTATTTCTATCTCCTATTCTTAAAAAATTGTGATGATCTTTTTCCTTCCATTCCATTAAATAAACATGCCACTAAAACTCGATGAACATTTGATGGAAATAAATTGAAAGAGAGTGCCATCACTTCTAGTCTTATTTGTCTTTTCGTACTATTGGTATATCACTAAATATTTGTTTTCCTATTAGTAACAATTACAATTACAACTACAACAATTAGGATCAAATTCAGTACATGCCGTTGAAATATTGAGTTCAATAATAAATATTGCTTCCACTTGCAACAGCAAAGTCATTTTCGTGAGTGAAAAAAAAAAAAAAAGAAAAAGTAGCTTAAAGTGGTAGGGAACGATTTCGCCAATCTATCACCAGGATGAATGTACTTTTTAGAGTACTCAATTAAATCTTAAAAATGTAGCATTAAAAAAAATGAAAGAAAGAAAACCCTTAAAAGAAACATAACGTTCAAAATCATATTCAATTATAATCATACTATTGAAATATTTAATATATTAATTATCTTTTCTATTTTAATAATTAGAAGATTGATTGTACAGTCTTGTCAAGAGATCATAGAACTTTCCAATTATTTATATCTAAAATTACAATAAAGTATCAATTAACTTATTAGCTATATAGTAAAACCCATTTCTATTTAATAGCATAATTATGGGTTTCCAAATGGAAGGATTAGGTCCAATTCAAGGAAGGTTTTGCCAGTCTATCACGAGGATAAATCATAAATATATTAAGAAAATACTCTATTAAATCTTAAAATAAATATAGTATTTCATTATATATATTATTACAATGGATTACAATAGTATCAATTAAATTACTAGCAAGATAGTAAAACTTGTTGCTATTTAATAGCAAGAAATTCTACCGCTCTGTTATTAATTTTGATGGGACCAGTCTCGTCACTATTGAACAGCTTACACCATACCAAATATTAATTAAACTATTAAAATAATTAATAATTTAATTACTATATTTATTTTAATGGTTAGACTTGACGGTCCTATTTACAAAACCATAAAAGCTCCTTTTAATAGCATATATACATCCAGATAGATAGGCCATTTGAGCTAACTCTACTTTAGATTTACCCATTTAATTATTTTAAATTTTTAACTACTAGTTACATAAATATTAACAATTTATTCAGCATTCAATCCCATAGAACGAGTTAGAAAGGAAATTTTATTAATTTTAAAATATGATAACAATATCCTGTTTACTGTTTAGTGAAGGAAGGAATTAGAAAAAAGGAGAATATGGAATGAAAAAATTATTAAAATATTTAATTCCCAATGCTTGGATAATTTGATAATGATTAAAAAATAAAATGACGTACAATAGAAGATTACTAATATATTTGTAAAAAATAACTAAAAAACAAAATGATAGAATAAAGAGGAGGTAGAAAATTATATATATATATATATATTTTTATTTATGTTTTTGTTTTTTCCTAAATTGAAGAGGATTGAAACATGTGGGCTTATAGAAAAAACTCTTATCCCTAGATGTATTATTCCATTTTCCTTTTATTTCCATTTAAAAAGGAAAAATGTCTTTAGAGTCTCAACTTTTCTTCCTTATCCTTCTGCTTCTAATTCCATTTCATTGAATTGATTAAATTGAAGAAGTAATGCCCATAAGCTAAACCATTTTGAAAATTCTTTCCCCTTTTTTCCTACTATTACTTATTGCTTTCCGGATTTCAAGTAAACGCGGCAAAGCACGGTTCAATCTTCAAAGTTCAAATGGAGCTGTCTGTAATAGCGGTAACTTTTTGAGTCAAACTATCCATACGGCAATCCACTTTCTCTTTAGAACCATATTCGTGGGAACCCAATCCAATAAACATGGTAAACTTTAGGATATAAATTGCCTCTTATTTATTATATTTTTTTTTTTTCTCCTCATAAGGGTGAAGAAAACCAATCTTTCCAGGGAATATATGATGAGATTATGATAGAAAATAATTCTCCATTGAGCAACAATAATGATGGAACAAATACACACACACATATATTTTACTTAAAAGATTAGGTGTTTAAGGTTATATAGAAAAAGCTTAGACCTAGGTATTTCTTGTATACATGTAATAAAATGAAAATATGAAATTTTTGATACCTAAATTTTACACGAAAATTCAATTTGATAAATAAACTTTCAATTCACCCATTTAATACCAAATGAAACTTTCTGTGGCTATTTTTAGTATTCCACTTAATACCGTTTATTCTATAAAATGACATGTGAATTAGACGATGTTAGAAAATGCAGTACAAACTTAATAGTCGTTTGTTTCTTAATTCCATGTTGGTAAACAATGTTAAAAAGATAGTAAGAATAATTATGAAAAATATAATTGGATATTAAATTAACAAATTTAAATTTCAAGTGCTAAATTATATTTTCGTGTAAGTTTAGTATCAAATTTGATATTTTCCTATAACAAAAGATTATTTGTGTCTTTTATAGGTTTATTCTTACACATTTTTTTTTTTTTTTTTTTTTTGTGAAGTTTCAAAAATTCTTATAGAGTTTAATTCTTCAATTAAATTTACTCAATTTTGGGCTTGAAAAAAAAGGTACTTACATTGCACCACCGTACATTAATTAACAATCGTTATCTTCATTGACCAAATATGGAATAGCTTCTGCTAATACAAAATAACGATGGTTGTGTAATCATTTTAATCCGATTCATATCCATTTCCAACTATAATTGACAAATGTAAGTCCAAGATGAGGAGTAAATACGCATGAAATTAAAACCTAACGTTACCATATATTTAACTAAAAATGCTACTTTTGATCTTAATAAGTGTAGGAGCTTATATGGTCTCGTTAGCTAACTATCTAATTGTTAAAATAAATATAATAATTAGAATATTAACTATTTTAATGATTCGATTATAGTTGAATAGAGCGTGAACCGTTGATTCTAAAATTTCCTTAATAATTGCTCCTAAATTATTCCTCAGCCTTACATGATATGGATTTTCATATATCAATGTCGGAAAATTTTCCTAGTATCCTCACTTTTACTACCATCTATGTTGTAAGTTTTTAGGTTTAGGTTAAGAATGTTTTTTTACTTTACATGGTTTCTTCATCAGGTCCTCCTTTATAATATTATAATCTGAACAAACGCCCTTTTTGGTTCTTGGAGGCAAGATTATGTCCCCATGCAACAGCCAAAGTGGCTCCCATCATGACAAGTTTTCCACGCTTGTACAAAAACACCACACTTTAATTTAATTACTGTTTTACCCTCTATCTTCTACGTAAAGACATACACACACCATCATGATTTAACGAGCAGCTCCATCGATTGCATGGACCAATCTAGCTCCGGCCTTGTTATGACTTTTTCCACGCACCTTCTCACTAACGAATTACGGCCATAGCAAAACTCAAGCTAATTAAACATATTTATTGTCAAACTCGGTTCGAGGCTTAATCAGATTGAACCGAGGGTTAAACTACAATCGAATTAAACCCAGATTTGACAACACTGATATTTATAGGTTAAGATAAATTATAAATATACTTAGTTTTATTTCCGTTATGTATAGTTAATCTTTTTTATATTTGAATTGTGTATTTAAACCATAATTTTTTAGAAAAATATGTTTCTAAACCTTATATTACTATTTTACCTTTGAATAAAATTATATAATATTAAAATAGAAAAATGCATAAAGTTAGGGGTACAACCGTTAAATGCACGGATACTAAAGCTTTGAAGTTCTAATTTCTCAATTTTAAAGATAGAAGGTTTAAATGCATATAAAATAAATCTATCCCATGTAATAACAAAAGGTAGAAAGTCCAACTAGTTTTCATTTAAAAAGAAATACCATCATTAATTGCAGTACACCATTTATGTAGAAGCCGGGAGAAAAGATTGAATAAAAAATTTTGTCCTGGTCTCATGATAATTAAAGATGCAGTTGAGTGAACTTCAAGCAAGGTAGGTTAACTACATTTGAATTTGACCAAATAACTTTTTACTTGTCTTAAAAAGGTAAAACCCATCCCACATATTACAGGCAGTTCAAACATGTCTAAAACCTGACTGTTAGCATTTTAGTATGCCCGTTGCACACCCAACTTCATGACTGATAAGCTAACACAATTTAGCATCTGGCTGGATAATCGTTTTTAATCGATATCTGTAGAGCTATTTGTATAATATTTATCTCATATCGATACATATTTAGTTTGCTTGATCGGTTTATGAGTAAAAATACATGTTTTTAACTGTTTGAAAACAACACAAAGATGAAGCCAAAACAATAAAAAGATGATGAAATAAACAAACACTTAATTAAATACTTAAAAGCTCATAATTTAAATGAAATATAAATACTAAAATGATTTGTCCTCATTATTTTTTTAACCTTTACTTATGGGTTTAGGTTTTTTTAAATATGTAAAATTTTCCAATGAGTTGAATGTTTTTAAATTCTCCCCCTTTCCAATCCCTAAGAAAACTATTCATATTTTTATTGGATTGAATCGAGTATGATAACCTATATGACCTGACCTCCTTGGACATATGATGTTAGTTGGCATTTCGCCATTTGGAAAGTCAAAATGTTTCCTCTTCCCAATAATTGTATCTTTAAAATCTATCACTTCTCCAGTAATTGAACTTTGATAGCTAAAGCACCTTTTCAATTTTTTCAACTATTAACTTCTTTGGGACAAACTTCATAATTTGTTGGAAACGAAGAAGGGAGAATCGTTCTAACCCAATGGAAGAATAGTGTTTGTAGCATATGAGTCATGGATACTCAACGCTTACAACAATAATTAAATGGTAAATTGCAATTGCTAGGGTTCTTAGCTGTGAAAGGTGTTAATAATTGGAGATGGCTTTGATAGTAATATAACTAGGTGCAAAAGGCTAAATTTGAATTATGGATTTTAAGTCCAATTATGAAAAAAGGTTAATGCTTTGGGCTAAGAGACAAGGTTCATGGAGTTGAGTTCTTGAACGTGAGATGACTAAGTGGAATTTGGCATGATGAACTTAAAATTAAGACAATTTGACTGATTTGTCCGCTCTCAAAGTTTCTCAAGAAAGTTTATAGATTCAAGGAGGTTTTTTATGGGCTTAAACTTAAAAGAAACTCGTGAAAGAGCATATCAAAAAGATGACTCACCTTGATCGGTGATTGTTAGTGCAACTCATTAAACTTTATGGATGACTAAAACATATAAACACTTAAAGTTGTTTTTCCTATGAGAGACTCATATATCAAGACAAACACCTTTATGATGTTGATTTGCTAATGCATGCATGATAGCAAATTCATAAAGGGCAAGAGGAAGATTTAAGCAAAATTTCTATTTATGAAAATTCAATTAATTTTGGCAACAACATCATATAACTTGCCATTTGATTTAGCCATGGATTTATATTATGTATAGTCATTAAATGACATGTTATTAAGATGTTATTTCATTTCCATTATTAGGATTTTATCTATAGAATTTTTTTTCTAGTTTATATTATATTATTTAGTTTCCTTTTCTATTTAGATTATCTTAGTATTGATTTTCCTACTGTCTTGTAGAAATGGAGCCTGCAAATATGGCTAATTATTTATGTAAGTTTAGTTCAATTTAACAAAAAATTATTATTGAATTTTCTTTTAAAGATTTTTTTTTTAACTGATCAAGATTTCAGTTCTTATGATGTTCACCTCACTATACCAAAGAGCCTCTAAATAGGCCTATTATTATCTATGTAAGTTCAGTTTAGATTAATAATAATTACTACTGAATTTTCTTTAAGAAAGTTCCTTCTCTTAATGAACTTATCAAGAATTCAATTCTTGTAGCGTTCACCTTACTATATTAAGGTTTCTAACTATTACATAGCCAACAGGTCGAGGCTTTTCCATCTAATTTTACTAAGGTTCATGTAATTCTTAGCCTACGGGTTAAGTTAATATAAACCTATTGTTCTAGGTTGGAAATTTCATTCAGTTGTTGTCTACTTTTAATTCTTAGAGTCTAGGGAAATTCTACATTCACATCAATTTGGTATCAAAGCAAGGCTTCTAAGAATCACAACCTAGTTCGATTTGAGGATGGTACATCTAAACCTTAATTTAAGGTCTTTATATCTTTATTTAATAGTTTATTTTCTTGATTCACTCTAATACGTCAAATCCTATGAGAAGGTAGAATGGTGGTGGAGAAACAACAATGGATGAGTTAAAGGCTATGATGACACGGATGACGGCGTAACTAATGGAATGTATAACCATCGAGATATAGAGACTCATAACAGAGTTCAATGTTGTTAAGAAGGATAAAGCACAACCTGCATGAAATTCCAAGCATACCATGAAGAGAGAGGATTATGATGAATTTGTTGAGTATGGTGTGTAAACCACAATAGAAGGTATAACAAGACGATAGGAGGAGCCACATCAAGGAGGTGATTGAATTGACAATAATATTAACAATATTAAATTTAAAATTTCATCTTTTTATGGAAGGAATGACACAGATGCCTACCTTAAATCGAAAAGAAAGATGGAGTTAATACTTGCTTTCCATCACTATTCGAAAGAGAAAAAGGTAAAATTAGCTATAGTAGAATTTTCTGACCATGCTAGTATTTGGTGGGATCAACTTGATACTAGCAGAAAGAGGAATTGTGAGGAGTCAATTCACAGTTGGCATGAGTTAGAAACTATAATGAGAAAAACAGTTTGTTCTAGCTCACTACTACAAGTGGCTTTATCAAAGGTTGCATAGGCTTACTCAAGGATAGAGAAGTGTTGAGGAGTATTTTAAAAAGATGGAGAACCTAATGATGAAAGCTAATGTCAAAGAAGATAGAAAGGCAACGATGGTCGGGTTCTCAGATGGGTTGAATGTAGATATTGCACATCATGAGGAGTTATAACATTACATGGAATTGGAAGACATGTATCATATGGTACTAAAGCTAGAAAGTTAACATGAAAGGAATAATTTATTGGGAATGAGTTGGAAGGACAAGGAACAACATAAAGAAGATCTAGAGTCAAATACACGGAAAAAGAAGTGCAAGATAAAAAGAAAGCTAATTTTGAAACTCCTAATCAAAATTATGATCTATGTTATTATAATGGTGTTAGCCTTATAGCATCTTAATGTGCCAATAAGTGGGGAGGTTGAGTCTAAAAGTGAAAATGATAGTGGCATGCCATCCATATAGGATGTCAATGAAGGGGAGGAGTTACCAACTAGGGGAAAGGAATTTGTTATGGTAAGTAGGCAAGCATTAAGTACACAAATTGTGCAGGAAGGAGATAAGGAGTAGGGAAAGGATATATTTCATACTCAATGCATTATTAATGATGATTTATGTAACACAATTATTGATGGAGGGAGTTGTACAAATGTTGCCAATAGAATATTAGTGGACAAATTGAATTTAACTATTGTGAAGCACCTAGTGCCGTATAAGTTGCAATGGTTTAATGACCATGGGCGAGTGAAGATGACTAAGCAGGTTTTGGTTTTATTTTCCATTGGGCAATATCATGATGAAGTTTTATGTGATGTTGTTCAATTGCAAGGTTGTCACATTCTTTTGGGCCATCCTTGGCGGTATAATAGACAAATGAGTTATGATAAGCATAAAAATCACTATGCCTTTTTTAAGGATAATAAGAATGCTACTATTTTCCCATTAACTCCAGGTCAAAAGCATGAAGATCAATTATGGATAAAGAGTGCATAAATATCACAAGTGTGAAGTGATATCAAGGAGCAAACTATTGAACACTCCAAGATGCATGGCCATAAAAAAGATAAACAGCAAAAGGGAGGCTAAAGAAATACTCTGTATTTGCATAATGCTATTGCTAGTCATGGACTAAGCAATATTACGCCTAATGTCATATCTTTTTTACATGGCTATTTCCAAATAGATATACACCATGTTCTTAGGCAAATGAAAAAGATTTGAAGACGAATCTTATCAAATAAAGAGGGAATGATGCATGCATGACAACGAATTCACAAAGGACAAGACAAAGATTCAAGCAAAATTTCAATTTGTAAAAGTTAATCTTGGGAACAACATCATATAGTATGCCATTTGATTTAGTTATAGGTTTATATTAGGAATAAGTCATTAAATGACATGTTATTAGGATATTATTTTAATTCCATTGTTAGGATTTTATCTTTAGGGGATTTTTGTTTCCTGGTTTATAGGAAATTATTTAGTTTCTTTTTCTATTTAGATCACCTTATTAATTTTTACTTTCATGTTCTAGTGTAAGAATGGAGCCTATAGATAAAATTGACATTATTTGTGTAAGGACGGCTCAGTTTAATAAAAATTATTATTGAATTTTCTTTGAGAGAGTTATTTCTCTCGTTAAACCTATCAAGAATTCAGGTCTTGTGGCATTTACCTTACTATACCAAGGTTCCTGACTGTTATTTGGTCAGTGGGTTGAGGTTTTTCCATCTAGTTATACCAAGGTTCAAGAAATTCTTAGCCTACAAGTTAAGTTAATAAATAACTTTGGTACTAGGTTGGATATTTCGTTGGGTCGAGGTTTTTCCATCTAGTTATACCAAGGTTCAAGAAATTCTTAGCCTACAAGTTACGTTAATAAATAACTTTGGTACTAGGTTGGATATTTCGTTGGGTCGAGGTTTGCTTTCGCAAGAGATCAAACTTAAAATGAAAAACACTTTTGTGTCTCTTCAAGAACCATAGGGTTGATACTTCATACCTTCACTTAACTAGCAAATGCAAGTTTATTGAAACTACCTACTTCTCTTCCTTGCTTTTTCTCTATTAGTCTTTCATTATTCATATTTTCATGTCACTCTTTTGAGGCCAAGTGTAATACAAATAAATATTGAACACATGTGACCACTACAATCCACTTAACTACAACTAAAAAAAAAAAAATCTTAACATAAAATAAAAAGAAACAACTCTCTTATTTTGAAATTGAAAAATATTCTTCATATTTCTGATTTATACCCATAAATCTAGATAGTCCAGCCAAGATTTTAGGATGATTTAGGGACTATTGGATTGATAGGCCGAAATAGGGATTGCCAAGACTAGCTTGCATAGTCTTAGCCTTTTTTTAATAGTTTCATGTAATTAGCTTACCAAACTATTGGGTTCAAACACTCAAAAGCTCATGGAAAATATGGCTCATTTCAGGCATTGACCAAGGAAAATTGGTGGTGCTCATCAAACCTTGAATTCTACGGGTACCTGAAAACTCTTCTCATTCCAAACAATTTAGAGATGAGAGACAAAAAAGGGTCCACAAGCTGGTGAGTTCAAGGATTAAATGGATGCCCGAAGACTAAAAATTTGGAAATCGTTCAAACTATTTCTACATAGGATGTGGGAGTTGGATGATGCATGCCATGTGCTTGCTATAAGAATAATAGCGAAGAGGTAATCTGGCTTTGGCACCCTCATAAATTATATTGTTACTATAAAATTTAATTGCAAAAAAAAAAAATTATAATAATAATAATAAAATGTGCAACTTGAGTTTTAGAAAAAGTAAATTTGATCCTCTACGCTCATAAGTCTTAGGCTATCGCCATCCAACTCCAATTATATTTAGGGGGAAAAATAAAAAATTCCAATTGGTTTTGTTTTTCCCGTTAAACACAGAAAAAGTGAGAGTTGTACCAAATTTAATATCTTAGTGACTCTATATTTTACCTACATACCAAATTTTCCTAACTAAACAGCCAACCACTTGAAAATGCTACAACACCACTCTCACATCCTCCCTAGATCAAACCATGCAATAATTGTTCAAGAAGCGTGTGCATGAAACCTAGCACACTGTTGGAGTTTTAATGATGGTAAAATCTCCCTCCTCTGGTTAACCAGGTTGTTAACTTTGGAATGAAAAAAAATAATTAAAAAAATTAAAAAGACATGGGTCCTTTACACACCATTAAACATGGCACAATCACACAGAGAGATGGAGAGATGGTGGGTTTGCTTTTTTCTCTCTTTTACGCTTTTCACTCAATTACAACTTTTAAATTTAGAAAAGAAAAAGCCAGATTTTGTAGGCCTAGTTTGTTGCCTGAAGTTTGGCGAGTCTATAACTCATTTTACCTTAGCTTCCTTCCAGTGTAATTAACCTAAAACCAGGATTCAAAGGCCCTAGATCTTGCAATAACTGTATATTTTGTACCATTACATCTATGGCTTGTGGGATCCACTATTTTTTTTTTTTAATGCAGATTCTACAACTCAAATAAAAAGAAAAAATTGTTGAATTTATCGGAATGAAGATGTTGCAAGAAAAGCCTCAAATCGTACAATACAATTAAGACGTAGTTTGACATGATAGAATGAATTAGAAAGAAAAAATTATGAAAGGAAAGAAAGTGGAGGAAATGAATTATTAAAAAATTAAAAAACTTTCTTGTGTTTGGATAAAGAAGGGTAGCAAAAATAGATGGACTCTTAATTATTATAAAAGATAATAAGATATAATAGTAAATTATGTACATGTCCCTAAAAAATAATAAATAATTTTAAAAAGAAGGATATAATAGTAATTTTAAAAAATTCCATTTTCATCCTTATTCTCTCCATTTTGGAGGAAATAAAAAAAAATGATGGGATCCTAAAAAAGAATAGGGTTAATCACAAAAATATAACATATATTTTGAGTAATTTGCAAACACATTACTTTTGTTATCTTTTTGACAAATAAGTGACTCAAGTTTTATACAAAAGTATCAATATTATTTAATAATTTTATAATAACAAATATCAATTTTTATTGGTCATAAAATTAATTTTACTTGTTTTTTCAATTATCTCAATTAAAAAAACTAATTTTTAATATTTTATTAATTTAATTTTATTTAGAAATATTTTTATTAAATTAATTTTTTTTAAAAATAAGACTCTAACATATCTCTCTAATAGTAATTAATTATAATAATATTTTTGTATTAAACTTGGCTGCTTATTTGTTCAAAAAAATAACACAGGTCATATGTTTGCAAATTAGTCAAAAACTAGGTCATGCTTTTGTAATTAACTCCAAAACAAAAAAAAAAAAAGTACAATTGTTTCCCTTTCAAAATAAATAAGACAATAAAAATTAATCCTTCTCATTTCCTTTCCCTTACAATCATTCCTTTCTAATTCTCTTATACAAAGGATATTTTGTTAGTTTGCAAAAAAATTTATGAAAAGAATATCTATTATATATAATACGAAATAGATAAAGAATCTCCATTACTTTCCTTTACTAGAAAAATGACTATTCCTAATCAAAAAGTGTATTTTATTTTAAAAATACATACCTTAATAATAAAATAAGTAATTGCAATTCCTTTCCAGCTCATTCAATTCTAATGAACCAAACATACCACAATGTGTAAAGATCTCCTCCTCCAAAAAAAAAAAAAAAAAATGATGCAAAATATTTGATTTATGTATATAATAATATTTATAAATAAGAGCCGATTTAATAAGGGTATTAATCAAGATAGTTGTCTTATCTTAGAATACCTGCAAGAGAAGTAGTAAAGAAGAGATTAATAAATTTCATTTATAAAACATTTGTCTTGCACTACAAAGAGATAATCATTACCCAAAAATAAAAAATAAAAATAAAAAGAGAGAGAGGGGCAGAATCCATCATAAAACTAAAGTAAAACAAAAAGCTGCCTAAGAACGTTCTGAAAAAAAATAATAGTGAATGGAGCCCAGACAGGTGCCACAGATTCCGGAGTTGACATGGGCGCAAGTGACTCCGTTTTGCGTCTCGGGTTTGCATACCACCTTCCTTCCGTCGGATTTTCCGGTTGAAGGTTTTATAACTTCATCAATTATTGCGAGTCTTTCATCCAACTTCTCTCTTCCAAGCAACTCTTCTTCAGGAATTCCGATGCGGGTCGTATCGTATGTGCTTCATTTTAACAATTTTGCTATCCGTTCGAAAATTTTCATATCATCATTAATGCCTGTGATATACGATGTAATATTTGCTTATCCAAATAACTCTTTTAAAACAATTATTTACGATATTTACCTAGTATAAAAAATAAAATAAGTGTTTTTCGTTTTGTTACAAAAAGAGGATAATTGTATAAATGAAATTATAAAAATAGAGATATTTATGATAAAGTTGAAAAATAAATTATTGAATAATAATTTATAGGTGTGAGGACATGAATTGTTATTCATCATTTTATATAATAACAATTTATTTTTTCCTTTAGTGAAAACCGTAATAACAATAGTTTTACGTATGATAAAGTTGAAAAATAAATTATTGAATAATAATTCATAGGTGTGAGGACATAAATTGTTATTCATCATTTTATATAATAACAATTTATCTTTTTCCTTTAGTGAAAACCGTAATAACAATAGTTTTACGTAGGAAGAAAATGAAATGAATGACTATTTATGTCAAATGAACGGACTTTTAAGATCCGAAACTGTCTCCCATGTTAAATAATTCCAATATGGTAGTATTGGCTCCAACTATTTCATACCATTCACACAATAAGAAAAATGAAAAACACGTAAAATCTGCCAAATTAAACAAAAATATACTATTGCATTTTGATTAGTTAGAACAATATATTATCATTTTGGTTACTTTCTTTTTTTTTTTTTTTTCTTTTACACTTAAGACATGTATCACTTTAATTGACTGAAAGAGTTATTCAGAATAATGAACATTAGGTTATATGTTGTATGTAATTATGAAAACATAAACAATTTTCGGCTGAGTACTGAATTTGACAATATAAATTTAAGTAGTAAATTAAACTTAGCAACTAAATTCCTGGAAGTATTTATAATGTTGTCCCTCCCCCAGCACCCCCCGGTTACAATTTTTCATTTGAGTCCTTAATAACAAATTAATTTCGTTCGGTGAACATTTCAAAAATGATTTTTTTTTTCTATTGATTTGACTAGCATATGGCTCATCATATTGAAATGTGTCAAGTATATAACTAGTAGAATTAGGATTTTCCCTGGATAAAAAATTTTATGATCCTATAACAGTTATAATGAGACTAATCCAGTCATTCCGTTGAATACTTTAGATATATTTCAACCGTAATCAAACTCATAAATTTTTTTGTACTAATTTTCTTATATTCAATTTAATTATAATATTAGTGATAATATGGTTCCATCACGAGAGCATAAAAGTTCTTTATTTTGATATGTTTTGGTGAGGCAGAGTAGGTTAGCACTTAGGGTGTGGGTGATGGGGGGATCTTTTGGCATCGCTCGCATCGCTACACGATTTCTTTTGCATTGGTCCTTATAGTTGGCCAAAGATAGCTAGCTCACACAACTCAAGTGTGCAATGACTGAGCTTTGACAAGATTAATGCATTCGCCAACATGAAGCTCTTCGAGAACTTGGTGTCCATCTTATGGTTGTAAACATTGGAGAAGAGGGAAGCTAAGACCCCTTTCGTACAAAATCCAGTTGATAAGGGTATAGTTAACTGCTCTATACATCAATCTCTTGGCTTCTGCTTTGTCCGAAGGAAGAGTGACGTCTTTGAGGTAGTTTTCTATTGTCATCATCAAGCTCGGAAGTGAGGTCTCGTTCTACAAGTCCAGTACCTTGCGCAGCTGTATTGCCATAGATTTTTTGGGTGAGAACTCGATGAATATCCTTTCTTCAACCTTCCTCAGGTCGGAGGTTATTATGGACGCAAGTTTCAGAAGCCTATTAGCTTCGCCGTTGTCGGTCCTTCGTATTTTGATTATGTCCCACAATGGTAAGTTTCTCGTAAGGGACCGAACCACTTCAAGGCATCCTGCCATTTCTTCACTCTTGGCTTCATACCTGCCTTTTACTTGTTGGACCACAAGCTGGGAGTCAGAGAAGATCTTGAGGTCTCCTGCTTCTATCCCAATATCTGTAGTAAGCCTGAGTCCGTCTATCAAGGCCTCATATTTTGCTTCATTATTGCTCATAGGGAATCCAAACCTTAAAGCATAATTGATCTTGACTCCATGAGGTCCTTTCAATACAAGACTAGCTCCACTCCCTCCTTGTGTAAAGGAACCATCAACGTGGAGGGTCCACTAAGGTTTTTCCTTATCTTCTTGTCTAGGCAGGCCAGTGTACTCAGCCATGAACTCCTCCAAGACTTGTGCTTTGATCGCATCCTGAGGTTGGTACTACGCTCCATGGGAGCTGAGCTCTATCGCGTACTTCATCATTCTCCTAGATACATTTAGTTTCTAGAGGACCGTTCGTATTGGTATGTCGATGAGTATGAGGACCTGGTGTACCTAAAAGTACAGGCGCAAGCAGCACACGGATATCACAACTGCTAGGGAAAACTTTTCTACTTTTGTATACCTAAGCTATGGACCTTGGAGGACATGGCTTATGTATTATATCAGCTAGTGTTACTTTCCTTCAGCTCATGTTAGTACGGATGACAGAGCTCAATCGCTTACTGCAAGGTAAAGATATAAGGTCATGCCTGTGATTGGGGTTTTCAGTATCGATGGTGTGGAGAAGTATTGTTTCAGCTTGTCGAAGGCCTGCTAGGATTTTTCTGTCCACTCGAACTTTTCTGTTTTTTGAGGATTTTGAAGAATTCCGAGCATCGGTCTACACTTTTGAAGAGAAATTTACTCAGTGCAGTTGTCTTGCCTGCAAGTTGTTGCACTTCTTTTATCGACTTAGGTGGGCTAATCGTCGGGATGGATTTTATATTGTCGGGATTTGCTTCAATTCCTCTTTGGGATATGACGTATTCTGAAAACTTTTCTGTTGAGGCTCCAAATGTACTCGTTTTGCCGATTCAACTTTAGGTTATAAAAATGAAGTTGGTCGAAAATTTCCGAGAGGTCGCGCAAATGATCTTTAGCTTGTCTACTTTTCACGATCATGTCGTCAACGTAGACTTCCATGTTGCGGCCTATTTGAGGTTTGAACACCTCAGTGATCAACCTTTGAAACGTGGCATCAACATACTTTAATCCAAAGGGGATTGTTTTATAGCAGTACGTGCTAAATGATGTAATGAAGAGGTGTAGACCTCTTGCGTGTCCTTCATTTCGATCGGGTTGTAACTAGAGAAGGCATCCTTGAAGCTCAAGAGCTTGTGTCCTAAGGTGTTGTCAACGAGCTAATCAATCCATGATAGCGGGAAGCAATCTTTTGGGCATACTTTGTTGAGGTTTGTATAATCTACATACATTCTCCATTTGCCGTTGGACTTCTTGACCAAGACTACATTAGCTAACCAAGTGGGGTATTTTTCTATGTAAGTTACATATTTATTACAATTTGCGTATATGTGGTGATTCATTTTTAATTCAATGTTTCCTACTAAGTGTTAGTAAATATGTGGCAACGAACATTTTTGTCTAATTTTCTATATGAAAATTTTTGAAAAAAAATGTACGAAATCTTGTAATTATGATATTGAGTTCCATGGCATATCAAATAACATGTGTGCAATATAAACTAATTTGCTATGTGTTATATCAATATGTCTGAAATGATAGGTTTTGTTAATTTATTATTTATACTTATCATAACATTCTGAATAGTAATGTGTAGCCAAAGTACAACAAGGGTCCAATTAAGAAGTTGGTATTAAAAAATAAAGCCAACAATAGCGAATTCCTAAATAGCATATATAGAAGTATTTAAGTCTACCCTATTGTTGTTTAGGTTAAAAATACATAGACATCTTCAGTACTACCATTACAGTACAAGATACATGTTGATGCCTATTACAGATGATGATGATATTGAGAATCTTACTAAAATTGCTAAAGAATTAGGGTAAGGGTTCGATATAAGAGTTGTATATCAAAATTTGTAGAGAGTCAAGTGCTCCACCAAAGCAGCACAAAGTGTCAGCATATACCTCCAATTATCCTCCTTCACAAATCCAAGCAAACACTTTAATGTGCACTACTCATCAATTCCAAGCGAACCCATCCACTTACGTTATGAATGAATTGTTTTAGCATTGAAAATAGAATCAAAGAGGCAATGGGATCAATCCTTTAAGGTGTAGTTGCAAATGATCATTGGGTAAATCAATAATATATTAGCATAGATGAAGGGGGAATTCAATAGACAATGAAGGTAGTTCCAAAGAGGATGATGGAAATTTTGAAGAAGATGACGAAACTTGTCAAAATGTTGCAAATGATATGTTCACAACACATCCTTGAAGCTCTTTAGCACTCATGAAAGTAATAGAACATCACTTAGACATTGAGACAAGTGAGATGGTAGTAAAGAACTCAATTTTGTTTTTCAAAATTAGTGAAATGCCCCAAATTTTCAACTTTTTAAGTTAGAAATGACTTAATTAACTAATATAATAGGTTGTTAATTTTGAACTTCATTAGAATTTAATTTAGAAATTGAACTTAGGTAGTTTAATTGAATAAATTAAGCAATATAAGTAAACAATAGAGTATGATTTGATATATTATTGTAATCAAATTAGTAAATAGATTAATTAAAATATGAGATTTCAAATACCCTTTCAATATGTCTATTTGCTTTAATTATCTATCCCAAGAAATCAAATGAAATCATCATCTTCCAATTTTCAATTTGAACTTTATTTATTTTCAAATTCAAACCCCTAAACCCTTAAACATGCTATTTAAATTTTTAGTGAATTTCTAAACCCCTAAACTTTAGTTTAAGTTTTATTTACTTAATCCCCATAGATTTTGAGTTCAACTAGTTGTTTAGAAATATCAAATTTCTAAAAATTAAATACTTAAACTAAATTCTTAATTTGATATATAAATTTCTATTATATAAATCCTCATATTTCTTTCTAATTATTTTTTGTACTTAAAATAATCATCCGAAAGGTTTAAGTTCGATCCTTTACCCATAAATATCTTTTAATTTCTTTTAATCCTCTTCCTTGCTTCCTTTTCTGTTATTTTGTTGCCATTCTTTTTTCTCTCTTTTCTCTTCTTTTTCCCATTTCTTTCTTTTTCTTCATTCTCTCTTCTTCTCTTTAAAATCTAACTCTAAAATCTCAATTTCAAGAAGATTAAGAGAGAAATTGAAGATGGAAAACAACATAGTAGTTGAGAATCAAGTTAGAAGAAAGTACATCAACTAAAAAGGAAGAGCAACTGTGACGAAAAAGTAGTTTTTGTTTGCTTAAGTTACAAAACAAGTAAGTATAATTGTTTGGCTTGTTTTGATTGTTGTTATTGCATGAATATGATGAATTGATGCTAGAGAGATATAGGGTTTTTGTTAAAATTGATGGAGTAAGTTACAAACCTAGGTATATGTTCATGCATGAATAGGCTAGATAATTACTGAGATGATTTGATGAAATATGATGTAATAATATTATGAATATAGATGTTGTAAATTATGGTTTTGAGCTTGTATATTGATTATCAATATGTTTTTGTTAGATTTAAGGTGTAAAACAAATAAACAAGTAGTTAAAATTTTGGTAAAAGACAAAGAAAAGTAGCAGAAGTTCAAACGACCCATTTAGAGGGGGGCAGCGGGGGAGGGGGCGATGTTTGAACCAGACAGTCCTTCATACATGCCCATTTGATAGAGTGTTTGGCTTTCTAATTTCTCTCAAAAATTACTACCCTTCATACATGGTCGTTTGAATTTATACAGCCCTCCATACATGTTCGTTTGAATTCATATAGCCCCGTTTGGTTCTAGAATCCTTCATGTTTGTCCTTTTTCTTGTTGAATTCATTTATTTTCTTCATGATGAGTTAAGTGAATTAATAGATTTAATACTTAATTAGATTTAACGTATAAAATAAACTTAATCAATAAATCTAAATTCAATTTGACTTAAAGAACATTGGTAAGCGAAAATAAACTAGACGAATTAAGATCTCATAAGATATATGAAATAGTCTTAGTGAAATAATTGAATATGACTAGTAACTAAATTAAATTATTAATTCTAATCAACTTAGCTAAGTTAAGTCAATATAGACTTAATAATTTGTAATTGGCTTAGATAAATAGGCTAGGCTAAATCATTAATAATAAAGAGAGTATGTTGTTTAAAATGTTTGTATTTTCTATAAGTTAATAATTTATTTAAAAACTTGAAAGTAAATAATAAATGATAATGTCTTTATAGTGCAGGATTCATAAACAAAAGAAAAGAAATAATTTGATAGACAATGAAGAGCTGTTTGTATCTTGGTAGGACAATCTTTATAGTCATGATGGGGTTCCTACTTAGTGTCTAATCAAATAGGTTTTTAAAATAAGTTTGATATAAATGAATAATTAATTTGATTTCTTATATAACCTAATTTTCCAAACAGATATGGATAGCTGATTTGTGCTTTGATTTTGTTGGGAATTGCAAACGTTTTACAAGGTAAGCACTAACTTGCATATTGTTTGTTAGGATAGGCATTCATGATGAACTAAAACTTAAAAAAGACTTAATTAATGATTGTTGTTTGTACTTGTGTCGTTGAATCTGGTTTAGAAAACAACAACATTGTTAGTGATGCCAACATTATAGTTAGGCGCTTAAGTCACCACCTTATCATGATGAAATGTTAATTTATAAGTGGCTCGACGGGTAGTCGATGGGCAAACAGTATCAGAATAGCATCTACTTAAGCTCGAAGAGAAGTAATATAGTAACACTCTTGGCTTATGGGGGTCGAAGTCCTATTATATTATAAACTGAGATGAGTAGAGATGCGTAATGACTATGAACCCTAGATAAACCTAATTTTCTTTTTTTGGGTATATCATATAGGAGATATAAGTATATAACTTCTTATATCAACCCCCTGAGCAGTTGTTGTTACTCAAGACCCCCAGATTCCCATGGCATATTACCGAAGTATGAGTGCTCCACTATTGTTTGTTAAAATTTAATTTGAAAATAAAAAAAAAATTATCATTTGATGTGTTAGAATAAGAACATGAACATACCTTTTATTGTGTTTGTGTTACTATTATACTAGGCTTCGGTTCATTGCTTTCCTCTTTCCAAGTAGTGTTTAGATGATGATGATTGCTTTGGGCATAAGAAGAGTCTGTAGGAGTTTGATGTTGAGTGAAGCGGATTAGGATTGTTGAATTTGTTTTCAATTTGTTTATGAACTGGATTTGCCTTTTCAAGTTTGTATTATTCTTTAAGGGCCTGGTTGAGTTGCCCATGTTTTGTAATTTTAAGCTTTAACATACTATCATGATTAGGTATTTTGATGAGATACCTGATGGTACAGTTTTTTTTAAGAGGTTAGTCTACTCATGAGAGTAGATTACGGAATGTTTATAAAAAAATTTATTTTACCGCTACTAAATCCAGATATTTCCAAAATCTAATTAAATGATTTCAAAATTTAAAACTGGCTAGTAAATATTCACAATAAGCGGTTTTTTTAAGATAGTATGTACATGTAATACAAAAGGTATTATACATACAACTGGACACATCTAGACCATGTTTCGGGCCATGACAATTAGTGAGGTTGACACGTCATCACTTTTGAGGAAAATGATATTGCAATGTGTGGTAACTCATGCACTAGCTAATATTTAAGTAAGACCATGAGATTCAACACTAAAGTTGGTAGTATTTAAGTTATTATGATGTTTCACATTGACTTTTGGGTTAAGGAATTAAAGAAGTTCCTATGGTTAGTTTATTGTATAAACAAGGACAATGACTGTAACCAAAGGTGACAAACTTATAAGAAGAAGTTAGAGGGTCTTTTTGTCATAATTAAATTAAAGTGGCCTTGTACGTGCATCAATGTAGGGATAAACTAAGATCAATCAACATTTAGACTCCAATATTATGGCAGGCGACTTTCTCAATTATGTTATAAATAATCTTGACATAAATATTTGCGACCTTGAAACTGTGGTTACTAAAAACTTCAGCTACATAATTTCACGAGAAAAGCAAAAGACAAGCAATTGAGATTACATATAGAATTTGGAATAAATCTTATGAAAATTTATAAAAACTCTTCAACACGATCAAAATCATTAACTTAGAGGCACTAGTCATGGGGTGGATCAAATCATGAAATCTAAGGGAGTTGCAAAAGTGGGTTCTCTAGACCTTTAATCCATGAATTGAGGCCTTTAAATTTTACAAGCTTTTGATGGTTATTGACATACTTTTCGTTATAGGAAATATACTCACAATAATGTAGTGCTATTGGTATTTGCCTTTATAGATAGTCAATTATGTTATTTCATCTCTAATATAAGGTTAGGTATCATTTCTACACTTGATGAGCCATGTAATAGATGGCAAGCTCCTTTTGTAGTGGGTAGGTTTGATATTGAACATATGCAAGCAATTTTGACAATGATATGAGAACATGCAATGAAAGAAATTGGTTATTTCCTCCACATTATAGGCTTAGTCATACAAATTTGAGCTATTTATAGAGGAGGTTTGAACAATCAAAGAAATACAAGAAATTAATTACTTATTTCATATTGTAGGTATAGTCTTACAATGTAGTTACTTATACATAGAGATGGACTTACGAGCCTGGTAGGTTGGGTTGGGCCAGGCCGGCCCATTTCAACCCGTGGGTTAAATGGGTCGTAGTAATTTAGCCTGCTTTTAAATGGGCCAAATTTCTTGGCTCAGGCCCAACCCGCTTTAGCCCATAAGCTAAGCCAGTCGGCCCGTTGGCCAAAATAATTTTCTATTTTAAAATTATTTTTTGTATGTTAATTTCTGTATAAATTGAAATATTTATGTATGTCACCCACATCCATGCAATAAGAAAATATGCTAGCCTATGCATGCAATAAAGAACCAAGAATTCAAAAATCACGATATATTAATGTAATGAATTCTTTGCTTGAAAAACAAAAGAGATAAAAAGATAAATCTATTTGAAATATTAAGTATTTAAAGCCAAGAATCAATCACGGTCAATGACAAGCCTAGCATCCTCCATTCACGAAGGTCAAAACCAATGATCATCTTCGACATCATAAACAAATATTTTATGATAATTTGAAAATATTGTAATCTACCATTGATAAAAATATATATATATTTTAATCTTTAATGTGTTTTATTTAGTAATTGGTTTTTGTATAGTGTAGCTTTATTATGCAAGTTTTATTTGTTCTATTTACAAATCAACAATTATGTATATTGTATAATATTAGAAAAGGGCAAAAAGATTATAGATTGAAGGAGCTCTTCAGAAAATTAGCTCTGTGTAAAAAGTTTCTTCCTTAGTTGATAAGAGAACATTATTTTATATGATTGTGAACAAGGTGTAAAGCAATATATAATTGAAAATTTTATTATATTATTTTTATTCTTAAATTTTTTCCAGATTCATCCCTCAAGTCGGCCAGCCCAATCATAGGCTAACCCACTTTGGCCTACGAGTTAAATAGGCCTAAAAATTTTGGTCATGGTCCAGTTTTTAAAGCGAGTAAATGGGCCGCCTGCGGGCCACGACCCTTATGCCTAGCTCTACTTATACACCGTATGCATAGTCATACAAATTTAGGCACTTTATA
The DNA here is from genome assembly GCA_024138025.1 of Combretum micranthum. Lineage (NCBI taxonomy): Eukaryota > Viridiplantae > Streptophyta > Magnoliopsida > Myrtales > Combretaceae > Combretum > Combretum micranthum. Next base: position 780,200 of record JAMXBD010000053.1, read on the forward strand.
GAGTAGGTTTGAACAATAAAAGAAGATGCCTTGGATTAGTTCAACAATATCAATAGAGAAGAGTAGACACTTGCTGATGGTGTTTTTTATTGATTTGGCTGCCTATCAAGCAACATAAATGAAAGTTACAGCTTTATCTTGAAGGGTACCTAGGGTTTACCAATAACAACACTAGTTAAGAAGATATTTTATAATTATGTAAAATATTGAGAGGAAAGGCATGTGGATGCGTCAAGAGGAATTGTAGAAGGGCAAGTGTTCACAAAATATGTTTTGAAGAAGATTGAGATTTAAAGACAAAAGGCTAATGCCTATAGGATCATCAGTTACTGTAGACATAATGACTTATTTGAGAGTCATTATGCCACACGTAGCCTGAAGGGCGAAGGAAGGACACCCATGATCACATACAACCAGTGAAAAATCTACAGGATTCCCTATTTACATTCTTGTGTAGAAGCAACATTTATGAAGGTCAATCACCTCGACTATTAGACCATTATACAAGTGGACTTATCAGTTACAACGATACCTAGCTCATTTCTTTTTAATTGTAAATAAGTTCAACTAGCCATTAGGTTACTTTTTATATATCTTCCTTAATCAAAAGCTTTAACGTAAAAAGATAAAGCTATGGACATGAATATTGGGGATCACCTACAAACAGTTACGTACAACTATTGTTGAATGCAAGGGCACAACATAAGAATATGTCTAAAGAAGAGTGGGTGGGGTGAATAAGGAAAAAAAATACATATTTTTATCATTTAGCATTACAAGTAGCATTATTGTTAGAGGTGGGCATACGAGTCCAGCCAACTCGTGGGTTAAATGGGCTGGGCTAATTTAGCCCAAATTTTAAACGAGCCATAATTTCTTAGCGTAGGCCTAGCTTGCGAGCTAAATAGGTTGGCTCATGAGCCAAAATGAATTTTTTTTTTTATTTTATGCTAATTTGTGTGAAAATTGAAATATTTATGTATTTTAGAGTTATATATATATTAATGATTAATTTTATTACTATTTCAATTACTTGTATATAAAAACAAGTTTTTTTAAATAATTTATTGAATATCATATTACGTTTAAATCAATAAATATATATACTTAAAAAGAATGCTATGATTCATGCGGTGCGTACATCAATCCATCCTTCTCCTTAACATGTAATAAACAATCACTAATATGCTATTATATTTTTTTTACTTTTCCCCCCTTTTTTTTACCATTTGGCCCATCACAAGCCCGCTTGCTTTAACCTACAGGTTAAATGGGTTAGGCTAATTTGGCTCATGGGCCACGACCTATATACATAGCTCTAATTATTGTAATCTATCTCCTATGACATTTTTTTATTTGTTTTCTATTTTTTAGAGTAAATGGAGCCAAAACCCTTTAGTAAATTATTGGTCACCTAGTGTGACACACATTGCTTAGAGGTTATTACAAGGGGACAGGTATAACTTAATTAATTTACAATTTTAATGAAAGTGTTGTCCAATGACCATGTAGAACTCATTATTTGAACTTTTATTTATTGGAGGAGGAAACTTGGCTCACAGTGAGACATCATGAGTTACATTTGTGGCACGATGAAGTAGTTATTTCAATGGATGCATAAACGATGCCATATCCTAAGCAAATTGGTTTCTTTGGTCAAATTATCCACCTAACCTTCAATTTAATCAACACTTGAATATTGCATTAGTAAATAGCTAGAGGGTATATACACATATTTTCACATGTTAACTTAGTAAAAGGTATGGTTAGGGCTACTAGTGGATGGATAATTATAGGGAGCACCCTATTTAGCTAGGTAATTGAATGTTGGTGTTTAGTCCCTAATGTGACGCAGATTAGGGGAGGTTATGTCGACATAGCGTCAAGTGAATTTATGTTGAACCAACAGGTTTAATATGCATTTTGATGAAGAAATGCATTATACAATTATACAAAAGTTATAGATAAGTTACACTTAATTAGTCAAACATTGTGATGAGTAACGTGTTGAAAATATGCAAATGTTTGTAGTTATGGTTGTGATTGTGTTTGTGGTATGTTCTGTTTTTAGCATAATTATGCAGCTTTGTAGTGTACCGAGTCATTGGTATAATTTTGTACCGACAAGCCGTTACAAATTTTTCGTTAGCAATTATATTATGTGCATTTTGGGGGTCCTACTAGAGGCCCCTATTAGCTCATTGGTGCGCTCAAATTTTAGGTAACTCTTGTATACTAGTGAGTCAATATGACTAAAACTAGCCGTTACCTCTTTTAATGCTTAGACGAATTTTGTGGAAATTAGACCAACAGCTAGAAGACTCAAAATGCTTATAAATACAAGTTGTTGGCGAGTTTCTAAAAGTTGATTGATCTTAGTTATTGTATATTAATACTTTAAATACTCTCAAAGCTATATTTGTATTTTAAGTTATTTTATATAAGCAAGAGAAACTAAGTGTAGCACCATTTGTTCTTGAAGCTTACTCTTTCTTGTAAGGCCCACAATTAAGTTTATGACTGACTTAGTGGAATCTTGAGTTGTGTCTAGTGAGATAGAATTCTTGTTGTAAAGGCACAACCCAAGTATTTATGTTTGTGTTATTGTAGCTCCTTATGGAGTACTGTGTGGTAGTTTTGTGAATGAAGTGTGAAGTCCTCCTTAGGCAAGGCATTGTTTGTGGACTGGGGGATTAGGAGGCAAATCGAATTCCACATTAAATCCCAGTGCAATTGCTTCTAACCATCACTATTTATTTATTTATTATACTTTACTTATTATTGTTTAATAGTTGTTTTGCATGAATTAGGCATTAAGTTCTTAAAAAGAGCATAATTAGCCATAATTGCATGTTGTCGGTGTTACTTAGGTGTTCCAATAGTTTAAAGTGTTATGTGATGAAGGAGATGAGGGTTCATTTTATGTGTTGTTATACGAGCCTATAGTCCATAACTAATGGGAGGATTTATTTTTGTAAATAAATCTTGTAACATAGTCCCCTTGATGCTCTTGCCGCTAGTAAAAGACTTTGACTTGCAAGGTAGTATAGCCAGGCTTAGCTTACTTGGCTTTATTATACTAACAATTATGTCATGCATCAATATCTATTACATGGTACTTAGGGTTTTGGCTGGTTAGGGGAAAGGTACTAATCCTCCTCTAGTTTAATCTTAGGTTAGATTCCTTGTGTTATTCCTCACAGTCATTATAATATGGTCATGCATGATGATTGGCCGTTAGTGTATCAATAGAAGGTAAAGCAAGATATGACTCACCATCTTATCCATATGGTATAAGCCTACCATAACGCATTTCACTAGTAAAAAGAGTACCAAGTACATAAATCTATTTTGAAAATTTCTACATGATTTAATATTTCTTTTCAATAAATATTGTTTAATTTAATAATAGGTTAGATGACAACTTTATTTAGAAGACATCATCGAAGTCTCCAAACTCCAACACCACCCCTCCCCCAACACCACCCCCACCTCCCCCCGCCGCTCCTCCTCCTCCTCCTCCAACCCTATTACAAAGCTATGAGACAAATTTGGACAGCTTGAGTACCACCCATTTGCTTCCACATGGACTAATGGTGCTTTTTAAATTGTGTCGTGTATCTGTTTGGTGAGTATCAATGAGTTCCACAAAATGCGAACATAAAAACCTAATTACATGAAATTGACTTATAGAGGAGGAATGATACAAATTAGATAATGCTTCTTTCTTAGCATCGTAATCTACTTGTATAAGTAAAGCTAGTGATGTGCATTCAAAATTCATAACTTGGTATAAGCACATCAACAGGTGATACATTGGCCATACATGAGCTTTAACTAGACACTTGGTAAACAATACATCTATACCTATCCAAAACTTGATAGTATAAGTCATACTAATTATTTTTGTTTTGTTTTTCCATGTAACCTAATACCACCATCCGTAGAATACTAATTATTGGCCTATTGAAAACAATATCTCCTGCTATTGGACTGAATTAGTTAGTAAAGGATCATTGGTGAGAGGAAGAAAAAGAGGTGGGGATGTGCGGCAAGGGTTATGGGCATGGGCATGAGCATAATACTACTCTCAGTAGCTAAAGAAGAGGAGCCATATAATCAGCTAGTACACCACGAGTATATGGGACCACCTTATGCATAAACTAGACATACAATTATAGTTAGAAAAGGTTGACAAAGCACATTGTTATTGTTAGATAAATTGACACCTCCATCTAACTTTGTAGTAGATTCTATGTATCTTAGTACATTTTCAATGTCAAACAATGGCTATATATCCGAAGATATCATAAGTAGTTTAGAAGTTGGTTCAAGCTCAATCAATGACAAACAATGACCTTGAACCTCAATAGAGCACTTGAGCTAATAGACATGAATGTAGTCATTTAGATGTGGGGAAGAGTGTTACACAACTCTATTGTACCAATCAAATGAGTTTAGATTACCTCATCACTTCAACAAGCCACCACATGATAGAGGATCCACAGAAGCACCATAAGCATTAATTTTTCCAGCTATCTCAGGTAACACACACTTTTCAAAGGAGAAGTAGGAGGAGATAATACATTTGTAGATATTGCAACTTTAATTGTTATTTTGTAGAACAATATTTTCATGTGTATACATACACAAACACACTTTTATGAAAGTTAATATATAACGATTCTATTACTCCTTGAGTTGTCTTGAAGTCTGATCTTAGAGATCATATTTTATTTATTGCATTTGCCTTTAAAACTTTAGTTTTAATTCGATTTTTTAAGAACTTAGAGTTTGTGAAGCTAGGAAGCTTGGTATTTGAAGATTTGCTTAAAGTTCGAGAGGCTTGATACTTGAATATTTGGTCTAGATGGAGTTGGGTGATGTGTTTGATTTGAAGATCTTATCTATGTAGATGCATACCAATATGTGTTTGACAGTAATATAGCTGTAGGGTAACTATACGGACATGTACTTATTGATATATATACATATATTATGTTATGTATGAAGGTGCATATGACAAATGTGTCTTTAATAAAAAAAATGTTTAAAAAGAAAGGGCATATGACAAATATCCCTTCTTTTCAAGTTTTCATTTGAACTAAGAACACATATGCTTTATGCACCTTCATTCAATTATAGTGAAAGTGTATACGTTATATGTGTCTTCCATGTAAAAAATTATAACAATATGATGGTGCATTTTACATATATGCTTTTACAACCTATTATACGGATATCTTTCGTGTTGTCTTTTGTTAATAATAAGTTTTTAAAAAATAGCCAATATCCACTCAAAAATCCCACAAGCTATATGTAATGTGTAAAGCATTAACACTCCATTGGACAGTTTTGAACAGGAAGATGGGAAGTCTGAAAATACTCTACTGGCTATAAATACACTGTCCAGCTCCTATTTCTAATTGATTAAGAAGATTCCACAGTCAGCCAATATTCAATACGAAAGCTGCGTGGTCAGCATTCAAAGTGTTGTATATCACTTTCAATGCACTATAGAAAAGGGAAAATAGATTTTTCTTCTTTCAAACATCTTATTCCGAGCTTATTCTTATCAATAACTTAAAAAGCAAACTTTCACGATTATATATATTTTTTTCCTTATCAATTGGTATATTGGAAAAAATATTGAGTAGATATTACATGCTACATGGATATACATGTGATGTGTAACTCCCAATTATATACTAGCATATGGACAATGTAGTGGATAGTTTTCAAAATAACCACTACCTACATGTCCACGTGTTAGAATATCATTGGAAGTTACATATTACGTGTATATTATACATAGCGTATAACACCTACTGAATCTTTTCTCGGTATATTGATTGAGGACTTGTAAAAAAGCTAACATTGATGTTGATCTTAGGGCATGTGGTAAGCAAAAGTATACATAACGTTACCTTTGACCCATGCAATCTATTAGCTGTTCAATAGCCGCTCAACTAATGCGAATGCGACCAAAGTATGAAATGAATCCTCGTTCTTTCCAATCATTTATTTATATATTCATTATTATTTCTTTTCGGTAATACTCTTTCCAATTACCGTGCATCAGTTTATTGACGCGTTCCTTTCTTGATTGATTGAAAGGGATGAATGAAATTGCTACGTATAGGACCAATTGGTTGACTATTGACTTGGTTTTCTTGGACTAGCAATTTTATTACGTTCAATTGGTTACAGCCCAAGATTATCCACCATCCACCTTATTTATGATTTTTTTTTTTTTTTTGGCCAAACGACCTTATTTATGATTTATAGGTTAGTTTTTTTTTTTTTATTACAACAAGAAAATTGGATTTGAACTTGGTATATCTCTCTTCAAAGATTAAGATAATAACACTAAACTATAAAGCCATTAGTGATTTATAGATTAGAATGGTGATAATTTGATCTTTCATCATTCAAATGGTAATATCTTGCTTAGTTGTCATACAAAGAATCTTCTATGATCCCATTATATTTGTTTCTAGTATAATCCTCTTTATATCCTTCAACTATCATTGCACTTAATAATCTTAATAGGCTATGATATCTGACAACTTTTATGATAGTTGGTAATAAGATACTTTATCATATATTTCTCAATTTAGATTTTAGATTTTTTCTGTATATACTTTATGACATTCCTCTTTTCTTATAATTTCAACTATTATATTGAAAATGAATCATTTTTGTTTAGACCATTTACCTTTCCTCAATATACAAATTAATGGTTAAGATTGTTTAGATTTTTTAAATTATCTTATGACATCATTTTAATGCCATCTTCTTTAATATATCTTAACCTTTGACTATAAGTGATATTATATTAAAAGGATAAACTAAATAAAATTGTTGAAAACTAAACTGAGAGAATCCAAGGAAAAAGATGACATTATAACGATGTCATAAGCTAGCTTAATAATTGAGACAACCTCAACTATTGATTATATGTGTAGTGGAGTGTGACTTGATTACAATGATCGCGTGCGTGCAACGTGCGTCTCACGCTACACGTAACCATAGAGGAGTAACGTAGAAGCACACGTAAGGAATGACTAAAAATGAGATGATAGGAAGGAGGAACAAACAATTTCAAGAAACTCAAATGCACTAGTGATGCTATGTTAAGGAGCTATACAACATCAACCCCACTACTCTAGAGAAAAAATAGTGTGGTCTTCGCTCTAAGCTCTATTTGATATTCTATAAGAGTACATAGACAACATGATGACGGTTTTTTTTTTTTTCAGTTTTTTAATCCTCCAAATGGAATGAGAAATGTGTATTTATAGAACTTAGCTCTTAATGACATCTATTGGATCGTATTGACCATCAACAGTTAAGATGACTCCTCCTATTGATGGGTTCTTACATGGGCTCTCAGACCCATGAATGGCTTCCTTAAGTACATGAGCTCCTTAAGAAAGATTGAGAATTGATAGGTCGGTTGATCCAACGGTCCCGACTCCGTGTAGTCGTTGGCTTCTCCAAACCCAAGAAGATTTAATATTTTGAATTTTATTAAAAAGAAATATATATATATATATATTATTATGTGTATGTTTTAAAGAGCAATTCTTTTCACATTAGTAAGCATGACCTAGTAGTTAAGTAATCATTTTATATCAAAGAGGTCATGGGTTCAAAATCCCATTGTTGTATTTTTTTTTTTTATACTTTTCAATATGCATTTAGTACATGGATACTCCTTCAATTATTCTCTCTCTCTTTAACTTTTTCTTTCACAATAACCAATGGCACTAAAAAAATTTTTATAATAAAATTATATCTAACTTAATAAATTCTTTTTAAGTAACAATTTTTTATTTTAATATACCACAAATAATAATTACATTATTTGTATATATTGCAAATCATTCTTATTGCATACTAAATATATAATTTGATTTATTAAATTTTTTTTACAATTAATGTTATTAAAATGCACATGGATTATTTAATAGCTACCTATCTAGATTATTTTATGATCTTTTTTGTTAAAAACAAAACTTATAGGTATAAAACTTATATTTTATATTAACAATTAATTTTCAAGTGACATATATACAATCTCTTACAAAATACACTAAATACTCTTAATTATTGTTTGGATGAATCTTTCATGAAATTTTAAAAAATATCATAGTGAAATCATTGACGACATTCTTATAAATATATAAGATAGAATAGCTAGCAAATATAAATAAATAATTCTAAAATTAACTTAATTAGGATCCGAACCTCTTAGTCGTACAATCCTGTTCATCTCTATGTTTGGCTTCTATCACTCAACTTAAAGAGTCAAACCTAAATCATTGCTTGAGTTGAAGATTCAAATTTCAAATTTGCATCGATGATAATACGTTGTGATATTTTAAAAGGATAAATTAATGGAAATGGAGGAAAAGTAAATTTAGTGAATCATAAATGGATAGATTGAGAAAGATTATAACATCAATGAAGAGATCCATTTCCACAATAATAATTATTAACTTTTGAAGGAAATCGTAACGAATGATAAATGATAAAGGTTTTATGTGCCCACTCCATCCGAAGCTTGTTTTGAATAAAAGTGCAAAGGATCCCGGAAATTTCTGGCATTGCGCTTAACTCCATTCTGTGAGTTACTGCTTTTTTGTTTATCTATATATTTATTTTTCATTATCTTGATTAAAATGACTATGGATCCATATTTCATACAATTTATCAAGATCGAGAGCTACGAGCTTGCGCTAGTGCACTATCCACGTTTTTTGTCACTTTCCAAAGACGACAAAAATTCATATGCAACCATCCAATTCTGGGCCTTAATCTGAACAATTTTAGTACCACATTAGCTTGCATCATTATTGGTACCAGAATGATGACAAGATTGGCAAGTAGGTAAGTTAAAAAAAGGAATGGAGTTACTTCAACATATAAAAATGTTATTGTAATTCATTTAGAATAGTATTACATTTATACTTGAGATAATATAAAATATGATAACTAAACTTTCGTAAAAAATTCGATTAGGTATATGAAATTTTGATTTTGAACAATTTAGTATCTAAAACAATTTTTTGCATACATATTTCCTACATGAAGTTTAGTTTTGGATAATTTGGTATATAAAGCAAGTTTTTGAATACATTTTTTCCATTTGAAGATCAGGTAGGAAAAATATAAACAAAAACTTATTTCTATATCAAATTGTTCAAAACTAAAATTGAAGTATCTAATTAAACTTTTTTACGATAGTGTAGATACCATTTTTAACATTAATCTTTTATACTTCTTCAATCATCCATCTAAATTTCTCGATTATCGATTATCAATTTCAATATCAGATTAGATATTTCATTACTAGGGTTAATATCCAATCTAACACACTAAACGAGTTAACTTGCTCATCTATACATCCCACAACCACCGACAACGATTTGGAGGCAGTCACATGGCCATATCACCGTTCATCAAGGAACACAACACACACCAACTCAATCCTTCTGGTTGAAACACGACCTTTGCATTTTACTTTCACATCCTCATTCTCAATCCTTTTTTTTTTTTTTTCCCCTTCTTTTATTATTTAATATTTTTTTTTAAAATAAAATTATTAAGGAAAATCCATGCTTGCGGAGTGATTGGCGGAGATGGTATAATTGCCCCAGATGGATAAATCACCACCTTCTCATTATTCTATTCATTGCTAAATTGAAAAATATGGTACAACGCACGTGCTCCTCAGTATTCCATCGCTATGGTCCAACAACCCTAACGGATGAGAATCTTTCTTGTCTCTCTAAAATCTTAAAAAAAAAAGTATGTAAACTAGGGTCAGTCTTTTCTTAGTCTTATCCACAACTTATGTATTATAAAATGAGAATTTTCCGACAGTATATAGAAGCATAAAACGTTAATGATTTCCCTTTTTAAATTGATAAAGTATGTATATTAGAATCTTGCTGAAGCTTTAACTAGTTGCTAATTCACTTTTAATTTTTTTCACAATAAATGTCATTGTGCTATGTAAAAGAGGAAAGAATTCAACCCATCTCATCATAGATGAAAACCAATGTTAATCCATATGAAGCACAAAGCGTCGGTATTGTTAATGCATAGTTGAATGACTAATTTTGATTATTAATCAATACCTCCATGTTGTTAATTCGTAATATTATACAACTAACTTTAAATATCAATCAATTTGGATTTAGGTTAAATGAAATCTAGATATCATACTAATTCAAAGTCCCTTCGTTGCACCAAGTGCTAAAATCAAATGATTATTTTTCCATTTATTCCTATTACCACCACGATACATTCAAGCATTTCTCAGAAGTATCAGAATGATGAGTAAAATACACTGCTTGATCGAATTCATCCTTCTTAATTGAACCGAATTAAAAAAAAAATAAAAATAAAAATTTGTGTTTTAATTACTCTACTGCCCCTAACTAGTGCAACAAAACCCCCAGAATCTATGGGTATTAGTAGACATTTCCCCGGAGGTGGGGCGAATCCAACTCATCGACTCGATTGGCCAAGTCCAGGTCTTAAATTTGGAGACCAAGATTTGTCCATGGGATGGGGTGGGTCCAACATATGGACTCGCTAGGTCTTTTGGCAGGTCGAGACGGGTTTGACCCATCCCTTTTGAATGCATATATTAATTTTTTAATTTTTCAAAGAAGAACCCACATAGACTTGTCGGGTCCATGAGTTCAACAAGTGGACCCGCTATGGACCTGTGGACCTGGCGGGTCCATTTTGGCAGATCATACCCGTTTTACCAGGTTGGGTCTACAACTGGACTCACCATGACTTAGCGGGATCCCGATTTGAATCCGACTAGAGATATATCTAACTGTGAGTAAAGATTTGAGTGCTTTTGGCATATTTTTAAAAGTTTCAAGGATATAAAAGGTAAAATACTATCCTTTTTTTTGTCAAGAAAATATATGCTAATACATGAATTTGTTTTTATACCTTACAATAAGCCATGTCGATTATATCTCTGGCTATTAACTAGCTTGGAGGCTAGATCAACTTCATTTTATTTTTAGCATTTACTGTGTGAAATTTAGGTTTTAAATATAGAGATTTCTATTTTAGAAAGTAGAATTTCTATTGAAAAGAGGTTTTAGAAATAGAATTTTGGCCACAAATTTGTATCTCAATAACATCATCACTTATTTTATTTGACAAAATATCTATTTTTCAATATTAATAAACTCTTTCGTAAATTAGTCATACAAATTCACAATAAAAGATTTTGAGACAAGATATAATTTATTTTGTCACTTTGTATCAAACCTTTATATCACAAATCTAGTTTGTTTCAACTCATTTTATGATAAGTGAGCCATATCCAGTTTTCAAGCCCCTCGTATCCCTCCTTTTATCTCTCTTTCTCTCTCTTATTTTGCCTTATTGGACAAAAAGAGAAAAACAAAATATACCATCTTTCATTATGTCCATCTTATTCAGTTATTTCTCAATCCATATATACAAAACACACAAAAAAAGAAAAAGGTCTTTTACCACATTTTTCGGTTCTGTTATTTTTCAATATAATATATATAACACATAAAATCCTATTTTGTTTATTATTCCATATCATTTTTCTTAGTCTACTTTCTCACAAACTTGGATTAATTTCTAATCTATGAAGTTATTCTTTTCATTCAGTCTTTGAGATTCTTAGCTCATTAAAGATCCGAGTCCAATCTTCAGAGTTTTGTGAAATACAAAGCATAAATGATTTTGCGATTGTGTTAAAAGGAAACAGCACACCTCACAGAGGAAAGTCAAAATCAAAAGAATAGAAACCGAGTGATTAGGTAATTGGCTAGCAAGAGCACACGTGTAATCAAATGCAATGAGCAATTTTCTTTTGTGGGTTATAAACATCTCTTCTGGCTAAGAAGCTTTATAGACTAAGATGGTAAGGATTCGAGAATGAATCATTCAAAAGAAAGGATATATGATGCCAATCCAAAATTAAGAAATTATTATTCGTGTGTATGGGAGCATTGGGGATGAGTAAAAGTTGCCATGGAATCAAAATAGAGTCAAATTTGATTAGAATTAATAAGGGGTGATCTAGTTTATCAGGAAAACTTTAACATTTTATTGGCATGATTGAATGAATTAGGAAAAAAGGATTGTAAAAAGAAAAAAAATGAAGAAAGAAATTATTGAAGAATTTGAATCATTTCATTTGTTTAGATAATAAAGAGAAGGAAAATGGGTGAAATTTTAATTATTATTAGAACAAAATAAAATATAATGGTAAATTACTTCTACACCCCTAAAAGAAAATAAGTAATTCAAAAAAGAAGAGTATAAGAGTAATTTCAAAAAACTACATTTCATCTAATATAGTTGCGTGTTTTTACCTGTCTCCTAGTTTAATTTGTTTCATATTTTCTAGATTATTTTTCCACTTATTATCTTGTTTATTATACCTAAAAATATCATTAAGAAGAGCTGAAAGAGTAATGAGACTTTATCATGAGTTGATATTACTCACCAGCCTGGTCCTTGAAAAAAATGTACAAGACCATAGAATTTCTTATATATGAGATTTAAGTTTTGCTTCACTTGATTTCAATGTTTAGGTTTCCAAATATCCTGTCAATTAGTGTAAAAAAAAAAAACTGACTTAAGTTAATCCACTTATCGAATGAGTTGAGATTTTTCAACATTATCAAGTCTACTAAGTTCGATGGGTAAAACGTGGCTAACCCGCTAACCTAATCCTTTTAGGGGTTTAATGGGTCAATTGAATAATACACTAAATTGCTAATAAACAAAGAATAACGTAAAAGGAGACTGATGTTTATTATTTAGAAAATAATTAACTAAAACATTCTACTCTATGAAATAGGACAATATGAAGAAACACGAGTTAATGTATAGCTTGTTTGGTGTTTGTATCCAACTTGTACTTATTACAATTTAGTGTGTGAAAATTTGCCTTATCTATCTCTATCCAGTGGCTAATGTATAAAAATATGGATGCGAATTTCATGTGCTTTAAGAGGAAATGTTGAAAAATATCTTCTAGACATTTAAAAAGAATTTATTTTAAGATAGTGATTTTGTAAAGAAGAATAAAGTAAAGGGTAGATAAACCCAAATTTATAGAGATTTATTAGGGAAAAAATATATAATGGGTTGTACACACTATGCATACAAGTCACGAGTAGTTACTAATCATGTTTGAGTACATGTTATAAATAGTGAATAGGTTTTTAAATAACTACCATCTATATTTGAAATATATAGTTACATGTTACATATCACCTGTATCACCTGTATATTACACGTGATATATATTATCCACTAAAGTCATTCTCATTATTAGATATTTAATTTTTTTAATGTGATATATATGCACTTATATTGCCATCTTTTCATTTTTTTTAAATAAACACATGATTTAGTAAATGAAAAAAAAAAGTGAAAAAAATAAAAAAGTTGAAACAAAGAGACATGGTTACTAACAGATCCACTTGCTCTAACTTGTTTAGTGAGATAGGTAGGTAGGCCTATGCGCCTATTCACTTTAGCTAGATATAGGCATGGTTCTATTTTGAATCGGAATCGTCATCTTCGGTTCTAGAACCCCCTATGGAACCGCAGGTTTCACGGTTCATAGGCGGTTTTTAGCCTAGAACCGGTGGAACCAATGGTTCTATCGGTTCCATTGAAAAAAATAAAAAAAAATATTAAATATATATAATTATTAATATATAAATTATTTTATATAAATAGTAAAATTTATTAATTATTCACAATATTTAATATGTTATTATCAACAAATAAATAAACATAGCTTAAAATCATATAATTATTTTAAATAAACTTCTACTAAAAGCAAAATTCATTTTCTTAATAATATGAGAATATTTTTTGTATCGTAATTTTTTTTTATTTTCTAGAGTATTACAGTATCGTAATATTAACTATAACTGATATTGAATGTGTTTGTATACATATAAATGTGCATTGTAAATAGATTTTTAAAAATTTTGGTTAAATAACTTAATCTTTTTAGATTCAATAATTATTTTGACTTTAAAATTTATTTTATTTTATTTTATTTTTTAAAAACGGTTCCGTGGTTCCAAAACCTAAACCGGGAACCAATGGTTCTATGGAACTGGACCGAAACAATGAGAGATTGTTTCAGTTCCGGTTTCAGTTCCTCAATTTCAAGACCTAGAACCGGTGATTCCGATTTTAATTCGATTCGGTTTTGAAACCATGACAATTTCTAATTCTAGCCAATTGGAAAGTAGAGATTGGTGGGTTAAGAGGTTGGCTATTCTTGTGACATATTTATTTGAGGGTTAAATGCATCGCTCCATTCAACCAGCAAATGAAACGAATTGAAAATAGTCAACTCTAATCCAATGTTTCTTATAGGTTAAACGAATTAACCCATAGGATGAATCCTTGAGCACATCTTTAAAATCATTACGGAGGAGAAGTAATGCCACGACATCGTGGTTTCCAGGTAGTGGTAAACAACTAAACATTAGTTCTGATTGTGATGGCGTCAATGGGGGAAGTCTCGTGATGGCCATGCATGCCATGCTCCACAAAGTAAGGAGAATAGTTGGTTTTTTTCCCCCTTAATACCTAGCATTCAAATTAAAATATTACACAGAATTAAAAAGGAAAAAAAAATTCGGGTCCATTTAGCTAGCTTTTTTCAATAGATGCAAACATTTTTCAAATTTTTTTTAATAAATAATTTATCGAGAAATAGATACAGAAAAAGAAATTAATAGTTCACAAAGATCAAATACATATAAAATCTATATACAAATCAAATACATTTACATATATCGTTTCGATACAGATATAAACACAAAAAACAGACCATCCAAACGGATCCAAATAAAAAAGATACCGTAATGAAACTAATAATCATAGTAATAAGCTGCGGCAGGATCTTCAACAATATTTTAAATGGGTAAGGTCAAGACTCCAATCAAACGACAAGCAATAACTTAGCTCAATCATCAAAATAATAACTAAGTCGCCCTATTTATTACAAAATATAATTATATGAGCATGTTGTCCAAGCACATGCCAAACATTACATGATACTGTTTCATTTTCATGAAGTTAAACTCCAGTCTATTATTACATCAATGCTTAACTAACAAGGTATAATGCATGCAAATGCATTGGCAACTTTTTTTTTTTTTTTTTTAATGATAGATGATGATACCTTTTTTCACTTTTACCCCACATCACATGGGTTACATAAATTAAAAAGTCCAACTGGATTTTGTTTGTCCGGTTCTCAACACCAAAAGCTAGACATATCTATGACGGAAATTGTATTTTATTCTTATATCTCTTACGATTGACCCGGGCGAAAGATTTGTTCAATCAATTCTGCGAATTTCTAGGTGCGTCCAAATGTAAGGTTTACATATGGAAATATAGGGAAAATGGAAATTAATATTATTAATTTTAAAAAAAATTATATAAAAATGCTATCGAAAGACAAAATTAATCTCAATTTTAGGCAAGTGGATTTCATCTCTTTATTTAAACAATAATAATCTCGATCTCTTGCAGAACGAGATAGTAAGTAGTGAATTTCCTCTCTTTAAGAGATAAGATAGTCTATGATGAACTTCTTCTCTTGAAGAGACAAGGTTGCACAAAACAAGAAAAAAAAATCTTTCTTTTCTTCCTAATCCTTTCTCTCTCCACAGTAATCAATCCCCGACTTTCCATTTAATTTTTTTTTTTATTTATACATACATACCATAATCATCCTCTCCTCAATCGAATATGATATGATACCCCACATTTAAAATTTTTATTCAATTCAATATATACAATTTCGCACATCCATTTTCTTTTTTCTTCTTATTAATACTTCATCAATTAGGGAAGCTTTGAATTCCTTTGAATTCTGTACACATAAAAAAGAATATATTATATATTAATATTTTGTATTGTGGAGTTGCTCTAGCTAGTCAATCACATGTGATAGGTGCGTCGGTCGGCTTGAAAGGAGTTCTGAAGTAATAACACATGTAAGATGTCACAGAGAGAGGCGAGGAAGGAAGAACAAGCAAACCTAGTTTCTCGAGTGCTCGAGTGTGACAAAAGATCAAATCAAGTAGACTCAATCGTTCTTGACCCGTTTTCCGTAAAATAGGTACTTTGATCTTTCTTGGAAATATTGCAATGGAGTTTTCCGTATTACTCTCATCTTAGTAATCTCAAATAATAAAAAGAAACCTTCTATTTATAGATGTTGGAAGCTGATATTAGCCTTTGGATCATTTCTAAGATCCAATAGCTAAGATTGGAGCCTTCTTTTCTTCAGTAATGTGCTTAGACTTGAAGAGAGCTTGAGGGCTTTCATAATATAAAAAGAGATCATTTTTAATATAAATAAATCTCAAGACTTATTTTAGTCCATATAAGCCCTACTTTAGTCAAACAAAGTCCAAATTAGACTAAAAAGATATTTTCGAAGTCTACTTTCACATATGAGAAAATCGAATAAGGCTGAAAGTGAAATAAACCAGTCCAGTAATCTATGTTCTGAGCCTACCAAGCCAAATCTTCCTACGATATCCTTTATTAGAGGCGGCGTTTTAAACCCTATCACTGGCCAAAAGATCGATCATGACATTAAATTGGGCTAATAACCCAATTATTGAAATGACCCTCTACATATATAAATTAAAGTTGTAACATAGATCTGAGGAAGAGTAGATTGTCGGTGTGGTGGTGGTGGTGACAGTATCTTCATGTCTTAATGAGAATGCAGTGATTGAGATTCAAAACAAATTCAAAGTGAATGGTGGACGAAAGTCTTTATCTGCCATGAGAGCACATGATGTCTGCTGTCACGACAAGCTTCTCCCTACCATCGATCTTACTTTAGGTGGCAACGGCTACCCTCTAACACTAGGTTTTTGCCTCTCTCTCTCTCTCTCTCTCTCTCTCTCTCTCTTCTCATACACACACACATTTGAAATTATATGCTGTCAAGGATGTGTCTTGATTTTGTATTATTGAATTTTTGTTTTCGTCTTTATGATCATCAAGAAATTGCGTGTGTGCTAGTTTTGGATTAGAAAGAGAAGAGAAGGATTTTTTTTTTCGCTATTTTTGTGCAACTTCATCTCTTCAAAAGAAGAGCTTGTGTATTATACACTAACCTCATCTCTTTTGAGAGATGAAGTCCGCCACTTATTGCCTCGTCTCTTCAAGAGGCAATATCAACTTGCCTAAAATTGATATTATTTTTATCTGAGTGGTATTTTTGTAATTTCTTAAAAAAGTAATAATATTAATTTCCTTTTCCCAAAAAAAAAACAACAAGACCTAGTTTTTTGCATAAACAAATCAACTTGGTTTGCTGGGTCACCTGTTTGGTTTGATGTAACCTAGAACCAATCCACCCATGCCACGCTAGGTTGATTTCAAGCCATCTACCAGTTTATAACCGTTGAATCGGCCATTTTTTTCTTTAAGAAAAAGTAAAATTAAAAAATGTAAAGAAAAACTCTTTATATAATAAAATTAAAAATCAATAAACATAAAATTAAAAAAAGAGCTTGAAATTGAATATGAAAAATTTTTAACTTGAAATAAAATTGAACCTAAACAATAGTCTTTAGCTTATTTATTGAAGGAATTGTTTAAGATGTATATTTATTTATAAAAAATATCAATGCTTAGTTGTAAAATTGGTAATACATAAATACAAAACACTCGAAAACAAACTCTCATTAAAACAAGATAAGTCCCACATTGTTAGAAACTCAAAATCATTTTTTGTTAGAAATCTATAAAAGCACAAGTACACATCCTTTTAGGCATATTTATTACTTATGTTAATAATACAACACATTTAATGTTGTGAATAGGTAATAAGTATTTTATTCACATAAAAATAAGTTTAAATTTTTATTTCTTATTTTCATTTATTTTTTCTTTTACCTTTTTTCCAATTTGTATTTTATGCACTTGACCCAGCAGGCCATGCTTTGTATAGTCGGGTAGAGCTGACGGTTAGCTCCACTAGGGCTGTTTGGGTTAGTTCGTGAGTTTAATCCGATTTAGATTTACCTTGTTCTTTATATAAGCCATCTTAATCATTTTTATTATTATCATTTTTTTTTTCATCTTTGAGGCATTGGAGTGACTTCTCAACAATAACATTGAGATGTCTTTCACATTTTGATGAGCATGTGACAAGCTTATTTTTAAATACAAGAATTGAATACATGTACAAATGCTACTTGCCTTTGTTTAGAGGTAGCATTATAAGGTACAATTTATATTTCATGTTCCAATTGTACAAACTTGAGCCCAACCTAAGCTTTATGTCAACAAGTTAAATGATCCCCAAGTGTCTCTTATATGAAGACATTTGCATCAAATTTGTATTTTGGTGTCATACCCTAAGCTTAGAGGATGTGACAATCATCCACATATGAGCAAGGGCACATTGCCTTATAGTATTAACAAAACTTAATTTTCATACTTTCGTCATCATCAAATATATGAAAATCTCAAGGTCTTGAAAGGAAAGTACATAACCATGGGTAACCTATTAAAATAACAAAACACACTCAATGCTTATGCTATATGCTCACCATAGTTTTTATATAAATATATATTTTATATGTATGCTTAATAAAATACAATAAGAATTCATTTTTATGTAAAATTGTATTGATCTTATTTTCATGTTGAGCAAACAAAAGTTATTGTCTTTTTTTTTTTATTTAGTTAGATCTAGCCTATTAGCTAGTTTAATGCTCGTGTCTTACCTTTTGAAGCAATAAGCATACGAAGTCACCACTTTCTTCAGCTTCCCAGTGCACATCAGCCATTAGCATTTCACACCCACTTGTTCCACAATAAGCCACAATACTATAGCCATTAGTTTCCCTCATTCTCATCTTGCTCAAATGCTTACTATTAGTCAACCTTAACTCATCTATACAACCCCATAATTGGTCTAACCATTCTCTTTCTAATTGGTGTCCTCTTAGTAATCAATACCTTAACCTTAGTAGAGCCAAAATGCAAATGTAGGGTTTTGACTAAATTAGCTTTGCATGTATTATGCAATTTCCGTGCTTATGCATGAATCCCACTCCACTCTTTGTAGTGACTATAGAATTGTGATGATTAATGAGTAGCCAATCCCTAATTCAATGGCTTGGATAAAATTGTAAGGAGGCAAAACAAGCAATCCTAGTATATTGTACACATAAGTAAAAGACAAAGGAGCTAAGGAGCTTCAGCACCAATGTAAGTTATAGTTTTTGAGTAAGTAGAGTTATTCTCTTAAGTTACTTCTTTTGGACCTTTAGGTACAAAGCTTGTTGTTTCTCTAATCTATGTGGAAGGTATAAATGAGAAAAGTTTAGTAAGTATTTATAAGCATTTGAATTAAACTTAGTGATAATTATCAAATCGTCTCAAGATGGAGCAATATTTTCATGATTATCTTAAATAAGTTAGCTAAGACCATATCCTTCATCATGTAGACTTGAGCCTCCATAAAAAGGGTTGGATATGGATGGATCAAGTTAAGGATCCCTTCTTTAAACTCACCAAGCAAATCCCTAAAAGCACCCTAATATATGAACTGAACTCAATAAACCCTATCTCCGAATGCATGAGTCGAGCGCAATATTTAATGTAGTAATTACTTAGCCGCTCTAATGATGTCTAATTTTTTCCCAGTATTTGTAATTAATGCATTCCTTAATTTCATAACATTCAACAATTTAGCCACATAACTTATAATCATGTATTTCTCATTAAAACATACACCATAAACTTAATAATATAACTCTAGATAATAATTATAGAAGAATGTTATCACAAAATTGTAATCTATCATTAGGTCTTCTACTAAACAAGTACCTTTAAGAAAAAAAATAATATAACAAATCAAACCAAAGTTCGAACAATTTCATACTGAATACGATCATTCTTATTTAATAGGTAAATAGTCTTAGGCCTTGAACACATACTAAGTTAAAAATATTATATTTTAATTATATTCTCTATTATTAACTATGAAATTTTATAGGATGAATACATGTTACCCTATAAGTTATAACTTGTATAGTTTAAAATAAATTCTACGATGAAAGGGATACATTTTATGGAGATGTTACATCTTTTACCTATTTTATGGAGCAAGTTGTGAAATATGAGAACCAAAATATACTTTATGGTCTTCAGTATGTGCTAGAAACCAGTCGACCATATCAAATAAAGTAGATTTCAAGTTATGATAGGTTTACCCACTCATGCGTATGTATAACCACATTAAAATGAAATTTTTCTTCTTTTTAATCTTTTTTGGAAGGGTTTTAATTTAGTAACATTATGTATTATACCGAAACTCCGCTCCCTAAATAATATTACAAGTTATGCATATGCTATATGGGTAACTAAAATATATATCACTAACTCATTTTTTAGAGAGAAATGGTTTAATTTAGTAATTTTATTTGTTACATCAAAATCTTCCTTCCCCATAAATTATATTAGAGGTAATGTACCTTTGATGGGATGCCTAAAAAATACTGAATAACCGTATATGAAAAGGCTAGATATATAGTTTCTCAATGTGAAAAATAGTTTTCCAATTTTTAAATTATTAAACTACATAGTGATTGTTAAACTTTAATAATCAAAGTTTGAAAATGTTAAATGTCATACCAAATAAACCTTTTATTTGTCCAATTCTTTACTTAAAATTTGAAATTATTAAATATCATAACTAATCAAATTTTACTTGTTAAAGCTTTTTATTTTTTTTTTGTCATTTTCTACAAAGATGTGCAATAAATGCTTATTGGATAAAAACTTTAAGTGTAAACGATAAAAAAAAAAAAAAAAACAGTGAGTTTAACAAGTGAAAGTTCATAAAAATGCATTATTGAACTTAAGATTTTAAGTGGAAAATCACAAAAAAAAAAAAAGAAAATCAAATTTCAAATGCCGATTTTAATATTGCCTCTTAAAAAGTTAATGTAGGTTGTGTTTGGATTGCTGGAAACCTATAGAAAAGAAAAGAAGGCAGCAGAAAATGAAGGAAACCGAGTGTTTAGGGAGGTAGAACACTGAAAAAAGTCAATGGCAATCAAAATTACCTAAATATCCTCAAAAAGAGCAGGAAAAGAAAGCATTGGGTTAAAAATTAAAGTTAAATATACGGGTGATTTTGTCAGTTATTTACTTTATTTTTTCTTTTCTTTCTATTTTCTTTACAGATTACCAAACATAAATGGAGTTTCTACACATTTTTTATTTGTATTCATTTCTGTTTTTATTATTCTTTTTTCACTCATTTTCGCTACTTTCTGTTGTATAAAATTGCCAAACACAGCGATAATGTACTAAAAGTCTAAAACTCCCTGTATACATAAATAGAGGAAATAAAGTTTGTTTGGTGTGAACTAAGCCTAGCTTATGGAAAGTTATAGCTAGTGGAAGGTGATAAGACAAGGACAAAAACGTAATGTAGTACTTGAATATGGAACCATATGAATATTTGCTGTGACATAAAGCTAACGAAAACGGTAAATTTAAAATTTTAGGTAGCTTCCTACGTTTCTTAGACAAAGAAGAAAAGGAAAAGTAGCTTCCTTCTATTTTGTCATATCAACTGTTTCCAGGAGCCCAGTTTTAAGAAGATTCCTATTCGTAATTCTTTATCATTTTTGCTGTCTCATTCCATGCTTCAAAGATTAAACAACATAAAGTGCAGACCTTGGTACACCGGCGTTAATAAATAGGACTTTAGAAATTTTAGTATTATTATATTTTATAATGAAAGGTATTTTGGAATAAAATTATATTCAATGCGAAATACCAATTTTTCTTATAAAGAAAAGGAATAAGTGTTTCTTATCCATTTCATGTTATGTAGAACATACATTAGTTATCATTTTTTTTTTAAACTAAACATGGAATGGTTATACTACAAGAATAAAAATAAAATGAAAAATATATTTTAATGGATCAAATGCACCATAAGTCTTAGGCTCAAAAATAGATAATAGGAGGTAATACATGGACATAAAATACTTAAGATAGTACAAATTGCAATTAAATTCCCTTATGTATACAACAAAATTTTTTCACGTGGTAGTTTATAATTGGACCCATCCCAACCTGATCCGAGTCTTAAAACAAATCCAATCCATAGATAAACAAGTCTAAACTGATAGGGAACCAATACGAATCCCTGGTTCTAGATTTGTTTGTCAGCCATGAACCGTGGACCCGACAAATTTTCTTGATTTGTAAAACAATAATAATAAATAAGAAGAAACATAAACAAATATAAATTAAAAAAAATAATAAATAAGAAGAAACATAAACAAATAATATTTAATATTCAGACTTTTTTTGTGAGTAAAATTAAACTATTATCTATTCATAGTATGTAATGTTTTGTTGACAACAACACAAGAAACAAAAACATATATGGTCTTTATCAAAAGAACAATCTAATTTGTTTTACAATATTGCACTATTTTTTTTTCTTTTGTAACTTTTTTAACTGATATCATTAATCAAATGGGATGCAATTAATATATGCACGCACACTTAACACCTTGTATATAAAAATTGACTACAGACTATAAGCCCAAATCTCATTTTAAATCTAAACTTTTATTTTTAAATTCATAATTTAAAAAAAAATCTTCAAAAGTCGATTTAGGTCCAAAATCATCTCGTGAACTATTAAATCCTCAGTTCAAGAACCATCTCAGCCTAGATATGGCTGGAGTTGGTTCTTGAAATCTTAAACCGCAACTGAAGCGTTTCGAGCCGATTCAAGACTCAAAATCAGATAGTGGAAATGTCTATCTACTGCATGCTCACTTTTTTTTTTTTTTTTAAGGCCAATTACCATATGCTCACTTAACTTACTTATATCTTAATTTGCACACTTAAACTTTAAATCTTTATAAAAATGTGTTTTAAAGCCTTATTTTACAATTTTTATATTAATTAAAGTAATTAAAAATATTAGAAGCGCTTTTTATTGATTTTTGAAGCAAGAATTGGTCATAAGGGATAAAAATTGAGAATTCAAGTAAACAATAAGCAAATATAAGAGGTTATTTTCAATTTAGGCTTAAAAAATTGACAACAGAAATGAAGTAACAAAATCAACACAATACAAGTTAACTGGTTATCCTGATCCCAATTTGGAACGTTCGACATGAGCTCTTATAATGGGCTCAAGAGCCTGTTGGGTATGGTTCTTCGGGCTTATATGTCCAAACTGACATATTGGATAAGGTCTTTAAAACGTAAGAAATATAAGAACCCTCCACTTTCACAAAGCAGGCATCCATTTTTGGGCTGGGGGTTCAATTCGGGTTTTGAATTATGAGGATCATAAAATTGAAAAGAAAAAAAGAAAAAGGGGGAACTGTTTACTAGTGTTAGTATTTTCATCTAGCAAAATTAAACACGATGACAAAAAGTACTATTCTTCCTCTCACAATATACATGTATTATGTATATATTTGGTATTTTGTTAAAATATGGCAACAAAAATTGGAAAAAAAAAGATTTAAAATTTTTTGGAACAAATTATATTTGCTATACTATATACGCATATTATGAGATAATTTCACGTTTACAAATCCGTGTAAAAAAATTAAGTAATATAGCAATTAGACGAAATTAATTATATAAATGCCATCATAATATTGCATCTTGAAGATGTTGTATTTAAAATGTTAGGATACCGCATGTTATAAAGGCGATATTAGTGTAAATATTAATATGGGTATATCACTTACAACATATGTTACCAATGTGTATCGCATGTAATATGCACTTATGACATGTGATAACATTTAAAAAAATAGTGTATCACATTTGCAAGATACAATATACCGTTGGTATTTTGATAATATTTATTTGTGCAATTTGTGTTTGGATCATTTTTTTTTCTAAATTTAGTAAATATGTGTTTCACTTCGCATATTATTGTCTTTTGTAAATATTTGTTCCTATACTCGATTTTCTAAATCTACAAGGTGAATCTCGCTCAAGTTATAACATATCTAACGAATTATATAAATAACAATATATTTATCATTTAGGAGTATATTATAACCACACCTACTCATAATTTATTCAAATTCAACTTGGTATCTACTCCATGGCTAAGTCAAACTTAAGCTTAACTACTTGAGTAATTTATCAAATTGAGTTCAACTTTTATGAAATTTTTTATGACTTTTAAATCTAATCAAAGTTGATTCGATCTAATGTGTAAATCATTTTAGTATTGAAATTAATAGTTAAAAAAAACATATACATGAATTCAAATAGGCTTAATCAAGTCAAATGCAAATTTATTTGGTGCAATCATAAGTAAAACTCTTGGCAATCATTGATGAATGTATGTATATGCATATTATATTGTTGTCTGACAAATACATTGCATAGATTATGATGATTTAGTATATATATATGTGTATGTCATGGTCTGAGTGTTGAAGGCCAAATGGGAGTGTTCAACTTAGGCATGAAACGTCACAAGTAGCATCGGTTGGGTAGTTTATTCAAGGAGGGGGTTCATTTTGAAGACGAGTTGGAATCCTGTGATCAAAGTGATCGAGACCTGATGCTTCTCTCCTGATAAGGTCATGGCAAAATGAAATCAATTGGATTAGTTAAGTCTTCCAAACATATGGAGTAATGTGCCACCACTAAGATAACACTCCTTAAGAAAAGGATAGGCTTGGAATGAACCTGGATAAACAAGAAAGGAGAAGGTTGCTCATTATCCTAAATACAAGTAAATGATAGTGCGAGGAAGCATCGAATAGGCACTTTAAGAGGTGAGAATCTTCGGTCTTGTGGCAAGTCCTATCAAAGCCAATGTTCCAACTTGGTGGTTCGCTTAAATGCTAACTAGTTTACCTAACGTGTGGGTGGTTCTTATTGTCAAGTTGGCTCATATGGATGAAGCTTGAGGTGAGGAGTGGGCACCAGAGGAGGACATCATTACCAAAGGGGCAATTGTGTCACAAGTTGAGGCATGAAATAAGAATTTACCTAAATATGTAAATGTAATTCAGTAGGTAAACCCTCCTATTGGATAACGATGATCAGGCCCCCAACAAAGTTGTGAACACGATTACCGCAGATCCCTACAGAGGAAGACCCACAAACTAACCCCACAACACTACAAGAAGGGAAGAGGTGCTAAATGTGCACCTAAAATGCAGAGGATCTACAACTACATCTTATTCTCTGAAAAGGACCTAAAGGTATCCAAATACCAAATTAGGACGCCTTTATCATCTTTATTAGAGTCACTGGTTTCGACATCAAAAAGGCAATGATCGACATTGGCAACACTACCAACGTCATCTTCAACAACACTCATGAAAAGTTGGTGCCTTAGTTGCAAAAGCACTTGAATCTATTCAACCATAACCTCTACGACTTCATTTACCAGCCTATCAAGGTTAGAGGTATCATTAAGCTATCGATGGAACTAGACAAAGGAAAGAACACCATTACACACGACAACAAGTTCATCATAATTAGTTATTGGTCTCTTTATAACGTGATACTTGGCTAACTTAGCTAGTTACTATTTAGCATGGTAACCTCACCTGTACACTTGAAGGCAAAGTTACTAATGCCCAATAAGATCAAAATCTACAAGAGAGATCAGACACTCTCTAATGACTATACCTTAAAGCTTTAATACAAGAAGAAGTTTATTAAATCGATACGACCTCAAAAGATGAGAAGGATAAGAGTAGGGTAGCAGAAGAAACAAAGGAAACTCAAGAGGATGACCTCGACCGAAAGATAAAGATTGGGATGACCATGTACCCAACCTTGAGAAAAGATTCATCTCATTCCTGCAAAATAACTTGAATTATTCACTTGGTCACTTGCTGACATGCCAGAGATCTGCCACAACATTAAACAACCCATCGCTTCCATTAACCCCACGGAGCTGGTCAAACAGAACTAGAGACGCTTCACTACCAAAGACAAGCAACCATCAAGAAAAGAGATCTAAAAGCTTCCTAAGGCCAGCTTCATTAAATAAGAACAATATCCTAAGTCGTTAGCCAATGTAGTCTAACTCAAGAAGGCAAGTGAAAAATAGATGATACGCGTTGACTAAACTAATCTCAACCAAGTCTACCTAAAAGACTATTTTCTACTATACAAAATAGACCAATTGATGGAATAAACATTGGGGCATGCACTTCTAAGCTCTATGGATGCCTTTTCTTACTATGACTAAATCAAGGTGACAAGCAGTAAAAAAAGTGGAGATACTTTACCACCAAAAGATAAGTAGCCATTAATGAAAGATCCAAAAGCTTCCAAGGCCAGCTTTATCAGACAAAGACGATACCCCACGTATTGGCTAATGCTGTCTAAGTCAAGAAGGCAATTGAAAAATGGAGGATGTATATTGACTATACTAATCTCAACCATCCTACCCAAATGATTGTTTTCCACTACCTAAATAAACCAATTACTGGATTAAACTTTAAGGCACGCACTTCTAAGCTTCATGGATGCCTTTTCTTGCTATGTCAAAGTAAAGCCTAAATATGAAATATATACTTTTTATCACATCTTCTATTACTACAAGGTGGTGCCCTTCTGCTTGAAGAATGTTGTGGCAACCTATCAACACTCAATAACTGAAGAATTCAAACAATAAGTCGGATGAAATATGGAAGCTTATGTTGATGACATGATCATCAAAAGCACAAAGCCAACCTACCACCTAAAAGACCCAAAGGAGACCTTCAACTGATTGCAACACTTCAAAATGAAACTAAATCCTTTGAAGTGTGGCTTTGGAGTAGTATTGGGAAAATTCCTAGGTTAGTTGGTCATGTAACGATGACTTGAAGACAATTAAAAAAATTTGAGTTATCCTAATATGCATCCCCAGGATGATTAAAGAAGTCTAACGGGTAGATTGCTACCCTAAAAAGGTTCGATCCTACCGTTGATGTAGATGCTTGGAATTCTTCAAGCTACTAAAAAACTTGACAAAGTTTCAGTGGAGAAAAGAATGAAAACAGATCTTTACGCAATTAAAAAAGATGTTAACTAACCCAACCACTTTCTCAAAATACCTCCTAAGCAAGGAATTATATCTACACCTCATAGTAAGTGACCATAATCTTTTATCAATTCAAGTATGCACCAAAGGGAAGAGGCCGAACCCATTTACAATGTAAGTCATGTTCTATAAGAACCAGAGCTGTAGTACACTAAAATGGAACAACTCACCTTAACAATGGTTGTCACAGTAAGAAAACTGAAACCTTACTTTGAGGCACATCAAATTGTTGTTCTAACCGATCATCTCCTAAGAACAATACTCTACAAACTCGATACTTCTAGAAGGATGATGAAATACGTCAGATCTTCCAATATTAATAGGTTGATTATTTCGCTCTTGTATCTTTCAAATGGAAAAAAAGTATCTTTGATAGCTCTTTCCTGAATTTGAAAGAGAGTACTTAGGTTCTCCCAATAACTAAAAAGTTTATCATGTCTTAATCTAACTAGAGTTTATAATGGTAGAGGAACTGGATCGGAAAAAGAGGGATTTTAGTTAAAGATATCTAATGAAATAGTTGTTAGAATTAGGAGTTAAGCACCCGCAACATACAATACAAGTCAAGAGAGACAATTAAAGCTTGAGCCCTATTCAACTTCATCATTGAATTCAGTGGCCACATAACTAGTGACAACCCAGATTAGTACCCATACTAGACCATCCACGTGGATAGGATAGGATGCAAGAATAGTCTTGTATTCAATGGCCCATTTAGAGAAAAAGTCTAATATGCACTAAAATTAGGCTTCAACACTAGCAATGACGAAGCAAAACATAAAGCCCCAACTATTGGCTGAGACTCACTAAGTATGTTAGAGCCAACAAATTGACAATCATATCCAACATAATGCTCATTATGCAGCAAGTGAACAACAATGATGAAACAAAAGGTGACAATATGGTAAAATACTTCGCTATCATTAAAGAGTTATTGAACAAATTCCCTTTCTAGACAATACACACAATACCAAAAGCCAAGAACAATGAGGTGGATAAACTATCTAAATTCACCTCAATGAACATAACCTATTAGGAGGAAAAGACAACAAAATTTTGATTAAGTATCTCCTTCACAGAAGTGTTGATAGGAAGAATGATGCAATGTTGGAAGCTAATGAAATAGATAAGGGAAAGGAGAACCAAATGACGCAAACCAACGGCTACCTAAAATATGGTTCCTTGCCTTCAAATAGAATAGAGGCATGACAGCTAATGTACAAAGTCACCAGCTACACTCTTCTCAACAACATACTATACAAATAAAGACTCATTCTCCCTCTCTTCTGATGCCTCATAGAGGAGTAAAGGCAAAGGGTCTTCTACAAGCTACATGTACGAATCTATACTAATCATGTAAAAGGCTAAAAGATTTTGCTATGAGCATTCATAATAGGATATTTTTGGCCAACCATGAAGTGTGATGCCAACAACGTTATCCAAAAGTGTTAACAACTTCAAAAGCACACCCCATTAGCACATACCCATAGCAGCCTAATATACTACCTAACAAGTCCAAGGCCATTGACCCAATAGAGAATAGATATACTCGGTCCCTTCTCAAAGGCCAAAGTACAAAGGTAATACACCATAGTGGTCGTAGATTACTTCACTAAATGAGTCAAAGAAGAGGCATTGGCAGAACAAAGAAGTACACGAGAACTTCATGCTTAATCACATTATAACATGCTTCAGGGTGTCGTCTATCTTAATCATAGAAGAAGGGACACAATTTAACAATAAAAAAAATCTAGAAATTTTGTTTGAAATACCAAATCGATATTTAGTATAAATATGTGGCGTACCCTTAAACTAATAGACAAGTTGAAGCCATAAATAAGATCATGTTTGATAGTTTTAAGAAGCATATAAATAGAGCAAAAGGAAATTAATTAAACAAACTCCAAAACATCATGTGAGGGTATAAGACAATCCATCGAACTATGATGGGTGAAATACCTCATCGCATTGCCTTTCGTATCAAATTTGTATACCCCATCAAGCTCGAGCCCCCAAATATTCACTCTCTAGCAACCTATTTCACAATAAATTAGATTGGCTTATAGGCTAATCTTAACACATTGGATGAATGGTTGCACAATATTATGGCAAGGTAGTCAAGCACACAATATTCAAGCCTAACAACCTAATATGCCAAAAACTTGAAGCTATGGGATCTTAAAAAGGTAAAGGCAAGCTTGTCATTGACTAAAAAGACCCAATACAAATAAAAAAAAGACATAGGTAATGGGGTATGCAAATTGGAAAGACTAAACGACTAGCTCATACCACACACATGAAATAGTTACAACCTAATGTCACTTTTGGTACGCATGAGTGATTAGGATTGGAATGGAATGGGTTTGAGAAAGAAAAATCTATTCCTATATTTGAAAGATCACATGAAATGGATTGGCTAAAAAATGTAATTGTTAGGAATGTCCTTAGTAATAAATATAAAATATGAATACATGATAAGATAAAAAAAAAAAAGTAATTTCACTACATATAATTAATAAGGGTGGAATGGAATCACGATTCCGCCTTCTCGAAGGGGGAATAGAATCACGATTCCACCTTCTCAGAGGTAGAATCGAGTTCCACTTCAAAGCTGAAATCATCAATTCCAAGAAATCGCGATTCCAGCTTCTAGAAATGCTTCCAAATATTGGGAAAGAGAATGGAAACTGGAATCATCAATTTGAAGGAATTGCGAATCCGGCTCCTAAAAACGCTTTCAAACATTAGGAAAGGGAATGAAAGCTAGAATCGTGATTCCATTCCAGCTTACTCCTGCGTACCAAACATGCCATAAGGAAATATTTCTGTTAATCATAAATTACCAAATAAGTAAGAGTTTATTAAGAAACTTTAGTATTCAGTACCCTAAATTCACCTTCTTAACACATCCTACTCATGTAGAATCAAGGCCATCCGCTCAAAGGGTAACTTCCATACAAGAAATGAGTTTTTCTACTTGGAGGGTAACTCCCTTAAAAACTCAGCTCTTTAGCTCAAAGAGTAACTCCCACACTCAAAGATAGCTTCCATAAAAATCAAGCTCTTTAGCTTGGAAGGTAACCCCCATACTCAAAGGATAACTCTTGCATTCAAACGATAACTCCGATAAAAATTGAACCCTTCAACTCGGAAAGTAACTCACATGTGTAAAGGGTAACTCCCATAAAAATTAAACACTTCAGGCCAGAAGGTGATTCCTACGCTTAAAAGGTAACTACTAAAATACCATGTTTTTCAACTTGAAAGGCTTAGTCCTAAGCACAACTAAAGGTAACTCTCGTTAAAAAAACCAAGCAACTTAGCTTAAAGGGTAACTCTTAAAAGAAAAAGGAAGGCAATGCCTACACAAACCAAGCCCCATAGCTCGAAGGGCTCTTCCACACGAAGATACAACACCCTTCAGCATGCAAGGGAAATCTTACTACATGGATCTTAGCCCTACAACCACTCACTTACATACATATTGAAAAGAAAAACCAAAACTCGACAAATCATAACATTAATATAAAAAATGAACCACAAAAGAAATCCACACAACCAACATCAAGCTTAAGAAAAACACATAAGTAAACTTCAACAATCATGGAAGGAGATACATTACTAGGAATCCAAAAAAATATTACACAAACAATGCTGCCATACTAGTGGACAAAACTCCTTACAAATAAAGGAGACCCAACTCAACAAGTCCATCTACAAATACAAGAAACAAAGCTTAGGCATTTCACATTTTTAGCTACGTAAGAATGCAACACCTTACCAGGTAGATAATCATCACCTTCAGCGAACTGGCTAGCATTAACTGGAACAAACTTTAACACGCAAGACTAAACTGTTAAACACCACCTGAAGGCATAATGGGATAGGAGGTTAGGTACCAAAATCGCTGGTATGTGTGTTGTGTGATTCATGTGACAGTGATTCAATTTGGCCGAGTTTTAAAATTTATAATTCTATATGTGAATCCCAATCACAGTAAACACAATAGACAAACACACCTATTATCGCAATAATGAATTCAGTATAGAGTCATTTTCACCTAGAGAACTTGCCAAATACTACTACTCATCCCTTTCCTATTATTTAGACCCAAAAAAAAAAAAAAAACAAGCGGCTTTCATATTAATCTATTAAAACTATGATTAACTACTGCTATAAACTAAATTTGACTCATAGTGCAGTTCACAAATAGGTTTAAGGGTTAACGGTAAAATGGTACTTAAACTTTTGCAAAAAGAACAATTAAGTAGCTAAGGTTTGGTTTTGAACAATTTGGTACCTAAACAAAATTTTCGTTGACTTTTTTCATACCTGAAGTTTGGTTTTAACAATTTTGGTACCTAAACAAAGTTTTTATTGACTTTTTTCATACTTGAAGCAAGTAAAATGAGGTATAAAAAAATTCTACGAAAAGATTGTTCAGGTACCAAATTGTTAAATCAAACTTCAAGTGTGAAAAAGTCAACGAAAACTTTATTCATCTACCAAATTAATCAAAATCAAACTTCATGTATCTAATTGTTCTCTTTTTGAAAGTTCAGGTATCATTTTTGTCATTATCCCTTTTAATTACAAAGACAATTAGATTTTGTTTCACCACTAAGCCCTATCATGTAACTCAATAAATTCTCATTAAACATATCAATTTCTTGAATGCCAAATCCAATATTATAAATAATTGTCTTTCTTAAGATCATTAATCGTTAATCCTAAGTTTATCAATCAAAATCTCTTCTTAGACCAATATCAATTTAGAATTGCATTAAACACTAGAATTCATTAAATCAATTAATCAAGAGCAAAATGATTTCACCAGTCTATCTCTAAAGTTATGAGTAATCTTCATCAATAGCTTAGATTTATTCATTAAAATGATTTTTCAATCAATTCCAATAAAATCATACATGAATCCATATCGTGCACTATATAAATTCAAGATCTATTAAGCACAAGCTATTGAATTAAAAAATCAATATAACTTTCATTAAATCATAGCAGAAGTTACGTGAATGAGGCTTAAGGATCCGTAAAATCTAAGATGTACAGTTACTTCTCCATAGATAAATCAATGTTATTCATAAAATTAGAGAAATGAAATAAGAACATGTTGAGAATAAGCTTGTTAAATGTGGTAATTTTTGCAATTCAAAGGTCGTTGAAGTCTGATGAATGGTCTTCTTGAGTTTCTCTTAGAAACTTGAAAACAAGTTATGAATCCAACCAAATTGTATAAACCCTACTAACATTGTAATTCACTGTATTTTCTACTAAGTGTGCTATATGTCCTTAGGTTTCATGCAAAAAGCTCTATATATAGTATTAATATAGATGACATGGCAAAAAGATAAAAAAAATATATATAACAGAATCCATGTCAAACAAGAATGATGCGCCCTATAGCACGGCCACACCTCAAGCCATGTCTCCCAATTTTAATTGTGTCCTAACCCTCACACGGCCGCGTGGTTGCTAGTGTCTTCAATTGTAGATAGATCCTCCTACAACTGCATTAAAATTATAGATGAGTTGAGAATTGATACTGGCTTAAGCACGGTCGCATAAGGGAAAGTGTCCTAAATTGTGGATGAATGCATTAGACTTGCACACCTGCACTATTGATGGTGTCATAATATGGAAGAATTTCATTTAACTCTTAGTATGTCCATTTGTGCTACCAAGGCATTGACTGTGTCAAAAGCTGTGACTTTATCTTCATTTGAATACACCCATGCCTTTGCTCACGCCAGCTTCCCTGTCTTTATGATTTTTTGATTCTTTGTGTTATTGATTCATCAATTGATGATGGAGTGTCTAGATAAGTTTCATTTACATAAGATCAACAAATAACCATGTTAAGCAGCAATTCTTAGAATTATCAATGAATATGAATGCAAAATGAGTCCAAATAAACCATAAATGCATAAAGTAAAGTAGTATTATCAATAATCCATAGATTGAGCGTGGTTAACATGAGATTCCCCTCCTACCTCAACTTCCCCATCATCATCCAAGGGTAGCTTTAAGCAGTTCCACTAAGACAAATCAAGATGGGGGTAAGCTCTCGGACGGTACCGCTAGAGCTGTGCACACGGGGCGGGTTATGTAGGCCAGCCTGTTTAAACCATAAAAAATATGAGCTGGGCTAAAAATTTTAACCCTGTTTAATGTGTGGATAAAATTGGCCCCTCGCATAACCGTGGTTTAAGCAGGTTAACTCATCGCGGGTCAGGTTGGCCTGCGAACCCGCACTAAAAAAACAGAAATATATATCTTAAAAAAAACCCTAGATGACTATAGTCACGTTACTTTATGCTCTTTCTTTTTCTCAAACTTCATCTTTGTGCCTTTAGTTATCCTCTCCGCTCCCTCCCTCTCTCTCTCTTTCTCTTTGTGCTTGTGTTGAATTAAATCTCACTCCATATCGATGAGGGTAGTGTTCAGTGTTCACCACTCCAAGTACCCTCTCTTTCTTTTCTTCTCGCTCTCTCTCTCTTTCTGTCTTTGAAGTCACTTGTTGGGGATATATATATACACGTAAGTTGGTACGTATCGCAAATATCATGTACTTATTTAATGCTCATGGTGTCCGATTAATTCTTAGATTATAATTTAGGTTTGTGTCAAGCTTTTTTTCGTGATTTCCAATACACGACAACTAAAGTTTTTATTTTAATTCGTGTAATAGGTATGGGTCAGTTGAAGTTTTGATTTTGATGTTGTTTTTTAGTACCCATTTTTGAATTCAATAACCCTAGTTATAGCTTATGCAAGTAGATTAGGCTTAGATGATGTTAAATTTCAAGGTTCCATTCTAATGTGAATTGTGGAGATATTACTAGTGTCATGGGGTTCCCAGGAAAAAATAAGATTGGGGAACTCAGCATGTCCCCGAGGTCATTTTGAGTTTTATCCCCTGTTTTCATATCATGGCGGGGAAAAAGGCTGGTCCATGATTATTTTTGGGGGAAAATAAATATTTAATTTCATTAAATGAGGAAGACAAGTGGAAAGGCTAGTTCATGATTTTTTTTTTTTTTTTGGCCAAAGGTTGGTCTGTGATATAAAAATGCCAATTCGAAGAAGCAGAAGACATGGTTTCTTATGGAGTACAAGAAATCTTGAAGCACATATATTGAAGTATCAGGAAGTAGTTAAAAAAAATGAAGTTGTACGTATGCATTGCTCTTGAACTTTATCTGAAGGAGCTAGTTGTTGGTAGATTAGACTGTGCCTCAATAGGAAAATAGTTAAAAAAAATTGATGCAATACCCAATCGACTTTCACAACTTGCGAGTTTTATATGGTTTATGCAAATTAATGTAC
The DNA here is from genome assembly GCA_024138025.1 of Combretum micranthum. NCBI lineage: Eukaryota > Viridiplantae > Streptophyta > Magnoliopsida > Myrtales > Combretaceae > Combretum > Combretum micranthum. Next base: position 814,716 of record JAMXBD010000053.1, read on the forward strand.
CTTGATGGAGCTCACAAAGAGAATGCTAAGTGGGATGGTTTCGGAAACTTACCGGTGGTTATAAAATCAAGTATCATGCATATGGGTTGGGTATTAATTCTATTGAGATTGACTTCACTTCTCCTTTCAAATGGATTGACATGATGCGGAATTGGAAAAAATTTGACAAGCCTTGATATTTTAACACTTGCCACCTTCTTTCAACTAAAGTTTCTTTCATTATCTTCCCAAATTACTTCCATTTCAATAGGTTATTGTTGGTTCAGTATTGCATTAAATTTCATACGGTCTAATGGCTGAGATATGTTCCTATTTAAGAAAGTAGAGGAATAAAGGGTAGTTCAATGGTTTACTTGGACCAATCAATACATTACATATTTCCTCTTCTTCTGTCTAAATATAGCTTGTAAATTTAACCCATCTATTACTAGGTACTGGCCATACAAGGTAACTACTTTTCGTTGGCTCTAAAGTCTTTAAATTACAAAAGATAGGACCTTTTGAGAGTACTTCATTTAATAGAGAATTATATGTTATTATCTATGCTGGAGAAAGTTTTTGTAATGACCTCATGCTATCATTGTCATTGTCCACCAACAACTTTTTTTTTATTACAATATCAAGTATTAGATGGTCAGGAAAAAGTTTTAAAAAATTCTCATTTTTAGCAAACTTATAAAATGGGTTGACTTAGTTTATTTCAGCTCCTTTTTTTTTTCCTAAATGTCGTGTCGCATAAGCCTATTTGTACTGGCTTCTCCAAGGTACATCTCTTTTCTTAAGTTTCTTTTTTTTTCTTTTCCTTTTTTTATTTGAACCATGATGTCAGTGTTACATAGTTGGTTGGCCTTCCTCTTCAATATTCTAATTTTATTAAATTTATCTTGTTTAATTCTATTGAAAGATTAAAGCTTGCTAATGTTAGTGATTTTCTTTTAGTTATATATTTGTGATGGTATAATATAAATTATATAGGTGACATGGAATTGAATTTTTCTATATCCTAGAATTGTTATTGATAGGAAAATTCTAGTTTGCTATCAAAATTTTCTAGGAATGGAGTTTTAAATTGATACATGTATCTGTCAAAATAAAAAAATAAACAAATTAAGAGTTATTGTAATAATATTCTTGCTTAATGAATGCATATGTTTTGCGTCTTTTATATTACATTTATTTTTCTTTATGGTGTATTTTTTAGAATGGATAATGCAAGAAATAATACAACCATACGACAAATTAATGTGGATGATCAATCAGAAGTAGCTGCATCTAATGCTAATAAGCATAATTTAACAGGAGGATCCCTTCAATCTAAAGAACCTCCAAGTAAGAAGACCCGATCAACCTCTTCTGATGTTTGGGTAAAATTTACAAAAATAGGTGTAGGAAAAGATGGTAAAGAACAAGTGAAATGTAACGGGTGTGGGAAAGAATATGTTGGTGGTGGACGGCAGTATGGAACATCAACCCTAAGTCAGCATCTTCTAAAATGTAATTTGAGTTATAAACCTAAATTTGGTGATGTGAGTGATGTGATAATTGATCATTCTAGGAAGTTAAGACCAAGAAAACCATATCTAAAAGTTGATTGCCAAATTATGCCAATGGCAGTTATTGAGCATAATCTTCCATTTTCATTTGTTGGGTATAGGAGGATCACACAATTTAGAAGATTATATGTTCCTGATTATATGCCCATTTCTAGGAAAATTGCCACATCAGATGTTTATAATTTGAATATAGCCCAAAAGGCGAACATGAAACAAATTCTACAAAAAGTTCGTGGTAGAATTTGTTTGACATCTGATTTATGGACTGCTTCATCAAGCGATATTGTTATATATGTTTGACTGTTCATTTTATGGATGAAAAATGGAAACTTCATAGTAAAATTCTTTCTTTCTCCAAATTGTCTCCTCCCCACTCAGGCTTTGAATTATCAAAAAAGGTGATTGAATTTTGAAAGAGAGGGGAATAGATAAAAAAATATTTTCTCTTACATTGGATGATGCATCTGCTAATGATTGTATGCAAGACTACTTAAAAGATCAACTAAATTTGCAAAATAGTTTGTTGTGTGCTGGTGAATTCTTTCATATTAAATGTTGTGCCCATATTCTTCATTTAATTGTTAAAGAAGGTCTGATAGTGGTTAATCAAGCTTTGCATAAGATAAGGGAGAGTGTGAAGTATGTGAAGGGTTCAAAGAGTGGGATAAATCATTTTGGGAGTTTGTTAGTCAAGTTGGCGATATTGAAACTGGAGTTGGTTTGCGTTTGGATGTATCCACTAGATGGAACTCTACTTATTTTATGCTTGATGGTGCATTAAAGTATAGACATGCTTTTTGTTGCCTTCAATTGAGTGATTCTAATTATAAGTATTGCCCTTCAACGGATGAGTGAGAAAGAGTAGAGAAGATGTGTAAGTTCTGGAGTCCTTTTTATATCATCACAAACTTAATGTCTGGTTACTCTATTCAACTTCAAACTTGCATTTTTTGCAAGTTTGGAGAATTGAATGTTTGTTGAAGGGTAAAGATCTTGTCATAAGCAACATTTGTTTTAAGATAAAGCAAAAATTTTGATAAATATTGGAAGGAATATAGCATTACCCTTGCGCTTGAGGCTGTCCTTGACCCTCGAATGAAGTTTAATTTCTTAAAATTTTGCTTCGATGAAATTGATCCTCATACTTGTGAAGAAAAGTTGACCAGCATATAGAACAAGTTGTATAAGCTTTTTAAAGAATATGACAAGTGCAGTACAACTGATATGAATTCCACAAGCTTCTAAGTTGGATCATCTTCTCAAATTCAATAGACACTTGAAAGTGGATCTAAGGGAATGGTAACAGGGAACCTAGGATTTGGAAATGGTTTAGGTATTGATTTTGCTACTTTAGATGTAACTTTACCTATCACTTTAGTTATTTATTCATTTTATAATTGTATATAATTTTATGTACTAATATTCAATGCTAATTTTTTTTTTCACTATGATGTAGGAGTATTGTCAGGTTGAAGCGGAAAATACTAGGAAGTCTTCTTTAGATCTGTACTTAGATGAGCTAATAATGGATATAAACTTCTTTCAAGAATTAGATGTGTTACAATATTGGAAGACTCAAAGTCAAAGGTATCCTAATTTATGTGTTATGGCTATGGATGTGCTTAGCATTCCAATTACCACAGTAGCATCTGAGTCAGCTTTTAGCATTGGTGCCCATGTTCTTACTAAGTATCGTGGTTCTCTTCTTCCTTCAAATGTGGAAGCTTTAATTTGTACTTGAAACTGGTTAAAAGGAGTTTTTGATGAAGGTAGTTTATTTTATTCCTTTTTGTAAAATTTTTCTTTCAATGTATAATTTTAAGCTTAGAACATTTGAAACTAATTTATTCATGTTATTTGTGAGTTGTAGATGATGATGAAGAAAATGAGCCAAGCATGTCAAAGCAGGACTCAAATTTAATTGTTCATGAGGATGGTTAATGGAATGATGGGCATTTTGTCAGTTATGAATTTATGATTTTTTACAATATGTTTCAGAATTTAAAATTTTTTGAGTTGTTACTTGGACAATATGGCTATGGATACTATTTTATAATTTCGGTGCAATGCAGTAGGTCTTTATCTTTTCCATGTAGTAGCTATTTGGACAATATGTAATTACATATTTGGGACATTTATTTTTCCGCTCATATGTTCATTTAAGTTTTTGCACACATATGCTATGTGTTTTTAATTTTATATTATATATATATATATGAAAATATATAATTTCAAGTTGATATGGTATTTTTATGCTTCTAGTTCCAGTTTACATTATATATACTACAGCTGTGTTCCAGTTTACATAATGGCAGAAGTTTCAGATTTGACAACAAAACTTTGGTGTGTGCAGTGTATATATATTGAGAAATTAGTTTAGATATTGGTAACATCAAAGTTTTGAAGGTGTTACCAACATCTAAATTGATTTCTCAAAGGATTTTATTCACTCAAATTAATATAAGAAAAAAGATCAATTTTTTAAGCAATCAATCAAATTATTAAAATTTTAAATTTGAATATTTATATTTTTTTTAAATATTAGCAAGTTTGCGGGCCAACCCATTTATCCAAACAACCCGTACAGGGTGGGTTAGGTTAAAAATTTCGACTCGCATAGCATTGTGGGCCAAAACGAGCTAGCCTGCATAACCTGCAGGCTGAAGCGGGGTAGAATGGGTTGGTCCGCATAACCTGTTTACACAGCTATAAGTACTGCTGATGTCATCAGCTTTCTTGCCTTAACCCAACATCTTTAAACGAGTCATCCTTGACATGGTCCTCCATGACCTTAATGCGAATGGTTTCCAGGATGACCTTATCATGCTCATAATGAGCAACCACCTCTTCATGCGATACGTGCTCGACATAAATCTTGAATTTCCTAGACTCTAAGAATCAAATGGCGGACCTCAACTCGATGAAATAACCAAAATCAGATCTGAAACTTCACGAACCTTGGTATCATTAGATGGAATTGACCTTGACCCTGTAGTTGAGTAATTCAAAGAACCTTCATATGAAGATTGCGACCCTATTGGAAATACCGACCAAGAACCTTGATATAATCGAAGAACCCAACAAGAAATCAAATTCATGAAGAGATTCACAAGTTCTCAAAAGAACTCAAAGAGAAAGGAATTATCTCAATTGTATTTTCAAAGGAAAATATGTTCTGTAATCTGATTTGTCTATATATCCCATTGATTATTTACTAGCCTTTATATATAGGCTTATTATAAGGTAGTTATATAATCGTAACTGAAAAATATAATTGTGATAGTTGTGTAACTGATAACGTAACTGAATAGCATAATTGTAATTAATCCCTCCATCAATTAAAAAAATAAAAATAAAGAAATTCAAAAAGACACAAAAACTAAATGAAAGCCGGCAGTGTTGGGTCGGGGTACAGCCTTTTGCAGCTCCAATTCTTCAAGTCCTTAATCCTTAGTATCTCTAACTATTGTATAGGTTTGCTTGACTCATGTTTTGATCATTGAAAGTACAATCAATGGGTCTCTAACTCTTTGAAATTGATTGTTGGACTTGGAGTTGATCGGCTGTAATGTTAATGTTATCAAATCCTCAACATCATGCTTCTTTCAAGTTCCTTCAACTTACCTCAAAGCTTGGCCTCACAGTTTCCCATCTACCTGAACCCGCCCTAAGCATTGCTGATAGCCTTCACCGCCTGGTTTAACTCGATCTCAAAATGATGCAACTGATTAGTCATCCTCTTATTCGCATTCTCCAGCTTCCAAGCATATACCTTGACATCTTGTTGCCTTTCCTTAAAAGCTGGGAACTTAGTCTCCAGTGTCTATTGACACTCGAAATATTGAACCTAAAGCTTATCAAACCTCTCCCTGATAGACATCCTTCTCTTCATACCAATTCTACTATTAGTTTGGCCCTGGTGGCCTTATGCCACCCTTACTAAAATCAAAGTTAGGAAAATCATACTATACCCTATCATCCAACTTGATGAGTTGTCACCACTATCCATCATACTAGAGATATGCATGGAAAATTTCAAGAGAAAAACGATAATAAAATAGATTGTGGAGAAACAAAGATGTCGAGGATGTCAAGCCTAAAAAATTTCCTTTTCTTTAATTTGGATCCACACTAAGCCCGACCTACTTAATATGGATACTCAACATAATTAAAGAAAACTTTTAAAAATCCATTTTGAAAAATTATTAAAAATCGACTTGGGGCGGGCTAACTCTAATTTATGGTACCAGCCTACAGGTTTTTCTATAAATCAACTTACAAAAAAAATACGAACTAGAGAAAACATGTGATCGAGCTAATCTATTACTTCTAATGGATACCACTTGGGGGCTTTCAAGAATTAAATGGGCCTTAATTAAAATAATCATTTTCATTTTTATATAGGGTAAATTACAACAAAATGTATCAACAAGTTCATTCAACGTATCAATATTTCGGGTGGTTAAAAAAAGGAATCAAAGTTTGGAGACTAGTTCATTTAAGATATCAACTTTTCAAGTGATTAAAAAGAGGTATCAATATTTTGCAGAGTAAATCAAAGAAGAAATAAATAATTGATTATTGATGAAAATTATGAAAACTTAATTGAAAACTAATCGAAATATTGATACCTTAAATAAATTTTGTAAAACATTTATACCTCATTTGACTCACTTTGTGAAACGTTGATACATTTTTTTAACCACTTATAACATTAATACGTCAGATGAACTTACATCTAAATGTTGATACAGTATGGTGTAATTTACCCTTTTTACATATACATATTTACATTGATAAAAGAAAATCATGAAAACAATAAAATAATAAAGATTACCTTAAATTTGCTAAGATCCTAAAACCTAAAATAACAAAAGTTAGTCAAAATATTCAATTCATGAAAAAGTGAAAAAAATTAACCAGATTAGTATGAGTCGGTAAACAAATAATAAGAATTTTTAAAAAAAGATATAAAATATTTACAATAGTGTAAAGAATGTAAAATATGTTAAAATGCCAAAAATGAGAAAAATATGTTTTACATTTTTAAGGTTGCCCCATGGGTATCTATGTATTCGCTATATCAAAATTAAACCTCCTAGTTCATTTTTATAAAAAAAACTTTAAGATGTGGGTAGCTTTTACTTGAGAAAAATATCAGGTTTATGTTTTTAATCAAATTGAGTTTTATTTAAGAAAAATCTCTAATGGTCTAGTTTTGACGTCCAATTTTTAGAAGATCTAATCCAAGTTGCTAATTTTAGAAAACACCGATTAAGTATTTTTATTTTGAGAAAACGAGTCTAGTGACAAAACATAATTTCATGTAATGCAAACCTTAAAATACTAAAACATGTAATTTTGTTTAAAAAGAAATTCACATTTATCACCAAATTAAATTTTTTTGATAATAATAATAGACTTTTTATATGAAGTAAAAATTCCTAACACGCCTAAACATGAGAAGAGAAAATGACTTTGATAAAAGTGTTAATGAACAAAACGGTACCCGAACTTTTGCAAAAAGAATAATTAGGTATCTGGTACCTTGATAAAGTTTTCGTTGAATTTTTTCATCCCTGAAGTTTGGTTTTGATAATTTTGATACTTGAACAAAGTTTTTGTTGCCTTTTTTTTTTTTTTTATACCTGAAGCGAGTGAAACGAGACCAAACTTTAGGTATGATAAAAATTAATGAAAACTTTGTTCAGATATTAAATTGCTTAAAACCAAACTTCAGTTACTTTTTTTTTTTTTTTGCAAAAATTAAAGTATTTTTTTTTTCTCATCATCCCTTGATAAAATGGACAATTTTTTAGAAAAACATTATAAAGTCGCTTTTAAAAAATTAAAAAAAAAAAATAAAACTAATGTCCAAATCTAATACTTTTTTCATGTAAAAATATGATTTCTTATTAAAAAAAATGTGATGCATAATGTGGTGTAATTTTATGAAAATCATGTAAGTTGACTAAAATTATGCTAAATTGACAAAAGGATGCAAAATTATGAAGAATTTGACTTTTGTGAAAAATATGCAATTCTTTGAAAAATATAAATTTTCGAAAGAACGATGCAATGAACGTGTGATTCTCCTGATTTGATTAAACAAGCATATGTATAATTATACTACTGTATATACTAACATTATATATCACCAGCAATTGTGAATATGTTAGTAATTGTAATTAGTAAAAAATATATAATAATCATACATCAATTCTAATAGACATAAGAAAACAATAAACTATATGATTCAATATCCTGCAGAAAATAAACAACAAACTAGCAATCTACCAAATTGGTATTCTGGATTAAAAGAAATAAAACATTAAAAAAATCTTTTTGATTCTTTTTTTGAATAAAATAAGGGCTAATATTACAAATGGTATCTAAAATTTAAAATTGATCAATTAAGTATCTAAAAGATTTTTTCGTATACACTAACAGTTTCTCTATCAAGTTATTTCAAGTGCTAAATTGATCAATTTCAAAGTTCAAGTACTAAATTGATCATTTTTAAAGTATAAATACGTTATTATATATTTTTTCAAAGTTTATGTATAATTCGCGACATTATCCCATAAAATAATAAAAATAAATAAAGCAATAATGAGTAATGAGAAGGGGGGGGGGGGGGGGGGGGGGTGGGGGGTGTGGGTGGGTTGGGTGATAAAAAATCAACCTATGTAGATTACACTAACATTAGCATTGTGTTTGACAATATTTTCAAGGTTAGAAAGCTGTGGAAAGTTATGGAGAGGAACATAGAAGGGAAAAAAATTAAAGGAAGGAAAGTTTTTATTGCGTTTGAATATTAAAAATAGAAATGAATGGAAATAAAAGAACACATGATCGAAATACCTTTTGTTGTTTTTTTTTTCTCCACTTTTAAGGGTACATTTGTAATTTTCTTCTACTTCCACTCCTTTTCTTCCCTTTCTCTCCAAATTTGAAGAGAAAATTTTCGACCTTCCTAATGGAAATATTGTCTCCATTTTCATAATCTTTCCACCACTTTGAAATAGCCAAACACACATTTTCATCTTATTTCCACATCTTTCTCTTCTTTTCCTCAAGTTTCCACCATATCCAAACACAACATAACTAGATGGCATTTTACCTGGGTCAGCACATAAGAACGTTAGATACTTCTCTCTCTCATCTTGGTTGTCATGGACATCATGACAATACTAAGGCACGTGCAAATTGGTGTCTTAGTCGATTTCTAGGTTGTAGGGCATTTAAGTGTGGTGCACGATGGAGATTAGGTTGATATGGATAATCCATGAGGATTTAGATGAAAAGTTTACAATACTGTGACTCTAAGGATCATTAAAAACACAATGGTATATGTTTTTCGCTCAATTTTAGACGTAGAGATGGAAAAGCTAGAGAGAGAATGATAGTTTCGTTAAAAGAAAGCGTGGGTCAATGAAGAAGATGATTGAGTCGACTTAGTCCTTCGTGACTCAGTGTAGAAGATGAGTTTTTTATTTTTTTATTTTTGGTCGAGAGCCTCTCCAATTTCGATCCCCCATCCTTTGTACCCTAGATGGCATAAATGTGTTCTTTAGATTAGGGTTTTTGGTCTTTTTTTTTTAATTCCATAATGCTTAAAAACTCATGATTTTTTCTCCAAATTCAATCTTGACCTTACACAAGTCTTTTTTATGAATCTTATATAAATTTTGAGTTTTTATTAATCTCTTTATTATGTTCATAAAGAATCCCAAGGAAAAAAATTCAAGTTTTGACTTTCCATGTGCTTTTCCTTTCTTCTTCTTCTTCTTTCTTCTCTCCTCTCCTTTCTTTCCATTTCTATGCGATTTTCTTTCGTTCTCTCTCTTTATAGGAAACTTTTGGAGGCATGCAATAATATTTTTCTTCTTTTCTTTTTCTTTTTTTAATTTCATTTTTCCTTTTATTTTTTTTCTTATTTTGATTTTTTTACTTTCTTCTTCTTTTATTTTGAATTTTCCGTTTTTTTTTCTTTATTACTATTTTTCTTCTTTTCTATTAAGGGATTCACAAACAAAAATTTAATTGGTAAAAAAAATAAAACAATAATAGTGATGATAATCCATGTGAATTGATTTGTTGCTTCCCAATGCTACTTTAGCACAGACTTCCACAGCCCCATTAATATTCAAATTTGAAATTCAAATAAATTTCTTGCCTCATTTTTAAAACATATGCCGTGAAAAGGAACCCACATATGTGGATTAGTAGATTCACACCCTAACCTTGACCTTGAGATATAACGCATACACTACAACCACTAAGCTAGTTTTATTTCTAATTGTATGTTGTGACAACTAATATTAAATTCATGAGCACTCTAGAAATCTCAAATGAGTTGAACTTGAAAACCTATGTGCACCATATTTCCTTAATAAAAACATAAAACACATAAGTTGGAATATTCTTAAAATGGGATTAATTTTGCTAAAATAAAATTAATCATGGGTTACACCATGCTTATTTTTTAATAAAATAGACTATGCATTTGAAAAAATAATTTTAAATAAAATTGGCCTTTTTTTTTTAAATTACTCTTGTCTAGCCAAATTACATGTGTATTTAGGTTCTATTGACACCTGATAGCCTTGGAAAGTCAATTATTAATGCCACCCACTCTTATTATTTTATTTTTTTTTTCAATTTGTTTTCTTTTTTGAGTTTTCTCAATTTTGTTCTTCTTTTATTTCATTGCAATTTTTTTTTGTAACCTTTGTAATTTTTTGAACCTAGCAAAAATTAAAAAGAATAGAAGAGGGCAAAAAATGGGATGTCTACAGAGGACGAGAAGTAATGACTAACAGTAAGCAAAACAACATTGTTCATACAAATTAAAGATAGTAGAAAGACTTTGTTAGTTTGCTAACACTATCTTGTGGTCGTGGCGACTAACAAAAGTAGCCACATACTTTCTCGATAACTTTGAGGTAGGTCTTTCTCACTATTATGGTCACTAAATAAGTCAGTAGATTGTCATACCCCGTTTGATGTTAAGCTTACAAGAGTAGTGGTCGGCAAAACCACATTATCCTTTAGTTTACCATTACCAAAAGAAATCATGTGCATGGACCTCCCTGGACTCCCATAGTGAGACACCATGCCAAGAAGAGAGGGTGGTGTCCAAGCATGGACGACCCCTTTGCTTAATCAATCCTCCACCATAATGAGTTATTTTCACTTCTTCTGACAAGCTGGTCTCTCTCTATTATAAGAGTTAGCTACCCCTCTCGAATGACAACACCTTATTGATGAGTGTCGAATCCAACAAAATTAAATAACCTACTCTTAAAATTTTGCAAATAGTAGTGAGCAGGATCGTCTCCACAGGGACTGGGGAAAATCTATCTCTATTTTAATAACTAGCAAAAGGGAATAAAAATCGGGGGTTTTGTATAAACGATTAATTAGAAAATAATTGATTTCTAAAATTAACAAATACGTTTATTATGTAAATTCAATAGTAACAAGTTCTAACCAAAGAATTATCACGATTCAATTCATAAAGATGATCATTGATGCAAGGATTGTTATTCTAATTCATGAATAAATTGGTTATGACCTTCAACAAGCTCTGAAATCTATCTCTCCTTAGAATATCGATAATCAAGATACGATCTTTAATTATTCCCTTATTGATTAGACAACCCTAAATAAGCTCTTAAGATTTAATCTATCAATAGCATTACTAATTAGAGAGACTACCAATTCTAATCAACAGATCAAAAGCATGAACTATTTAAATTAGATCATAAATCACCATAACATAAATCAATCACTTATTCTGCAACAATCATGTTATCGTATTACTTATATTGGAACAATCAAACAATTACGGATTTGACATTCCAAATAACAATAATCGCTTTGTCAATCAAACAAATAGGCCTAATTCGTAATGATCAATCAAAACAATTCTAATAATTCAAATAGATGAAGTATGAATATTCATAAACAAAATAAACTCAATATTCAATTGGATCTCACAATCTTTGATGAATTGATCCCGTAATAATCCTCGGCTAGATTGAGTAATTAGTTACTCATGATCAAGAAAATAAAACTAGGGTTTCTTGAGAGCATCAATAACAAGAACAAACAATGAAAGAATAATGAATGAATCCTTTTTCTCTCTCCTATTTCTTTATATATGTGAGATAAACATCAGATAAAGAGTGTTTTTCGCATGAAAGATGGCTGGGGCATGTCGCAACAAGGCTGGCAGCTATTATTCGCGAAACAATGGTGATGATGGCCGGCTCCATGGCCGGCGGCCATGATCTCCCAGTGCCGGCCATGAATGTTGGCCGGCGGCTTTTCCATGATGGCTGGCGGCTTTGGGTGTTCTGGACGAGTTTTGAACCTTGTATATCCTCCAAATGTGTTTGCTATTGCTATAGTTCATGAGAAAACTAATAGTAATGATAGCAAATCATCCCGAGTTTGGAATGAAATTGTGAGTACTTGTGCATTCCATTGAAAGTGATATTGATCCTTGAAGCTTGTTACAAACTCATGCCCAATTTCGCCAAACCGTTCCATTTACTTTATAAAACCTGAAACACGACATTAAACTCGATTAAGTATCAATTCTTTTGGATTTCTATAAAATTAATAATAGAATTAACATATTTTACTCAATAAAAATTGAGTATATTCCGTCTTAACAAATTCCCCCACACCTGAACCATTGCTTGTCCTCAAGCAAAACAATTAGAACCACAATTGAAATCTATCATAGAGAGTGCTAACTTTCACTTTTAAAATTCCAAGCATCTTTCTTTGATTATTCTATGACATGCAGTTTAAGTGCCTACCGCTCTAACCAAACTGATTCCATGCAATTAAAATACTTCAATCAAAATTCAAAAGCTAATCTAAACAAAACAAACTTTAATCCATATGTTTAGCAAAAGATTCTTCCATTCAAAAGTAAATTCTCAGTTCAGTAAGGAAAAACACCCATTTGGACTTCATTGGATATTTAACAGATATATACTCCTCAACATAAAGTAAAAGCATATGATATCAACCATTTCCCTAGACTTTCTCCATATTCATTGTAAGTCTTATTTCAATGATGCTTTAGCATTCATTTTCTTTTTGATTTATTCAAGCTATATTGAGCCTTCAGAGAGTATTCTCTGGACGGGTTTTTGCCCGCTTCTTTTCAGCTCTTTTTTTTTTTTTTTTTTTTTTTTCAAAGCTCATATAGTGAACTTTTGCCTTTCCTCCCTTATCGTTATAGTGAGTTCATCGAGTCGATACATCCCGGGCTCATCACCCAAGTGACCGGGTTTTAAAGGGACCCCTAAGAACTCTCTCTCACTCTAACATTCAAGTTTGGATACTCATAACTCAATGCTCAAGTCAGCGGAGTAGTGGCTATGCTTGTTTCTTTACTTTGAAGCAATACACATAAAAGACTTTTTTATCATGGATCACTAAGTAAAAAGTGTCATTTACCTCTTTTACTATTTGTTGAAAAATTCTTGTTTTAAAAAGAATTCAAGAGGAGTATATACATGCTAATTTACTCCTAGAAGTAAACTGTTTATTTTTCACTTAAGAACTCGACCTACTCTTAAATTTCCGATTCTAAAACTAAATACAAGGTAAGTTTATTCAATAAAGATTTTGCTACTCAATTTTTAACCAAGTATTATGATCACAACAGTAGGTGAGTAAGGCATTTTAACAAGTCAATTTCCATATTTATATAGATGCTATCACAAATATTCATCACAATCTCCAGATTTCATAAATTTTTGAAAAATTTGGCCTGAAATTGCCATATAGTGCTTGAGGACAACAATCTAACAGTTCATAGTGTGGGTGCAAACATTTCAGATCAATTCAGATATCCTGTATATGCAAATATAGTCAAATTTCAGATTTCAGCAAGCAGTAATATTCAATTCTCCTCATGTTTATTCCCTCCCCCACACCTAGTCTGAACAGTGTCCTCACTGTTCTGAATTCAGCTCAATTGCAAAAAAAAAAAGGAAAAAGGAGTAACGATTCTTCCCTGGGTTGTTGCACAATATAGGTGCAATTGCGAGTTCCTTTGGCAATTCAGATCGAGTGCTATGGATCCTGTGATCAATCGGATACAAAAACAAAGAGATAGCAAAAGCAAGGTCAAATTGTATAAACAAGTCATCATAAGTCTACCCAAAGGTTTGGGTGCTTAAACGGATATAAAATGTCGGCAAGACAAAAATCAAAGTCAGCAGAAGATAAAGCAGCTAGCAGGAACTCTAGCTATCAGCCTCAGGGTCGCTGTCCTCCTCACTGGATGTCTGGTACTGAAACTCCGAGACATCTGTGGATGTATTGCAGCAAAAGCGGACTTCAGCATCTGGAACAGGGTGGTTCGAAACTTCTTGTTCTTTTTCCGCTCTTTCCTGTTCCGTTCTCTCTCTTTTTTGTTTTCCTCTTTGAGTTCCTTGATTTCTTGTAACAACTGGTCATGTGAACTCGCAGGAGGAGTAGTCCGGTGTGTGGATGGCCTACTTACGGGAGCCATCTCAGGGCCTCGATCTCTTCGGCTTGATCAGTCCTGTTGGATCCCTTTGATAATCCCCATAATCTGAAAGGGGCATCAGATATCATTTTGCAAGGGATGCCCTCATCTCCCTCAGGCTCTCGGAAGATACCCATCCCTTTCAGTAGAGCTGTGATATAGCCCCACAAAGGATGACTTTGGTCCTTGTATCCGTGCTTTGTTTATCCAAATAATTGGCGACCTCCACGCCCAAGTCAATTCTGTGGCTAGTGGTCAAGCTATAAAGATAAAACATATCAGAGTTGGTGACCTTACTGTGGCTGGTTTTCTTACCGCTGATGGTATGAGCTAATATGTGATGAAGTAATTTGTGTTCCGTAGCTGGGAAGTCAGTGGCGTGAGATTTGGACGGTTCAAATGGCTTGGTGCTAGGAGCTGTAAGCTGAAGCCAGAATTTGAAGGATCCATATCAGCGGGCCAGGAGTTGGGTAATGCCATGGCAGTTTGTGGATCATCATAGAATCCTAGCAGGTATCCCACATGCTTCACATCAACCCTATGGACTTCTCCATATACCTGAAATTGCATAAAAGTGGCATGGTCCTCTTTCTCCATCGTCAGAGTTGACAGGAACTCTATGGTTATATCCCGGTAGGCTGGTTCTTGGATTGAGAAAAGTGTGAACCAAGTTCGATCTGGACAGTTTGTGGTAGCAAATCCAGCCCATAAAGATCCAGTACAGTCCAGTCTAATATTGGATATTCATGAGTTCCATACCCCTTAACTTCTTCTTTCTTGCCTTGGCAAAGTCCTTATTCGAGATGAGTTCTGGTTGTGGTGCTCTAGAGGAAGATGCTTCAGCGGTCTTGGACTTCTTTTTCTGGGGTGGAAGCTTTTTTGGCGGCATCCCTACATCAAATGTTTGAGTTTAGCATAAAGGGAATGCAAAGTAGATGCAGATATAGGTTACTGTTCGGTGTGTGATAGTGTCCATTGTGAAAATAGATTAATAGAACAACTAAGAACCAGGACAGGAACAATGGATAGTTCATGGCAATTCATAATCACACACAGCAATATCAATGATAACATGTGATCTCAAAGCAGGCCTTGCAATAGGTTTGCCTAAGTAATTCAGAACAAATCATCTCCATGAATAGTAACTGAAGGAACAATGATTTACACTGGCAATACAAACTCAAGGCTGGCAGCCTAGACTAAGCAGCTGAGTATTTGACCGTTAGAGGAGGATTTTTCAAATTTGCAAGTCCAAACTGTCACTATCAAGATCATGAAATAATCATGGAAATGGTGTTAACTAACAACATGGATCATAATATTGAACTCAAAGTAGTCCATAAGTGATATGTAAACTCATCAACACCATTAAACACAATGGATCCCAACCACATATGATTCAAAACATGAATTTGTACAAGCTAATGGAATCCACACGCGATCCCCTATGTTGGAACCATTCAAAAACCATGTTTGTGTCTCAAAATCAGAAAAGCCCCAATTTGACTCTACTTAGAACCCTAAAAAATTCGCAAAGCAATTCAATACATTCAAGAATCAAATCGGTGTAAGTGGAATGGATTCGAAGACTACACAAGTAGATAAAGACTCAAGCCAAAACAACTCGTGCATGCAAGGAATCAGCAGCAAGGATAAATCATGATCCATTCGAAAATCGTGACAGATGTGGCGAAAAAGAAAAAAAAATTTCCAGATTTGGTTAAGTTCAAAATGTACATGCAACAACTCCAGATTGTAGACATAATTCCTAGATAAACCATAATCTATTTCTCCTAATCGCGAATCCATCAACACGACTCATGTTATCCACAATTCCATTGTCAAGACAAAATATAGCAGCCATTGTCTTCATCCCATACCCATGAACAAGAAAGAGAAAGAAAAAAATAATTGAGAGTGAGATGGACTTACTTGATTTGAGATGATGATCCACGAGTTTGATGTGGAAGTGGTGCGAGAATAGTGTAATGTGGGTTTGAGAGGGAGAATAGGGAATAGGGAGGAAAAGAAACTTACTAAATGGGTTTTTGGGAGGTGTAGAGATGGGAAGGAGTTCGTGCTGCAATTTTTATGCAGCAGATTCATGGCTGGCTGCCATGAAATCTTGGCCGGCGGCCATTCTGCTACTGGGAAATCTACGCGGCTTCATGGCTGGCGGCCATGGGGAGTTGGCCGGCGGCCATGCGTGGTCTGGGCATTCCGCTCGGCTTCATGGCTGGCAGCCATTTGGAGTGGGCCGGCGGCCATGCGTGGTCTGGGCATTCCCAGAACTATAATGGCTGGCTGTCATGAAATCTTGGCTGCCAGCCGTGACTTTCAATTGTCTTTTCTTTTTTTTTTTAAATTAATTAATTTTTTTTTTCAAAAATAAGAATACGATACATAGGTTGCCTCCTATGAAGCGCTTTCTTTAACGTCTTTTAGCTAGACGTATCGATTTCAGGTATATATCGGTGGTTCTAAACTGAGTTCTTCAATATTGCATACCTAAAAACCTTCGTAAAATGGTTTCAAACGATGACCATTTACTTTAAAAATTTTACCTATTTCAGGACTTTGGATTTCGACTGCACCATGAGTAAATATGTTAGTAACAACAAAGGGTCCTACCCATCTAGATCTCAATTTACCAGGAAATAACTTTAATCTAGAATGAAAAAGTAAAACTTTTTGACCAACGGAGAATTGTTTTCTTGAAATTGTCTGGTCATGAAAAGCTTTTGTTTTATCCTTGTAAATCCTAGAGTTCTCATAGGCATCGTTGCGGATCTCCTCGAGCTCTTGCAATTGAAATTTTCTCAGTTTACCTGCCTCATTATAACTCATGTTGCACTGTTTAATAGCCCAATAAGCTCTGTGCTCTAACTCAACAGGGAGGTGACAAGGCTTACCGAATACTAACCTGTATGGAGACATACCGATAGGTGTCTTGTAGGCTGTGCGATAGGCCCATAATGCATCCTCAAGTCTCGTGCTCCAGTCTTTTAGCTTCAAATTGACAGTCTTTTCCAGAATAGACTTGATTTCTCGATTTGAAACTTCGGCCAATCCATTCGTTTGTGGATGATATGCCATGGAAGTACAGTGAGTGACGTTGTATTTCTTAAATAGAGCTTCCACCACTCTATTACAAAAGTGTGTACCACGATCACTGATGAGAGCCCTTGGTGTCCCGAACCTAGCAAAGATATGAGATCTAACAAAATCTACAACAACTTTAGCATCGTTAGTTCGGGTAGCTTTAGCTTTTACCCACTTCGAGACATAATCGACAGCCAGTATAATATAAACATTGCCAAAGGAGGGGGTAAAAGGACCCATGAAATCTATACCCCATATATCAAAGATCTCACAAACAAGAATAGGGGTGAGGGGCATTTGATCTCTGTGTCCCAGATTTCCAACCTTTTGGCATCGTTCACAAGACTTACAGAATAAGTATGCATCACGAAACATTGTGGGCCAAAATAAACCACACTCTAATACCTTGTGAGCTGTTCTTTTTGGACCAAAGTGTCCTCCACATGCATAATTGTGACAAAATTGCAAAACAGAAGGAATTTCCTCTTGAGAAATACATCTCCTAATGATTTGATCGGAGCAGTGTTTCCATAAATAGGGATCATCCCATGCATAATATTTAACATCACTTTTGATTTTATCCTTTTGAGCTCTAGACAAATCACTTGGTAAAGTTTTGGTAACTAGATAATTAACAATATCCGCGTACCAAGGAATTGTCTTTTAGACAGAAAATAGATGCTCATCTGGAAAGTCGTCTTGCAGTGGAGTCAGGTCTTCACTACCAGGTATTCTACTGAGGTGGTCGGCCACCACATTCTCGATGCCTTTCCTATCTCGTATCTCCAAGTCAAACTCTTGTAGTAAAAGTATCCATCTGATGAGCCTAGGCTTAGCTTCTTTCTTGGCAAGTAGATATTTTATGGCTGCATGATCAGAAAAAACAATTACTTTAGTACCTAACAAATAAGAACGGAATTTTTCTAAAGCAAAAACAACAGCTAAAAGTTCTTTTTCCATTGTTGAATAGTTGGCTTGGGCACTATCAAGTGTCTTTGAGGAATAGCAGATGACATGTGGATCTCTTCCAACTCTCTGTCCAAGGATCGCACCGATTGCATAGTTGCTCGCATCACACATGATTTCGAAGGGAAGATTCCAATCGGGTGGTTTGATAATTGGGGCAGAAGTTAACTTCTCCTTTAATTTATCAAAAGCCTCCTTGCAAGCATCATCAAATTCGAACACCATATCCTTTTGCAATAATTTGCACAGGGGTTGAGTGATCTTGGAAAAATCCTTAATGAAGCGCCTGTAAAAACCTGCACTTCCAAGAAAAGAACGAACTTCCCGGACACTCACGGGGTAAGGTAAGGATTTAATCACTTCAATCTTGGCCTTATCAACCTCAAGGCCTTTAGAGGACACAATATGCCCTAGGATTAAACCTTGATCAACCATGAAATGGCATTTTTCATAATTTAACACAAGGTTTGTTTCTATGCATCTTTTAAGTACTTTTGTAAGGTTAACAAGACATGTATCAAATGTATCACCATATACAGTAAAGTCATCCATGAAGACTTCTATGATGTTTTCTACATAATCTGAGAATATACTAACCATACACCTCTGGAATGTGGCGGGAGCATTGCAAAGTCCAACCGGCATCCTTCTATAAGCAAACGTTCCAAATGAACATGTGAACGTGGTCTTCTCTTGATCTTCCGGTGCAACCGGGATTTGATGAAAACCTAAAAAACCATCAAGACAACAATAATGTGAATGTCCCGCTAAGCGTTCAAGCATTTGGTCAATAAAAGGAAGTGGAAAGTGATCTTTTCTAGTGGAGGCATTTAACTTCCTGTAATCAATACAAACCCTCCATCCATTCTGAATGCGAGTAGGTACCAACTCACCATCCGGATTTTCAATCACAGTTAAACCAGTCTTCTTGGGCACTACTTGAATTGGACTTACCCATTTACTATCAGAAATTGGATAGATCATACCTGCATCCAGAAGTTTCAGGATCTCTTTCTTTACCACTTCCATCATAGGTGGATTCAGTCGTCTTTGTACTTCTCTTGTGGGTTTGCAATTTTCCTCCAATAGGATTTTGTGCATACAAGTGGAAGGACTCAATCCTTTGATGTCAGCAATTGTCCATCCAATAGCTTCCTTGTATTCCCTGAGCACCCTAATCAATTTCTCTTCTTCTAAGGCACTCAATTTATTGGATATAATGACTGCAAGAGTATCTTGTTCCCCCAGGAATATATACTTTAAATGTTCTAGCAGGGGTTTCAACTCTAGCTTTGGTGCCTGCACAATAGAAGGAAGGAGTTTCGGGTTAGATGAAGGTAACTCAATATAAGATACACCATACCTAAGGGGTTGCAACGACTCCAATTCATGTACGGTGTCTTCCAAATCAGAAGGAAGTACTAACTTCCTTTAAATCTTCCTCAATTTCTCAATGGTGAGACTCTTTTCAAGTGCGACCTTCAACCTATTCTCATCATTCAAATCAAACGTTTCCTGTGCTAATGGGTCAAAAACATCTATTACAAAAACAGAAGAAGTATCATTAGGATATTTCATGGCATCATAAATATTAAATTTTATAATTTCCCCATCAAACTCCATAGTGAGTGTACCATCATGTACATCAATCTTTGTTCTAGATGTTTTCAAGAATGGTCTTCCTAACAAAATTAAGGATGAGTTTGCAGAATCATCATTTTCCATATTAAGAACATAAAAATCTGCAGGAAAAACCAACCCATTCACTTGCACCAAAACATCCTCTAATACACCTTCAGGATATACATTGGACCTATCAGCAAGTTGAACAATACACCAGTTTTTTAATGGTCCAACATTCAAAGATTGATAGACTGACAAAGGCATCACATTAATAGAAGCACCTAAATCACACATGGCCTTAGCAATTCCAAAATTACCTATCTTGCAAGGGATTGTAAACATACCTGGATCCTTGCATTTAGGTGGGAGTTTTCTTTGAAGTATAGCGGAAATATTTTCCCCTACACTTATCTTTTCATTCCCCTTAAGCTTCTTCTTATTAGTGCACAATTCCTTCAAAAACTTAGCATATCGAGGTACTTGCTTGATAGCATCAAGTAAGGGAATATTTACCTCAACTTTGCGAAATGTATCAAGAATTTCCTTTTCCTCCTCTATTTTCTTGGACTTTGCTAATCTTGATGGAAAAGGGGGTGCTATCGCTTTGGGTGGTACACCAAAGTTTCTCCCATTTGGTTGCCTTCATTGTGTGGTGGCTCTACTTCTTTTTCAGTCTCTTCTCTATCTCTCTTTCGAGTTGCCTTGCTTGTGGATTCCTGTAGTTCCTTGCCACTTCTCAAATTAATTGCATTAGCACTTTGTTTAGGATTTGTGACAGTTTGAGAAGGCAACTTACCTTGAGATTCAAACCTACTTACAGATGATGCGAGTTGGCTCATCTGTGTCTCCAAGTTCTGGATACTTTGCTTCGTTTCATCCTGAAATTGTTTTGTGTTAACAGCTAAAGATTTAACAATTTCCTCTAGAGACATACCTGAACTTGAGGAAGAAGGTTGTGGTGCTTGGTTCTGTGGCCTTGGTCGGTATTGTTGATAGTTATGCGATTTAGGCCCATAGCTAAGGTTAGGATGATCCCTCCATCCCGGATTATATGTATTTGAATAGGGATCATACTTCCTTTGTGGTTGTCCCGGGAAACCTCCAATTGCATTGGCTTGCTCAAAGGTTCCTCTTGGAGTGTGGGACACATATCTGTAGGATGATTTGGAGCAGCGCAAATCCCACAAGCCTTAACCTGTTGTTGGTTTCCAAAGGCCAACTGCTGCACAAGAGAGGTTAAATCAGAAATTTGATGCTCAAGATGAGAAACGCTTACCTCATTAACCTTTCTTGTCGATGGATCGTGTCTATAGCCAAATTGCTGGGAATTTGCAGCCATAAGAGATATCAATTCCCTGGCTTGACCAGGAGTTTTATCGACTATTGCTCCTCCACTAGCGGCATCCATCATTTTCCTTTCTATGGGTATCAATCCTTCATAGAAGTATTGGATAAGAAGCTGTTCTGAAATCCCGTGTTGTGGGCAACAGGCACACAACTGTTTGAATCTCTCCCAATACTCGTGAAGATTCTCGGTATCCCTTTGCTTGATCCCACATATATCCCTTCTGATACTAGCAGCTCTAGTCAGGGAAAAATTTATCCAAAAACAATTTGACCATATCTGTCCAGTGTTGATGGAACCAGGCGGTAGGTAAAATAGCCAGTCTTTAGCCCTATCCCTCAAGGAAAATGGAAAAGCTCTCAACTTGACCTGTTCTTCGGGAACTCCTTGAGGTCTCATGCTCGAACACACAATGTGGAATTCTTTTAGATGCTTATGAGGGTCCTCATTTTCCAACCCATGGAAGGTAGGAAGCAAATGTATCAATCCAGATTTTAATTCAAAAGCTACGTTCAGTTCTGGATATTGGATACATAAGGGCTGCTGATTCACGTCTGGTGCAGCTAGTTGCCTCAAAGTTCTATCCTGATTGTCCATAACTTGTTGCTTGTTATCCTCTCCTTCGGATTCACTGGATGTATCAGAAATTCCAGCGTTTGATGCAGTCCAGGAGATGATGAAGATGAAATTGCGTCTTTAGCACGAGTTTTGCTTCCTTGCGCAATTCCTTGACTGTCTTCTCGATCTCTTTATCGAATTCAAGTTCACCTGTATGAGAAGAACGAGTCATAAAGAAAATAGAAACAAATTTTCGACACCAATCCCCGGCAACGGCGCCAAAATTTGGTGGGTGTCGAATCCAACAAAATTAAATAACCTACTCTTAAAATTTTGTAAATAGTAGTGAGCAGGATCGTCTCCACAGGGACTGGGGAAAATCTATCTCTATTTTAATAACTAGCAAAAGGAAAAAAATCGGGGGTTTTGTATAAACGATTATTAGAAAATAATTGATTTCTAAAACTAACAAATACGTTTATTAATGTAAATTCAATAGCAACAAGTTCTAACCAAAGAATTATCACGTTCAATTCATAAGATGATCATTGATGCAAGATTGTTATTCTAATTCATGAATAAATTGGTTATGACTTCAACAAGCTCTGAAAATCTATCTCTCCTTAGAGTATTGATAATCAAGATACGATCTTTAATTATTCCCTCATTGATTAGACAACCTTAAATAAGCTCTTAAGATTTAATCTATCAATAGCATTAATAATTAGAGAGACTACCAATTCTAATCAACAGATCAAAAGCATGAACTATTTAAATTAGATCATAAATCACCATAACATAAATCAATCACTTATTCTGCAACCAATCATGTTATCGTATTACATATATTGGAACAATCAAACAATTACGGATTTGACATTCCAAATAACAATAATCGCTTTGTCAATCAAACAAATAGACCTAATTCGTAATGATCAATCAAAACAATTCTAATAATTCAAATAGATGAAGTATGAATATTCATAAACAAAATAAACTCAATAATTCAATTGGATCTCACAATCTTTGATGAATTGATCCCGCAATAATCCTCGGCTAGATTGAGTAATTAGTTACTCATGATCAAGAAAATAAAACTAGGGTTTCTTGAGAGCATCAAGAACAAGAACAAACAATGAAAGAATAATGAATGAATCCTTTTTCTCTCTCCTACTTCTTTATATATGTGAGATAAACATCAGATATAAAGAGTGTTTTTCGCATGAAAGATGGCTGGTGGCATGTCGCAACAAGGCTGGCAGCTATTATTCGCGAAACAAATGGTGCAGTCTTGATGGCCGGCGGCCATGATTCTCCCAGTGCCGGCCATGAATGTTGGCCGGCGGCGATTCCATGATGGCTGGCGGCTTTGGGTGTTCTGGACGAGTTTTGAACCTTGTATATCCTCCAAATGTGTTTGCTATTGCTATAGTTCATGAGAAAACTAATAGTAATGATAGCAAATCATCCCGAGTTTGGAATGAAATTGTGAGTACTTGTGCATTCCATTGAAAGTGATATTGATCCATGAAGCTTGTTACAAACTCATGCCCAATTTCGCCAAACCGTTCCATTTACTTTATAAAACCTGAAACACGACATTAAACTCGATTAAGTATCAATTCTTTTGAATTTCTATAAAATTAATAATAGAATTAACATATTTTACTCAATAAAAATTGAGTATATTCCGTCTTAACACTTATGCAGGTGGCAAAATAGCAATAGTAACCTTACCGGTCCTAGCATTCTTGGCATGATGACTATCCATTACCCTCACCATAAGATTGCTAGCTAACAAACGTGCTTTGTGTCCTGCACATAAAAAAGGGTTAATGTTGCAAACGCTATGTGAACTTTGCAAAAATGAGCAATCAACCACAAAAACTTTCATTTTGATCAATTGTGTACCTATTGTACACTTTTTGAGCACCCCACTAGTACTTCTATCCATTTCTTGTGTGTCGTTGGTATCTGTGGACCATCCTTCCAAAAATAAGACAACATGTGTCCACTTGGTACGAGATGAGAAAATCCATGTGTGCAATGATGATAATGATGTTTTTGAATATTTTTCCAACAAAAAAATAATCTATCCCATACAGACCTATTAGCCTTAGTTAAGTGGACACAAGACACCATCTAACTGTCTCTTTTGAGTTCACAACACAGAAAAAGAAGTAATGCCCTTTAAACCACCCAATGGACTTGAAACCCTCGCTTTTGTGCATGACACAAACACATATAGCATTCAAAGGTGTTGTTGAAGTAAAGTGGGAAAGTGTAGACAATCTTGTATGCATATGTCATTGCTTGGTTCAGAAATTTAAATTTCAATTCTCACTGATCATTGATCGAGTTTTTCAAATTTATAAATGTTTTCTAAATTAGATTCAGTGACTACGGTCTCACAGGGTAAGCACACTCATCAAATGTAACATAGATAATGATTTAGGTCGGTCCCGAGAGAATAGTTAGCAGCTAGTATATTCTCAACCTCATTATTTGTCTAGCCAAAAAAAGGTTTAGAAAATCATAAAGAAAAAAAAATGAACTATACTAGGTTAGAAATATTCACAAATGCTTAATGAGTAAAATGAGAAATAAGCCTGTAACTTCTATGAAATAGTAGCTCAGGGTTACTTCGCCAATTCCATATCAGAATGATTTCTTAAGAACAACAAACTTCTTAAATGTTGTTTGAATGGTATGTTTATATCGCCGGATTCTCTAATTTAAATTAAAGCTTCTCTCGAACTTAGTAATTCTAGATCTAGCTGAAACTAGTAATATGAAGTTTCAATTAGATCCGCATAAAGAATAGGAATCCATTGTTTTTAAAAGACAACATAATGAATTTTTTAAACAAGTGACAAAAACTTTTCACCCATTCCTCAGTAAGAGGTAGTTAGGATCAACTCCATTAGCAACCACAGATCTATTCAATTGAAATCAATCATGGATCTAAAAAAGTGCACCACACCTTTAAAAACCACAAGTTAAGCTCAAGTTACTAATTACAATCACCCAATCAAATTTACTTGAAAGTGCATTTGAAATCAAACTGAATCAAGAATTGGATTCGAATCCCTAAGCTGTAGGAGTTTATTTCTCCATGGATTTATCGAAATAAACACATATTAGAAGAAATAAAACAAATTCAAAAGATTAATCAATTGATTGCTTAGAAATTCATAGAAATTACAAACATTAGGTTAAATTAATTTTATCCAGAAAACAAAAGAAATTCTTAAGTAAAAAGAAATAGAAATTCTTTTACCCAAGGATCCTTCAGAAATATACTCTACGTTAATACTGATTTATATTGTTGGTACATACTTTACAACGCACGCTTGCGTGTTTATTTATAGACTATTAGGCACATAAAGCATGGCTTACAGATAGTGTCTCCATAACCTCAAAGCATTAACCACTACTGCCGGTTCAAGATCATATGTAAGGTAATTCTTTTCATAAGGCTTTAGCTATCTAGAAGCATATGTTACCACCCTCCTCCCTACATAAACACACAATCTAATCGTTGCATAAAGGTATCGCTATAGATAGCATACTCCTTACCACTTACTGGTAAGGCTAACATTGGGGAAGATATTGGGTTTTCCTTCAACTGTTGGAAGCTATTCTCACAGTCTTCATCATAAACATACTTTACCCCTTTCAGTGTCAGTTTAGTTAAAGGACTTGCAATATTAGAAAAATCCTCTACAAATCGTCTATAATATCTTGCCATTCCTAGAAAACTTTTAATTTCTGACACACTTTTTAGGTATTTTCTATTATACCACTGCCTTCACTTTCTCATGGTCTACTAATATTCCATTTCCATCAATAACATGCCCCAAGAAAGATACTTGTCCTAACCATAACTCACATTTCGTGAACTTAGCATACAACTTCTAATCTTATAACCTGTTCAGAACTAACCTCAGATGATCTTCATGTTCTTCCTTCGTTTTAGAGTATACCAAAACATCATCTATAAAAACCACTACAAACAAATCTAGATAATCCATGAAGACTCTGCTCATAAGATCCATAAAAATAAATGGTGTATTTATAAGACCAAACAGCATGACTAAAAACTCATAATGCCAGTATCTGGTCCTAAAGGTTGTCTTTGGTGTATCTTTGGTCTTACTTCGCAGCTAGTCATATCCTAATATGAGATCAATCTTTGAAAATACTTGCGATTATGCCAACTGGTCACGCATATCATCTATTCTTGGCAGAAGCTACTTACTCTTGATAGTCACTTGGTTTCAATCTCTGTAATCTATACATAACCTCATAGTGCCATCCTTCTTCTTAACAAATAGAATTGGAGTTCCCTAGGGTGACATAGTGGGTCTAATAAACTTCTTCTTGAGCAAATTTTCTAACTAAACTTTGAGCTTTGTAAGTTCTGCTAGAGCCATACGTTATGGTGTCTTAGATATAGGCAAAGTACTTGGCACCAAATCAATACAAAACTCTACTTCTCTCTTTGTAGATCTTTTAGAAAAACATTAGGGTATTCACATACAACCGGTATCTGTACAAGGTCTGTCCTTTGTTCACTTTCTATCATCATAGCTGCCATTGCTAAAGCTGACCTTCCCCACAACTCATATGTAGGTAGAGTTGGAGGTCATTGCACTTCAAGCTTATGTACAAACTGATCCCCATTTGACATACTAAACTCCATTACCAGGTTATGACAATCAATCACAGCATGATACTTTACCAACCAGTCTACTCCCAAGATTACATCAAAGCCTATCATATCCAAAACTACTAGGTTTATAGGTAGATATCTACCCTCAATCTCTACAAATTCGATTCAACATAGTTCCACTCCCTTAAGGTATGTCTATAGATAAACATTCATACGTACATTCAACACACACACCATATACAGATACAAAAGACTTAGAGATACATGCAAAACTCGTATTGGTATAAAAAAGCACAAAAGCACTATGTAGGAGTATAGGGACCATACCTACAATAGTATCCACACTACATGCATCCCTGTGTTAGAGGGCATTAACTTTAGCTGGTGCTCTTCATCCTTGACCACCCTGAGATCAACTTATTTGAACCTCTTGAACCATGTGTCTTTCAGGCTTTTTGCATTCTATGACCCTGTGTCCATGTTGCCCACATTTGAAACAAAATACCTATGGAATAACTTTATCTATAAAAAATCTTTAGTTGTGCCCAACCTTGCCACATGAAAAGCAGGCATACCCAGGCCATTTACAATCTTTAATATCATGTGGTCCATGGCACTTGATACACTTTCTCTCTGTACCCTGAACTGCTGATCTGACTTGATGAGTGATAGACATCTTCCCCATATCTTGGGTATGAACACTAATGGCTTGTCTCTTTCTCAAATATACTTGACTTCTTTGAGTCTCATGACCTTTTATTTTATTTAAGCCTTGCTAAACTATCTTTGCTTTGCTGATTACAGCTGAGTAATTGGTCAAATCCATCAAATTCACATGATGTTGAATCTCAGGCTCTAATCCTGTGATAAACCTGCTAACTTTAGCAATTTCACTCTCCTTCAAAAGATCTGGTAGAAACCTCATCAGCCTATTCAGTTTGCCTTATTCTTCTCAACAAACATCCTGCCCTGCTATAAAGTATAATACTCTTGCAGCATTTGTTGCTTGATGCTCTCAGGGAAAAACCACTATAAAAATCCTACTAAAATCTGTCCCATCTAATCACTCTAGTAGTATGTCTCTTGGTGCTAAACCACCAATTATTTGCTCTTCCAATCAACAAATAGGAAGCATACTCCACCTTCTTATTCTTAAGGATATCTAGAGCAACAAAGGTCTTCTTTACCTCTTCTAGCCATAAATGAACATCAAGTGGCCTTCCAGGCTTTGGCTCAAACTTGTACACAAATTTGTTCAAACTCAGCATATCAACATGTTTAGCACCATTGTCACCATTACCATTATGTCTTTGTGCTCTTATAAGCCTCAACATTAGCCTGTATTACTTGCACATCTCGATGCACGGTTTAATGTTGTTGTGCAACTACCCCCAAAAGAGTATTCTCTGCTTACATAGGCTGAGCAACATCAACTGGTACCTGTTGACCTACAGGTGGGGGTAGTTGTGGTGGTAGATCATGAGGTAACTCATTTAGGGGTTGCTGGTTTAAGGGTGGTCGTCATCCATTAACATCTTCCTCACTAGTCTTGGAGGAACCAGCATCAGATGCTCTTCTTCTAGGTGGCATTCTAACAAGATTAAACACATAAAACATGAGAAAAAGATGTAACAGGTTAAAAGGAACAAAAACTATATAAAACTACTAAACAACAACTCTAGCTAGATAAACTGTCCCAATTATTTGCTATCCCACTCATCATTCCCCACCATCCTAAGGAGTTCATAACTTAAATCTAATAAGATTCACAACCTAAACTTTGAAACCAATTAAGTTGTAATGCTCTAAACTGAAAGCGTTATTATCTCACCACGTGTCTTTACTAGATATGTACATGCTAAGGCTATAATTCCACTAATCCACAAATATACATATCATATTTCATCAATATCTCACATATAAGGATGCTTTTAAAACACCATATAATAACCAAAAACTTCATAACAACTTAGTTAGCAAAAACCAAAAGCTAACTTATATTAACTTATCATATCAAAAGGAAAGTCTCATAAAATTTCAGTATCATAAGAATTTAAAACTTCATATGGTTTATGAGAAAAAACCATCTTCAATTCAAAGTAAATCTAAAAGTTAGCAGGATAGTTAGGTCCACTATCATCATTCCCATAATTTATGAACACATCATATCCTAATAAGTTGAACACTACTGAATCATCACCTCCTCTTGAAAAACAAAAAAGAGTGAACACAAAGGCCTAATACGTCATACCACAAATATATGTGTATGAGCAAACAACATGCAAATTCACATGCGTTATCACATGTAATAATCACAGATTATTATCTTTAATTAGCCAAGTAAACAACAGAGTTTAAAACCATTAGCCACTAGTTCTAAACTCGGAGTAACTTATGATTCCGTAAAAATAATCAATATAGAAAATAATAATATATACATATATTGGTGTTGAGTACTCCCCACACACCCTGGGTATCGTACTCATACCACTCTTGGACTACCAGAATCATCTCTGTGCATGACTACACTCGAGACAATGACACATATGGATCATCAAGGTGCTGTCCTAGTAGTAATGATACTCCCAATCTACTAGACTCACCCAAACATAAACATCAAACCAATTAAAGCTGGATAGTATTAAATCCGTTTATAGATTCTAAGCCTACAATCACAATCAACAAACAAGGTAAGGACGTACCTGAAATAACTTTTAGGAATAGAAACCCTAATTTTACCAAAAACATCTTATCACAATCAAATAGTCATTCAAAATATGTTTTCACAAAATAATCATATTCCTACTGTCATTTAAACCCTAAACTCAAAGCACTACAAATCTGTAGATTTATATACACCTTTCTCCTTTTTATTGTAAAACCACAGAATTTCCAAACACCAAAATTAAGGTTTTCTCCAAAATTTCTCTAAGAACTTAATTCCCTTCAATCAAACAATTACTTTAGGAAAGATAGTACTTTTACATCACCAAAACGATTGAGAAGGTTCAACTTATCTATTTCTTGGTTCTTCTTCCTCCTTGAAGCAAGATCAAAGCTTAGAGAGATTCTCTAGCGTTTACAGTAGCTTAGAAGAGGTTTTAACAAAAAGAAAATTAGGCTAGGCTATATATGAAAGATGGCAAAACTTAAAAAAAAATCCAAACATGTAGACTAGTATAAAGGCTGGCGGCGTAAGAACATAAGTTGGCGGCCTAGAACATACACTGGCGGCTAAGAAGTCAAAAGATGAATCTAATGCATTGTAAGTTGACATCTAACACCGGTGGTGTACAGGTCTAAGGCCGGCGGCCTATAAGATGGTGTACAGCTACATCTTCTTATCCTTAATCATGTGTCTTCCATTTGACATAACATATATTTACATATTAAGGTGGACCATAAAATCATCTTATTTTAAACAAATGATACTTTTGCCTTTCATTATAATTTATTTATTTATATATTATATTACCTTTTCATATTTTTAAATTTCATAAAAAATCACCATATTTTATCAATAAAATAGAAAATCACCACATTAATGCTAAATTTTAATACCACATAAGTTTTATGCAACACAGTCCTTAATTTTTTTTAGACTTTTTTATTTTGTGGCTTTTTCTTGAAATGTTAATATAAAGAGGAGCAATAACCAAATGTTTTCAAAATTATATATTATAATATGATTCATAATAGATTGTCACAATGAATTTTATATAATTACCTAATATAATAAATTTTATGTAGCAATTTTTAATAGATTGCTATAATAAATTTTATATAATTACCTAATATAATAAATTTTATATAACAAATTTTACTTTTTTGTTTGATAAATTGTAAGTATTGAAAGTAAAAACTAAAGGGATACATTTGTTCATGAAACATAGCAACATGAAAAGGTAAAACCAAAAGGATATCAATTTGAAAAGGAAATATTAAAATAATATAATAGAAAATGGTAATAACAAAAATGTCTAATATTTCATAAATCATAACAATACTGGATGATAATATCAAAAGGGTTTGAAATGAAAAATAATATTAAAAAGGTATAAGATAAAAAAAATAATGTCGAAAAGGTTTGATATGAAAATTAATAGTGAAGCAGCATAAGACAAGAAAAGCTTTTGAAAGGAAGTCGATACCCTTTTGATATTACCTTTTCGCGCTATTATGTTTCATAAATATATGAATCCCTTTAATCTTAACTTTTAATACTTACAATTTACTAAAATAATATAATAGGATAGTACTGATAAAAAAGTGTAGTATTTCATGAATCATAATAATGCTCGATAATAATATCGAATGGGTTTGATATGGAAAATGATATAAAAATGTATAAGATAAAAAATAATATTGATGAGATCCAATATGAAAATTAATAGTGCTGAGACAAGAAATATTTCCAAAATTATATATTAAAATAGATGTTGGATAGGAATTTGGCATATCAAGTCATTGGCGGCATCAAACAAATGGGTCTTTTTTTTTTTTTCTTTTTGGGTAAAAAATGAGCCTATGTGGATAGTTTGTTTTTCGAATTAAGGGAAAAAATGATAATTTTTTTTAAAATTATATAAATCCCATAAAGTTGAAAAAATATTCAAAATTAGACAAGTGGTAACTTGTGAGTTATCAATCTCGTCTTTATAATAGATGAGGACAAAGACAAGATTGTTGTATTAAAGAGACGATAACAGAATAAACTCGGTCGTTAACTTTATCTTTTTAAGAGACTTTTTAAGAGACGAAGCCAATTTATCTAATTTTGAAATTATTTTCATTTTAATAGTATTTTTATAACTTTTTAAAAAAATATAGTAATTTTTTTATTTTTTATTTGTATCTAAATCTGTATCGAAATAAAATTATTAATTTTTTTATTTATATCTATTTTTTGATAAATAATTTATTAAAAAAATATTTGAAAAAACGTAACCCACGCTAATCAGGCATCAAAAACCATTGGAATTGGATCATCATCCTCTGTCCCTCCTTCCCCAACCACACCACTTGCCTCTCACTACTAGTATTGCTGCTGTCCCTGCTACTACTGTTACTTCCTTTGGAACCCCATAACCTCAGAGCTCAAAGTTAAAACCTTACAGGTATGTACGCTTACATTTCTCATTGTACTAAAAAGTTCTCATCTTTGTTCTTGATACATAACGGTATGTATGTAAATTTCTGAACTGAGTCTATCGTTGCATCGAAACTCAGGTGTGTTAATTTCGCGGAAGACGGTTTTTTTTTTTTTTTTTCATGACTTGTTTCATCATATGATGTAATTAAATGTTTACAATACTTCATATTTGCAGATGTTAATGTGGTGAAGAAATTTTTTTTGGTTGGAATTTGAGTTGGTGTTGCTGGTTTTTGAATTAGTTGTTGTTCTTTGTTGCAATAATTGAATGATGGCGGTTTTACTTGAATGTGGAATTTCAGTTTGATCCAGTTATATGGAATCGATTGGCAGGAATAATTGGTTGAGTAGTTTCAATTTGTTTTTCTATGTGGTAGAAAAAAAGAAAAGATTTCATCGTTGTAGTTTGAGCTGATGGAGAATATGGGTATGTTTGTTTAGCTTTTCTAGACAAATACAAACTTTTTTTTTTTAACTTTTTTCTAATAAATTGTTTATTAAAATATAAATATAAATAAAAAAGTTGATAATTCTCATGAAAAGATTAAATAGATCAAATATAGATAAAATATTAATAAAAATCGGATAAATTTACATATATCGTTTCGATACAGATATAGATACAGATGAATAACAGACCATCCAAAATATTAGACTAGCTAAATATCTTCTTATTCCTCTTGATTGATGTACTAAAAAGCTGCAACTTTTGGTTGATAACTGTATTTGAATGAGAGTGATTATTTGTTTTAACCAACTTCTGGTTCAAGTTTGAATTTTCCTCTGTGCACTAACACTTGTTTACTCTTTTGCGTGTTGATCATTTTCGATGATACTGAGACGGTTGATTCCTAACTCATCTTATTCGTGTCTAAGAAGTTCCACATTTTTCAGAGGTAACTCCTTTGGTGGTTGAATACTTGTGCTGTTCCGCATAATTGTTGTCAGGATGGCATCAATATTATATAGAGTCCAGACACATCCTCCATTGTTATATTGCGCTACATTATTTAGAAGAAAGAGTCGTGCTTTTTTTTGCACAGTGAGAAGCATGCAGACCCAAACTGAAGTATCTACCAAAGAAAGCCAGCAATCTCAAGTCAAAGTTTCTACCCAGGCTGCTAAAGCACAAAAGCTTAAGGATGTTTTGAAGGATTATGAGGCAATAATTGGCATAGAAACTCATGTCCAGCTTTCAACCCTGACGAAAGCTTTCTGTAGCTGTCCTTACAATTACGGGTCTGAACCAAACTCCAGTATCTGCCCCGTGTGCATGGGTTTGCCTGGTGCCTTACCTGTTTTAAACTCTAAGGTTGTCGAGTCTGCTGTTAAAGTGGGTCTTGCTCTTAATTGCAAGTTGTCTTTTAACTCAAAGTTTGATAGGAAGCAGTACTTCTATCCAGACCTTCCCAAAGGATACCAAATATCACAGTTTGATATCCCAATTGCACAAGGAGGGCATATAGATTTGGATCTACCTGTGGAATTTGGTGGAGGACATCGGAAGTTTGGCATCACAAGAGTTCACATGGAAGAGGATGCAGGAAAGCTTATGCATTCTGGTAATGAAGGTTCTCAGGTAATTTACAGTCCCTTTTTATGTAGTTTTCCTTTCCTCTTGTGTTTTTATTGAAGCTTTGTTGGTTTTATATTTGGAGTCATATATCCTTGTTCTGATAGTATGGTCAAGTAGTATGGTTAAACAAATTCTTAGTTTGGTATCTTCATGTCAATATTCATTTGCCCTGCTTATGTTCTTACAGGTTGACTTAAATAGGGCAGGGGTGCCTTTGCTTGAAATTGTTTCTGAACCTGATATGCGAAGTGGTATCGAAGCAGCTGAATATGCAGTGGAATTACAGAGACTGGTGCGCTATTTAGGTGTGAGTAATGGTAATATGCAAGAAGGTTCACTTCGATGTGATGTCAATATTTCTGTGCGGCCTGTTGGGCAATTGCAATTTGGGACAAAAGTAAATGCCTCTCTTTGATCTTGCATTATGGGTATAAATTAGGTCTTGTTTGTTTATTTTTCGGCTATGCTAGTGAAAATGATTTATCAATTTCCAAAGTTGACTCTAGTGAGGTTGGATGCTACAGCATGTGGTTTACTTATTCCTAAATTTTTTAGAATTGCAGTCCAAATATTTGTAGATATAATGTATACCTTGCTTGAGGAGTTAGTCCACCTTTGCTGAAAACATTTTGTGATACAAACTGGAGGATTATGCTGTCCAATATAAAGAGACAATGGTTGCTACAGCCATAACTCTTTGCATTGGGCTTTTCCATATCATTCTCTTTTTTCCCCTCTCTTAATTGATTCTATTGTCAAAAGTTTTTGTGGAACAGGTATTATATCGTTCTGGGGGAATTTTGCTGTTTCTAATTTCTTGCAAAAAGAACTTGTCGTGGATCTCCTTAGCGATAGAACGCATGAATGTCATAATAGTATCTTTTGCATTGTACACATTGAGACTATGGTTTTCAGAGTTCAAATGGTAAAGGAAGATAATTAATCACACAAGCTCTTGCCCTATTTCTGTCATGGTAGGAGGGACAGGTGCATCAAATTATATGTTTTGTATCCACTAGGCTAAGCAATCCTTTCTCACTACTTTTGTTTGTTGGAAATGGACAACCTATGTTCAACAAATTTGCTGAATAAGGGAATACTAGAGGGATGTTTCTTTAGTCATTGCTTGTCATCTGCCAACAACCACATTATTTTTTGATGTGATTTGGTTGAAGATAAATTTCTCAATGGTGAATTCGTTTCTGCTGGCAGGTGGAAATAAAGAACCTCAATTCTTTTTCTGCTGTGAATAGGGCAATTGATTTTGAGATATCAAGGCAGGTTCGTCTTCTCAGCGAAGGCCAGGGCAATCAGATTGTACAAGAAACTCGTCTCTGGGATGAAGGATCTCAGGTTCTCACTACTCTCCCAATCTCTTTTTGTACCTACATTTACAGTACAATATTGACCCTTGTTCTATTGACCTTTATAAAATGCATTTAGAAAACATTCACCATGAGGAAGAAGGAAGGACTTTCTGATTATCGTTACTTCCCGGAGCCAGACCTTCCAGAAATCATCATCACAAAAGAGTATGTGGATAGTATTCATGATTCTCTGCCTGAGCTTCCAGAAATGAAGAGGCGAAGGTATGAGAATATGGGCCTGAGCATGCAGGATGTTCTTTTCCTCACAAATGATGTAAATGTAAGTTGTTTTCCAAGTTTAGATGCCTTTATGACATCTTAGTTATAAGTTGTCGATAAAAACACACTTGCTAGCACCAGTATTTATTTATCACATTTATTTCAGCTGCGGCAGCCAAAGAATTCTCAAACTCAATGCTGCCAATACCATTGCATCAAACTTATTAGTTAATGTCTATGTCTAAGTGAACTTTCAAATTGATTTATTTATTACCATTTTTTCCCTCGAGAACTGAGGAAGGATTAATCCTCATTGTGAACCTCTTGAAGGTATTCTGCTTTATAGCACTTGAATCATGTTTGCTGATTTCATGTCAGAGCCTCTGCCTGCTTTCTCGTTCTACATCTTTCCATATAATCAGTTGCTGAAATAGACATTAATAGGTGTTTCTTTTTATTTATTTATTTAGTTTTAATTATCTATTTATCTAAATGAATAATGATAGGTAGCTGGATTTTTTGACACAACTATCACAAGTGGTGCTGATGTAAAGCTTGCTGCCAACTGGATAATGGGAGATATTGCTGCCTATATGAAAAATGAAAAGCTTTCAATTGACGAGATTAAACTTACTCCAAAGGAACTGGCTGAGCTTATAGGTTCCATTAAAGAAGGGACCATTAGTGGAAAAATAGGAAAGGAGGTAAAAGCTCTCTCTCTCCTTCTCTCTCTCTCTCTCTCTCTATATATATATATATATAGCTATGCGTTATTATTTTTTACAAATTATATAATGTAATGTGTTTTATGTATAATATACATTATGATACATCTCGTATATGTTGTTATAAACATTGTCTCATAGATATTTTCCTCATATCCATGCATGTCAATTTAGGAAGCTCTAACAATTTTTTGTTTTCTTTTCATTGGCCACCTTTATATCATTGATGATTGATGTAGATTTTTATAATAATAAATCAATGGCAAATATTCAAACTAGTTAAGTCAGAATTTATATAAATCAAAAGAGTGTACATTTCCCCAAAAATTATTTTTATAGATTAACATAGTGATAAAGGTGAACATTATCGTTGATATTCGATCCTTGTTATCATTATGATAAAAAGGCCGCTCACACAAAGAATCAAAGAAGATATATTCTTCAACATGATTTTTGGAGGAAAAATTCAACCATCTCAAAGCATGCACAACAATCATATGATTTGAGCGGTTCAATCATGCGAGATCTTTTAGAACTAAGCATCCACCTTGAT
Source organism: Combretum micranthum (assembly GCA_024138025.1). Lineage (NCBI taxonomy): Eukaryota > Viridiplantae > Streptophyta > Magnoliopsida > Myrtales > Combretaceae > Combretum > Combretum micranthum. The sequence continues at coordinate 850,674 of JAMXBD010000053.1, forward strand.
GTGCTGCTATACCCTGTGGCATTCTTTTGGAATACTGTTGTACATGCATGAAAATAGAGAGATTTATCCTGGTGTATGAAAGATAAGATACCATATTAGCTCTTAGGTATACAGACACCTTCATGTTGGTGGGCCCTGCCTTAACATTACATGGCAGTGTCTACTATTTAATTTAAGAGTATTCAAATTGTTGGTGTGTGTGTCTTTTGTTCACCAGGCTGCCACATATTTATTTGTCATACATGTAATTGCCTTCTTGTAGTTATCTACAAAACCCTTTTTTTTTTTTTGGGTCGTGGGGTTTGTTTAAACTACAAAAGGTTTTTAAGTGATGTCTTCTTTGGACAACGACTTTTTTTTGGCACAGTCAATCTTCATTTCTCTTCATTCTGCAGATTTTACTTGAATTGATGGCTAAAGGTGGAACTGTGAAACGGCTGATTGAAGAAAAGGACTTGGTTCAGGTGGGTTTTTCTTTTGTTTTGGCAGGCATGATTGCAAAAGTATGCACATTACATATTTTAGACAATTAGTGACTGCATCATAAATGTTCATGATCTTGCACATAGGCCACTTCGAACTCAATGTGTTGAGTTTCTTATTTCAAGGTCCAGCATTCATCTGGGAGCCAAAAAGTGTTAATATCAGCCCTGTGGAAAATCTGGCTTAAGCCTCACTCATAAGACAGGGAATGAAAAATTAAGATACCGGCCTGCTTTAATGCATGCTGCAATCTTGGAGGCAAGACTATTTTTAGAGTGTACAGAGTGACTTTCACTAATGCTTTATAAGTATAGAAGGACTTAAGAGGAAAGTTCGATCCAAAAGAAAAGAAATGACAAGAGGAAGAGAAACCCTTAATATAAAAATGAACAGCTTAAAATTAAGGGTAAATTACAACAATAGGAATTTAAAGGATCAAAATTACAGAAACACCCAAGTTTCTAAAAATGCAACGCTCAGACTTTTAAAAAATTTAAATTTTGAGATCAAAAAGTCTTTTTATCCTATGCAGTAGTGATTGGTGGATCAATCTATATATAAATATATGGTTATAATTATTCTTTTATGTCAATATCTCATCTGCCTTGAGAATTTCCTTAACATGGTTCATATTTTTTCCGTATGTTTCAATCAAGTTGGCCAATAAATTGGTTTTAGAAAATTTATTGTAATTGCATACTTAAAAGATTGAATTGAAGACTTTCCCTACCCCTTTTGCTTGTTTGTGTTAATTGTAAAATGTATATTATTTATTAATATCAAGTAATTAAATTCAATTGTTATGTACAGTGAGAATATATAGAGTAGTATTTCTGCCTACCCACCTATCTAACACATAATTAATTACAATATTAATTTCTATTCTGTAACACTCTCCCTTAAGCTGGAGCATGGATATTAATCATGCCCAGCTTGTTACAAAGATATTCAACTCGAACTCTACTTAGAGCTTTTGTAAAGAGATCTCCTAATTGTTCTCTAGACTTCACAAATGCTGTAGAAATTAATCCTTGCTGAATTTTCTTACGAACAAAATAACAATCAATCTCAATGTGTTTAGTACACTCATGAAATGCTAGATTTGACGCAATATGGAGAGCGGCTTGGTCATCACACCATAATCTTACAGGTAGCAAGGTGTTGAGACCTATTTCAGTCAAGAGTTGGTATATCCACATTACTTCACACACCGATTGTATCATAGCTCTATATCCTGATTCTGCATTTGATCGAGACACAGCACTTTGCTTATTGCTTTTTCATGAAATCAAATTTCCACCCACAAAAATACAATAACCAGAGGTAGATCTCATGTCTTTCTTGGATCTTGCCCAATCAACATCTAAAAAACACTTAATATTAGTGTGACCATAGTTGCTATACAGAATACCACGCCCTGGTGTTCTCTTCAAATAACACAAAATTTGCTTTACAGCAGCCCAATGATCAACAGTTGGAGATGACCTATATTGACTCACTACACTAACTGAATATGCAATATTTGGCCGAGTCACTATAAGATAATTTAATTTTCCAACTAACCTTCTATATCTTTCAGGATCCTCAAATAACTCACCTTCTCTTGTTAACTGCAAATTAGGAATTATTGGTGTACTACAAGGTCTAGCACCCAATTTTCTTGTTTCAGACAATAAATCAAGTACATACTTCCTTTGGGATAGAAAAATTCCTTTTCCTTCTCATTACCTCAACACCTGAAAAATATTTCAACATTCCTAAATCCTTTGTTTGAAATTGATTGTGAAGAAAAGATTTAAGAGCTGAAATTCCTGTAGCATCATCACCAGTAATGACAATGTCATCCACATATACTACCAACATAATACTACCAGCTGTAGATTGTTTATAGAAAACCGAATGATCAAATTTGCTTTTCTGCATACCAAATTTCTCAATTGCTTAGCTAAATTTTTCAAACCAAGCACGAGGACTCTGCTTTAAGCCATATAAAGATTTTCAAAGATGACAAACCTTGCTTGACTCCTCCTGAGCAACAAATCTAGGAGGTTGCTCCATATACACTTGCTATTGCAAATCTCCATGTAGAAAAGCATTTTTGATATCAAGTTGATGCAAGGGCCAGTTGTGCATTGCTGCCATGGAAATACATAATCTGACAGATATTAACTTAGCAACAGGAGAAAAAGTGTTAGAATAATCTATTCCATAAGTCTGAGCATATCCTTTAGCAACTAGACGAGCCTTCAATCGGTTAATTGATCCATCGGGATTTACTTTAATGGTGAAAACCCATTTACAACCAATAGCCTTCTTTCCTGCAGGTAAAGTTACCAAATCTCATGTATCATTCTTATCTAAAGCATTCATCTCCTCTATCATCGCATTATGCCATCTTGAATGGGATAGAGCTTCATGAACGGTCTTGGGAATAGAGATAGAGTCAATAGATGCTATAAAGGAACAAGAAGAAGGTGACAAATGATCATAGGACACAAAAGATGAAATAGGGTGAGTACGTTGCCATTTACCTTTACGAAGAGCAATGGAAGATCATCCTTAGAGACTGGATCAGATGACGAGGGAACTGATTCAGGACATGCATCAGGAGCTAACTTAGAAGTACGGGGTCTACGAGAATAGACCCGAAGAGGAGGTTTAGAAGTGGAAATAGAAGGTGGAATAGTGGATGTAACCGTATAAATTAACAAATCATCATCCTCTTCCCTCTGACTTGCATTACTAGAAGATGGAGAAAAGGGGATATCTTCAAAAAACGTAACATCAATTGAGACAAAGTACTTATCAAGACTAGGACAATAGCATCTGTATCCTTTTTGAACACGAGAATACCTAAGGAAGATACATTTCAATGACTTAGGATCAAGTTTAGTAATCTAAGGACGCACATCCTGAATAAAACAAGTACAATCAAATATTTTTGGTTCAATGGGGAACAATGTTTTATTCGGGAAAAGTGTATGATAAGGAGTCTCACTAGCCAAAACAACCGAAGGCATTCGATTAATTAAAAAAAAGCAGTAGATACTGCATCAACCCAAAAGTGTTTTGGATGGTGTATATACACACGAAGTCTGGTGAATAATACCATTTTTAACCATGTAAGATTGAAAGGATTCAGATAAGTATTCTTTGGCATTATCACTTCGCAAAATTTGGATTAAGGCATGAAATTGTGTCTTAATTTCATAACAAAAAGAACAAAAATGAGTGAACAACTCCAAACGATTCTTCATGAAATATAACCAGGTCATACGAGAGTAATCATCCACAAGAATGACAAAATATTTAAATCCGATTTTAGATGTCAATGGACAAGGATCTCATACATCTGAATGAACTAACTCAAAAGGAGCATTTGCTTGTTTATTGACTCTAGGACTTGAAACTAATGTGATGATATTTTGCATATTGACAAGACTCACACTGTAAAGACTCTAAATGATGAAACTGAGGACAAAGTTTCTTTAGCAAAGAAAGAGATGGATGACCGAAGCGACAATGAGCTTCAAAAGGGGTTACAACTCCAGAGCAAGCGATCGGCTTTGGTACCTTTGTGTCTAGAATGTACAGACCCCCAGATTAATGTTCTTTACCAATAATATTCCTCGTCATAAGATCCTGGAAAAGACAATAGTCAGGGAAAAAAGAGATGCAATAGTTAAGTGAACGGGTGAGTTTACTAACAGAAATTAAGTTAAAAGACAAATCAGGCAAGTTTAAAACAAATGTCAATTGAACTGATGGTGTTGGATTAGCAGTGCTAGATCCGGGAACATGAGATATTGAACCATTAGGTAAAGTAACTGGAGAGTACGAGTTTTGAGATTGAAAAGTAGATAACGGATTGGAATTACCTGTCATATGATCTGTGGCACCAGAATCAATGACCCATTTCGAGGATGAAGAAACAAGACACGTGTTTGGTTTACCTGACTCAGCGATGGCAATAACAGAAGTAGATAAAGACTTTAATGATTCTTGATACTGTGAAAACTTAGCAAATTCGTCTATAGAAACCATAATGGATTTTTCAGTTGCATCACCTGAAGAGGCAACATGTGCTGATCGAAATCCTTGATTCTTATATTGCAATTTTCTACAATCACGCTTCATATGCCTCAATTAATGACAATAGTGACACACCACCGTTCCAGAACTTTGTCCCCGGGTATCAATTCCCCTACCACTATTCCTGAATTGCTGTCTTCTAGATTCTTGTTCATAATGATGACTTACAAGAGCACTACTAGACTAAATAGGTTGAGGATTTTCTGTACGAAGAATCTTACTAAAAGTATCCTGCAAGGATGATATGAAAGAGCCAGAGAGAATATGAGATTTGGCAGTTTCAAACTTAGGTGGAAGACTAGCTAAAAAACTCATTACAGCCATTTGCTCCTTTTAAGCTTGTTGAACTTTCATATCAAGACTGAAGGGTAACAACATATTAAACTCCTCATAAACTTTCTTAAAATCCATAAAGTACTTTGTTAGGGATCTATCATGTTTCTCGGTACGATAAAAGGCCTTGCAAACATCGTAAATACGGGAAACATTCCCTCTTCCAGAATACAAAAATTCCAAGTATTCCATTAGTTCTTTAACATGCTCACAATGATTAATTAATCCAATGATCTCATTATCAATGGAATTACGTATTTGCAAGAATAATCGAGCATCTTGCCTTAACCAAGTTTGCTTCAAACTCTCATCTATGGGTGGATCACTAGTCAAATGATCATTCTTATCAATACTTCACAAATAAAGCCTCACGGTTTTACTCCAATCCATATAATTAGATCCATTGAGTTTATGTTCTGTTATCTTTGACATCACTGGAACCACATTAGTCATAACAACAGATTTTGTATCTTTTATTTCACTCATACTTTCAAGACCAAATTCAAACCAAAGATTCTATATAATAAAATTACTGATGACCAAACATGTCAAACCCTAATGTGCCAAACAAAATCCAACAATACAAATAACTACCGAATCAAACAAAATTCAACGAACCAAACAACCACTGAATCAAACCAAAATCCAACGAACCAAACAACCACCGAACCAAACAAAATCCACCGAACCAAACGAAATCCCACAGTCCACCGAATCAAACAAAATCCACCGAACCCTAAGGATTACACGAAATCTAACACCCAATAACGTAAAGAGGAAAGAAATCACAAACCTAGGTTGTATAACCTCAGGCGAGCCAAACGAAGCAATTGGAGGGGATACAGACACCGCACGCGCCCTCACGCGCCGGTGCGTGAAGAATGTCGCGAACTTGTTGATGACGCATGTAGGTCACGCGCCGCTCTTTTCGGCGTTGGGAGCTCTAGATCCGCTAATCAGAGGATGTTCTTCCTCCCTAGCGTGGCTGTGTCGATAAAAAATTCCATCAAAAAAGACGATCAAAAAATCTCAAAGGATACTACGTAAAAAAAAAAAAAAAAATTCCGTCGAAGAAATTCTTCAAAAATTCCTCATAGATGCTCTGATGCCATGTTAAATGTAAAATGTATATTGTTTATTGATATCAAGTTATTAAATTCAATTGTTATATACAGTGAGAATATATAGAATAGTATTTCTACCTACCTAGTATTTCTACTTACCCACCTACCTAACACATAATTAATTACAATATTAATTTCTATTCTATAACAGTTTGATATGAGTTTTCCCTCTCTAAGGTTATCCTTCTAGGGTTTTGGCTGTCTCACTCTCGTTTGTCTTTTTGCCCATGGATTCCTTTGCCAATGTCTCCTTAGCATTCTTTATCTTTACCCATTACAGCTACGGTTTTTTTGTTGTCTTTTATCATTCTCTTTCTTTGTTCTCCTGTGCTTTCTTCTCTCTTATAGTTTACCTAGCTAGGAATTTTTTCACTGTTCTCCATGGCCCTCAAGCCGCTTCTACACTCACCTCTGCCCCTTTGACAATGGTCCTAGTTTGCCTACTCTAAGACAAGGCTCTCTCTGGTAATCAGCACTGTGGAGGAGTGCTAAGTAGTTCATGCTCTTAGTAGTTGGTTCACCACAAACACTAAGATAGCCGGTGGCGTGGAGGCATCTCTTTTCGACTTTGGCCATGATGGAGGAGCATTGGTGCAATGCTGGTGCTACCCTTGGTTTTCCTCTAACTATCAAATCTCCTTTGTTGGCTCTCTCCTAAGGCTGCAACTGATGTGTGAAAAGAGACTTCTGAGGCTCCTCTGGCTGATGCTGCACCTAATATTGCTACAGAAGTCCCAGTTGAAGCAACTGCTTCTGTACATCTGTCTAAAGCCCAATTAAAAGCAGATGCCTTTATGATTGCCAATATCTTGGCCTTTTGATGGTTTCTAGATCTTGGGAGAGTTATCTAGTGCTAATAATACCCATCTTATGGCTTGGCACTAACAAGCTTCCTTGATGGTTCTGAGGTCTCCAGCTGTGTCTGTTGAAAGCTCTCTTTTAAGGTTTCACGTACCAAGAAAATTCATTCAAAGGGTTTAAGGGTGAAATTTTAGAAATTTGTGGTCTTTCTATAATTTTGATAGTTTTCAGGGAAAGTCACTATAATTTACCCTAAAAATAATCTGCAGATTTTCTAATCAATCTAAAGTGTTCAGGACATATAACCATAGTCCATAGAGGTTTTAGTTTCTGAGCTTATTAGTTGCACTTCATGGTTTTATGTATTTACATGTGACATAATAACTCTATTGAAAAGTCCAATTACCTTTAACTAGACAGCCAGTGAAACATTTAATAACTAGCTTTGTAACCCAATCTGCGTAATCCTCATCTTCCTGATTTATTACTTATTTTTCGTATTCTTTTTCGAGTCTAATTCTTCAATATTTCGTGTTTATCTCTAGACTTTTATGGTTAATACAATCGAATAATATTATCTACCCTGTTAATGATGGTGTTACTCTAAACATTTTCGATGGAATTTGTCATTTATACAATGACAGATAACAGACCCTAAGGAGATTGAAAAGATGGTGGAGAAAGTACTTTTAGATAATCCAAAGCAGCTGGAACAGTACCGTGGAGGCAAAACCAAGCTACAAGGTTTTTTTGCTGGGCAGGTAATGTTCATTTGTCTAATGCTCTTGATGAAATAAAATCCCACTTCTGACTTCACATTTTTCATTACTTTTGGATCTGACCAAGCCTGTACAACTCTCACATGAGCCATAGGGGTATAGTTGGTTGGGTTCTTTCTTCTAAAGCAGAGCGAATGTTGCAGTTTGATTACTATTTTCCTCTAGAGAAATAAACTATCAGTACATGTAATTATGACAGTTATTAAATAAAAAGTTTATATAACAAATATGATACTTTTCTCTGTATGGAGTAGCTGTTAATGATACTTCATTCATATGAATTATTAGCACAGTAAATTTATCTCAGTAGAACAAGATGACCTAACAATGTAAAACACTGAACTCTACCCAAAATGCAAAACACTGTAATTGTGAGATAACTGAAGGTTTGGTTCTTTCGTTCTTTTGTTTACCCCATATATTGTGCAGGTAATGAAAGCATCAAAAGGCAAGGCAAATCCAGGGCTTCTGAACAATATTCTGATTGAGAAGTTGAATTCAAAGAGTTGAGAGGTGGCTGTTAAATCTTAAATCTTGTGGGTTCTTTATTAAATCTTTGCCTTCAAGGAGGTGCAGTGGAGAGTGCTGATTGTTCAATGGTCTTCTGCCCATGTATCAGTTTCACCGGGTTCCTTTGGAAGAAATATGCATGATCATATCTGATCCTCCAATGGGCTCTACCAAAATATTTTGAGCTGTTGATTGGTGCAGCCTTTCAATTTTTTGGAACAAGTGTAGTGACTGGTGTTTGGAATGAAGAGTTGATTAAAATGCGGTGCAGCATCCAAAGTCCCACTCCAGCCACTCTTTTTCAACGTAATAATACATCATTCTGATTCATCTAAATTAATTTTAGGCAACAAGAGATGGGAAATAAACTGAGTTTGCCTTCATTTATAAATTAATCGTTGTCGTTGTGGCCTCGTCTAATGATCTTTGTAGACCATATATATTTTGACAGAGTTGTAAATAGTTGACGTACCGCTTTTGTAACTCGGTTTCTTTATCTCTTAATGTCTGCTCTTTCTTCCACTGGGAGGAAACCAAACGAAAAAAAATAAAAAAAAAAGGGTATTTATTTGCTGTACCTTTGGGGAACTATAAATTTGTTTTGCTTTTCTGCTTTTAAAATCGATGTCTGAGGTTGATCTAAAGTCAAAGTGAAAGACTAGAGATGGAGGGGGACAATGTGATAGAAAGCTCCTTTTTTCTTTTCTTTTCTTTTGGTGGAGATATATGAACAAACACAAATAATGGATGATGTGGGCCTGCTTCCGATCCTGCTCGGAACCGGATCCACAACTGGTGCGTTTTGAAATTCTGAAAATGTGGTGGTTGTTTTCTTTGTTTTTTTCCTCTTGAAAGTTCTCACTTGAGGGAATGTTGAGAGTCCAGGATAAGGCTGTTGGCTGTGAAAATATGGTTTAAGGGATTGGCAGATTCTACATTTAGATCGACTTGTTAAAACCTAAAACCACCCTCTCAAAAAAAAAAAAAAAAAATAAATAAATAAATAAACAGACTACATTTTATAACTTAAAAGAGCAAAACACACATTTGACTCTTAAAAAAAAACTTTAAATAGACTACATTTTATAACTTAAATAAACAAAACACACATTTGACAGCTTGATGCAGAGCAGACCCGATTCAGGACCTCCAAAAATCCAACGTTCATTTAATTTTTGAATAAAAAGAGAGAAGAATAAGTGACAAATTCAGGAACTAAGAGCATTTGTCTATGTTGTGTTACATACGATATGCGTAACACATATCCAAGAGAATATCTGGAGAGACAAGTAGCAGTCGATTAACCTGCATTTGGTCCTTCTCTAATAAATTTTAATGTAAATTGAACACAAGATGATACACTCTAATATCCGAAACCAATCTCCTTCCCAAACGATCAATCAATTACATCAACATGTAAGGAATACAAACAAGAGATTGAGCTTACCGACTAGGTTATGCTCCTACAATCTCCTTTGAATGTCAATACAAAATATCAACGAAAACATTTTCCCCCACTCCACAACTCTGCCAACAACTTTTATTTATACAATTTTCCTAACAACTTGTCTAACTAACTCAAAGCCAGCTCAGCCACACTTACTAATAATACCAACTACTTTATTACTAGTAACAACTACTTATTTCATATACCTATCAACTTCCTACTTATTACATGTACATATTAGCTTCCCTTATTTCTTAAGTCTCCTACTATAAACCTGGAAAATATGCTTAACACTCCTTGGTAATGTATCAATGCCTCCCGCTGAAAAACTGTCCTTGTCCTCAAGGACAAAGTCAGGAAATTGATATTGAATAGCCTCCTTATCTTCCCATGTAGCCTCACTAGAAGTAGAATCAGACCACTGTATTAACACTTGTGGAATCTCAAACCCATCACGAACATCAAAACGTCGTCCCAAAACTTGAATAGGATAAACACCCCCAAAATCCTCATCCGACATCAAATCAGATGGAAAATCTTGTGAGACAGGAAAAGAGCCATGAGAAGCCTTTAAAAGTGAGACATGAAAAACAGGGTGAACCTTGCAAGATGATGGCAATTCCAAACGATACGCCACTTGACCAACCCGACCAATCACACGATAAGGACCATAGAAACGAGGAGCCAATTTGGAAGAGGATTTAGCCCCTACACGAGTTTGTAAAGCAGCTCGTAATTTAAGAAAAACCCAATCCCCCACCTTAAATTCCACATTCCGCCGATACCTATTAGCCACTTTACAATTTCGCAATTGAGCCCTTTCCAAATTACAACGCAAACGAGCTAGAATAGCATCTCTAGAGAAAAGAGACTGCCGTAAATCCGGATTCTGTACTTCCTTAGAGACATAAATAGGAACAACCGGAGGTGGCCGACCATACACTACTTCGAAAGGAGTCATACCAGCAGAGGAATGATAAGAAGTATTGTATGAAAACTCAGCCCATCCAATCCATTTAGCCCATGAAAAGGAGTCTCGGAAGCAAAACACCGAAGATAACACTCCAAACATCGATTAAGAACCTCAGTTTGTCCGTCCGTTTCGGGGTGGTATGCGGTGCTGAAATGGAGACGAGTTCCTTGTAAAGCAAAGAGCTCTCTCCAAAAAGTACTAACAAATAATGGATCTCTGTCACTAACAATAGTACGAGGAAAACCATGCAATCGTACTACTTCTTTCATAAAGATCTCAGCCACTCGTTTAGCAGTATAAGGATGCCGCAACAGTAAGAAGTGACCATACTTTGAAAACCGATCCACAACCACAAATATCACATCAAAGCCATTAGACCTGGGAAGACCGGATATAAAATCCATAGATATGTCTTCCCATATAGCCTTAGGAATGGGTAAAGGATTCAAGAGTCCTGCTGGAGCCAAATTTTGAACTTTGTGACGTTGACAAACAGCACAAGAGTTCACAAACTTAGCCACATCACCTTTCATACCTCCAATATAGATGAGCAATCATTCGTCTATAAGTTTTAACAAACCCAGCATGACCCCAACAGCCGACGAATGAAATTCATACAAAAACAATGGCACCCAAGATGACTGAGAAGGAATGACTATCTATTATGGTAATATAAATTGTCTTGAAGAAGGTGAAAACCACGACCTGCATCTTTCCCATCTTTAAGCAACTGAATCTTCGTAGAAAGAATGGGATCCTTCAATACATCCTCATGTATAGCAGCCAAATCAGTCCAAATTGGACCAGAAATTCCGGAAAATTCCATATCCTCAAACTGCCTAGAAAGAGCATCAGCAGCTCTATTCTCACTTCCAGCCTTGTAAACAATGTCAAACTCATATCCCAACAACTTGGCTAGCCAATGTTGTTGATTAGGAGTTGTGATGCGCTGATTTAAGAGATGCTTCAAACTCTTTTGATCAGTGCAAACAATAAAACGTCGTCCAAGCAAATAAGGACGCCAATGGTTGATTGCCAAGACTAAAGCCATTAACTCTTTCTCATAAGTAGACTTCATAAGATTCCTATCAGACAACGCTTTACTAAAATAAGCAATTGGATGCTGACTTTGCATCAGTACCGCCCCTATACCCGTACCGGATGCATCACACTCAATCACAAAGGATTGAGAAAAATCTGGTATAGCTAAAACAGGTCCATGCACCAAAGCTTGCTGCAGAGCACGAAATGATTTCAAAGTCACATCAGTCCACTCAAAATTGTCCTTCTTCAATAGATTAGTCAATGGTCTAGCTATCTGTCCATAATTCTTGATAAATTTCCTATAGTAACCGGACAAGCCCAAAAAAACCACGAACTGCTTTAAGAGAAGATGGAATTGGCCACTCAACCACTTACTTCACTTTCATTGGATCCATCGCTACCCCTTCAGCTGAAATAATATGGCCTAAATATTCCAATGAATTTTGACCGAAAACACACTTCTTGCGATTAGCAATGAAGTGATTAGTCTTCAACAATTCCAAGACAATACGAAGATGATCCATGTGAGCATCCATATTCTTGCTATAGACAAGAATATCATCAAAAAACACCAAGACAAAATTCCTCAAATAAGGCCAAAATAAGTTGTTCATCGTTGATTGAAAAGTGGCCGGAGCGTTGGTGAGACCGAAAGGCATCACCAAAAATTCATAATGGCCTTGATGTGTTCTAAAAGCGGTCTTTGGAACATCATCATGATATACCCGTATTTGATGATAACCCCGCCTTTAAGTCAATCTTAGAAAATATAGTAGCACCGCACAATTCATCCAATAATTCCTCTATTACTGGAATAGGATATCGATCCGGCACAGTCACCTCATTAAGAGCACGATAATCTACACAAAATCGCCAAGAACCATCTTTTTTTTTAACCAAAATCACCGGACTAGAAAATGGGGATGAACTAGTACGAATAATGCCAGCATCCAACATCTCATTCACCAACCTTTCCATTTCATCTTTCTGCACTTGTGCATACCGATAAGGCCGCACACTAACAGGATTAGTGCCTTCCTTTAAGGGAATGCGATGATCTGTTTCTCTATTCGATGGCAAAACATTACTAGAGGAAAAAACATCAGAATATTCCGACAACAAAACATTGATTCGCGAATCCAATTGATCAACAATCACAACATTCAAGTCCAACTCTACTAACAACAATAGATGACATTCATCACCCTCTCCCAATTGCTTCAAATATTTCTGAGTCGTACAAGACTTTTGTAGAGTAGGATCACCTGATAAAATCAGTTCACCATTTTGAGTTAGTATCTTCATAGTCATTAATTTCCAATCCACTTTAATCTCCCCAAGAGTTTGTAACCAAGCTACCCCCAAAATCATATCAATAGCACCCAAATCTAACACATAATAAGAAACAGATATAGAAAATCCACTGAGAAATAATATCAAATCAACACATATTCCTTCAGATTGTATGCTATGACCATCCCCAAGCTTAACAGAAAATGGCAAAGTAGGGCACACCTTTAATTGTAAGTGTTGAACTAGTTGAGTAGACACAAAATTATGACTAGCTCCACTGTCAACTAAAACTGTAATAGGATGCTGCAACAATAATCCCCGAAATTTCATAGTTTTCGGTCCATCAAATCCATTCAATGCTAACAATGATAATTCCATGTACTCACTTCCTCTCAAAACAGTGTCCTGTCTTCCCTCTACATCTAACAACTTCGTTCCTTCTGCCCTATCAACACACTGATCACCAATATCATCCTCCAAAATTATAACCCGTAATGTTTTGTTAGGACACTTATGATTTGGATTATATGGTTGATCACAATGGAAACAAATACCACGTTTCTTCTTATCTAAATACTCAGCATAGGATAACTGCTTTGACATCCTACTACCCCCATTCTGAACAAAGCCATTACTTCCCCTACTTGAACTTCCAGAAGAAGGATCAACCACTTTTTCCCCTAATTTTCTATCATTCCACACATTTCCGCTTCCACCACCCCCTTGGAAAGACTTCCAAGATGAGGATGGACTTCGAGAATTAGCATGAAAAGTAGAATATGAATTCCGAAATGGAAGATTCGAACTATAATTGTTTATAGAAGGAACAAAACGATTAATACTACGCTCACTCTTACTACTCCTTCCATACTCACTATTATTATCATGCGAAAAACATATTCCATACTCAAATTCCTTTTCAATATTCAGAGATAACTCCATTGCATCAGCTAAAGACAAAGGTTTAAGAGTTTTTACCCGCAGTAAAATATCCTCTCGCAATCCTCCAAGATAATACCCTAATAACTGCAATTCAGTCATATCAGGAGCTTGAGAAGTAATTGCCTCAAAATCCTCCATATAACTTGCGACTGAATTGACTTGTCGAAGAGTTGATAAACTCTCGTATGGATTAAAAGCCGAATGTCCCCCATACCTCAGCAACAATTCCTGCTTCAATGCCGACCAATCTAAATGAGGAATCCTTTGCTTCAACATTTTTAACCAATAAACTGTACGTCCTCTCATAAACATCGACACTAGAGGCACTCTACGATCACTTTTGGTTTGATGAATTTCAAAGTATTGCTCCACCAGTGTAATCCAATGTACCGGTTCAGATCCATCAAATTCCGGTATTGTAATATATGCAGCATTCCGTTTGTAATCATCATCATCAAACAAATCATCCGGAGAAATAGGCTTTCCTTTCTTGCGTTCCAAATGTTCGACATTATGCTTCGCCGATGAATCTCCAACCGATCCTTTCGTTGATTCTACTCCACGTGATTCCTTTATCATTTCTTTTAACATAGATTGAATACTAGCCAACGAACTATCAATCGCTCCAACTTTCACATTTGTATCTTGTAATTGCTGTTGAAGCTCTGCTACACATCCACGCATCTCTTCGCCAATTTCTCGAATATCCTTCTCCATTGAATCCATCCGAGCTTCCATCCTCGTCATCGTGGAAGAAAAGGTTTCCCACAGACGGCGCCAATTTGATACACTCTAATATCCGAAACCAATCTCCTTCCCAAACGATCAATCAATTACATCAACATGTAAGGAATACAAACAAGAGATTGAGCTTACCGACTAGGTTATGCTCCTACAATCTCCTTTGAATGTCAATACAAAATATCAACAAAAACATTTTCCCCCCACTCCACAACTCTGCCAACAACTTTTATTTATACAATTTTCCTAACAACTTGTCTAACTAACTCAAAGCCAGCTCAGCCTACACTTACTAATAATACCAACTACTTTATTACTAGTAACAACTACTTATTTCATATACCTATCAACTTCCTACTTATTACATGTACATATTAGCTTCCCTTATTTCTTAAGTCTCCTACTATAAACTTGGAAAATAGGCTTACCACTCCTGGGTAATGTATCACAAGATAATCAAATTTTTACTCTACACCAAATTCTTTAGAACTTTGTTAAACCATTCAAACCATGGTTCGGGAGATTACTTTCACGCCAATCGCTCATTCAAGTTGCTCCGGATATTAAAAAAAAAAAAAAAGAAGCTATTTTAAGTGTCCAATTGATAAAGAAGCCAACGACAAATCACAGTGAGAGAGAGAGTGATAGGATTTGTACGGAAAATAAATTCTAAATTATGGTATTAAAAAAAAAAAAGATATATAGTTCTATCAATTATTGTTGGAAAAATATCAAATTTGGTATCTAAACAATACATAAAAAATTAATTTGATACATAAACTTTAAAGTGGTCAATTGAATACCCAATGAAAATTTTTGTAGCTATTTTTACAACTTAACAACACTCTTTACTCTATTTTCTAACATGAAAAAAGCAATCTATCAGTGTTATACATTATTATAAGCATTAATAAAAATTCAATCATATGTTATCTTTTCTGTATCTCTAAACAGAGCAAACAATGTTAAAAGAATGGTAAAAATAGTCATAAAAACTTTAATTGAGTATTAAATTGATTACTTCAGAGTTCAACACCCGTTACTAATTCCAATCCAATAAAGACTGAACATAGATGATCTAGATTGAATACATAATAGACCTACATAACAGAAAATGGCTAGTGACATGTCAAGGTTAGTAAGCATATCCATTCAAAGGTAAGTAATGAGTATTATAGAAACTCCTGAAACATTACCACTTTGGAGGAGGGACGGAGATTATTTATCGTTGGACGACCCCAGTAGTTGAATGTGTCATAAGATCATGAGAGAGTAGCAAGCAAGTGGCAATTGCGGTAAATTCAGAGGAAGGCCGTTAATCTATGTTTATACTTTTCAAACCCGATTAAGAAGAGTATACTAAGAGATGTCGAATGAAGTATCAGTCAAATGCTATAGGAATTAGTCGGTTGGCCGAGCCAAGATGCTAGATACCCTAATGGGACTTTACATTTTCATCGATGTGGGACTGAATCCTCACCTAAAGGGTCGACCCCAACGGCTAACTGAACTAGACTAGGAAAGCACATGACCCAAATTAGACCATCAATATGTACTAAATTGAATTTTATATAATATTCAAATACCAAGTTTGTCAATTACCATAATTCTTAATATATCTAAAATACGAAAACATATATATTCACATACATATACATATTCCTTTCATAAAATTAGAAATTCCAATAAATATCTATACAAATCAACTTACTTATCCTTTATTTTTTCAGATGGAAGAAAAAAAAAATTTATTTTGCAATTGAACTTTCACTTTCCAATCTTATTGTCTGGTTATCAAATAAAAACAAATAAAATACACATTAAATAGTTTTCAAAACATCACGTTCCTAACAGATATAGACCAGACATGTATAAAAATTATAATTTGAGGGGAAAAAATAAAAAAGAAAAAACAATCTAAAAGTCCACAATTTATACGATAGATATCAACACATTCAAGTGTGCAATATTTTAGCTCAGTTTCAAGCACCGCAAAGGACTTCAGAGATACCGGACAGGTCTCTATGAAAATCTCGTCAGGCGAGTGGAATTTCAATGGAAATCTTGAGTTCTTAGTCGGAGAATGCAAGAGCTAACATCAATTAAACAAGAAAAAATCATGTTAATGATCCTCACAATCAGTTAAAACATGCCCGACCAAATGCCACTCCATCTGGAAATTTTATATTTGCAAATTTGATGACAAGGACTATGATATGATACAATGGAAGAGGCTGTAATCCATTGTAACTTCATATAAAAAACCAAAAGAGAAAAACCACCATCCATCTAAAAAGAAAACCATAAGTTAATCCCAAATGAAGACACACTTGGGGATACCTTGGACACGTAGAATCCATTTATCAAGAAGCATTCAGAGCAGTTGGAAACAAAGGGTGAGAAAACCACAACGAACCCAAGAAATTTAAAAAGGCTTTTTCAGTGCATTCCCCCATTCAACCTCCACTCCCAGAGATCAACATGACAAGATAACATTACAACTATATATTGTCCATGCAAGAGCTTCGCTTATATCTTTATAGACTTGACAGCTAGAAGTAGGTGCCTTCAGGAGGCTGAACCAGCTTCCGGTTGTGGGGTGCGGCCATCTCCTTCTTCAGCTGCGTCAGAATATCCTCCATGGTGTACTCTCTCTGCCAATTTGCAAGGAGCCCAAATTTCTTTGGTTCCACCTACATTTTCAATAGATATTTGACAGCATATAAGAAGAATGCAGCTCGAATCCATTTTGAACCAAATCAATTAGATTCCAAAAATAATCATGCACCGGCACCACAAAGATTAATAAGGTATTTTAGTGACAAGAATAATCAGGAGAGTCAATTACGCAGTTGATAGTGGTAGAGTCCAGGTTAAAAGTTGATTATCGATAGAAGTTAAAAAGTTTCAAGAGCATATTTTTACCACTCCTGTTTCATGATTAACACAAGTCATATTAATCCTTGAATGAAAACGAACACTTGGTGGCTTTTCTGGATAATCTTTGTCACAGAAGAGCTTCAACTGGTAGATACGACCTTCATGCACAGTCTGTT
The DNA here is from genome assembly GCA_024138025.1 of Combretum micranthum. Lineage (NCBI taxonomy): Eukaryota > Viridiplantae > Streptophyta > Magnoliopsida > Myrtales > Combretaceae > Combretum > Combretum micranthum. The sequence goes on from JAMXBD010000053.1 coordinate 868,292, forward strand.
AATTCAAAAAACATTATCGCAATAGTTAACAACCTGCACAAGTAAAAGGTGAAAATACAATACATCGACACATTGCTGTAATCCCCAACAAAGAAACAAGAAAAGATCACATTTGATAGAAAAACATGTTACTCATGAAAGACAAGCAAGATGAGAAAGACTTCAGTCATGCATTCAAGAAACTAATCTTGGCAAGCATTTTTTTCAGGTCGAATGTGGTATTATCATTGTGTCACAAAAATACATGAAATTTGCTAACCAAGATAATCAATAGAAAAAACAAAATAAATCACCTGACACAACTAATCCATGCCCTCGCTCTAGTAAAAATCACAATTCATAGAGAGAATATGTGTCATAGTTCTCTCTTTAAATCGACCCAACTTTCCACTGAGAAGCTGAAAGCAAATTTTTCAATCAAAATGTCAAAGTCTACTAGAGTGTCCTTGAACAAAGGAGTGACATATTTGACAAATTGGATGACACTCTACTCACAAAACTTAGAAAGCGCCAGCATCACCTGGATCAGCATAAACTAAGAAATCTACAAATCACAACAACACACACCCCCACAACAAAAACTGGAGGGGACAAAAGAAATTTATCAAAACCAAAGCATGAAATATTTTGGAAAATGCAACATCTCAGCCATAAGAACCATATGTGTTGCTTTTTCTCATTGTGTAATGAATTTATAGATTTGCAATACAAGTGGAACAACCCAAATATTCATAGTGAGTACACTCCTAATGAAAAGAACCCACATTGTGTGGACCAATAATGGTGCCTGTCCAAGATCTCATGTAAATGTCATCACCATCATCCATGCCATAGCTAACTGTACCATCTCCAATGCCCTTTTCTCCACGCTCAAGTTCCTCCAGTAATCTAAAATTTCGAGGGACTGTAATAAACCACAAAAGTCAAATCCAACTAATATAATATTGTGAAGAAAAATCAATATTAATAAATGAAGCAAAAACCTGCATACTCCTACATTCCAGGTTTAAAATCACCAATGAAATATGCAAAAGATTTCACAAGCATGACATCTAAATTTTTCGAACCTGTCAAGCAAGACAATAGACACACTTGGGAATTGCAGGAGAATTAACCTGAAAGATGTAATTATCAGACTGTCTGCATTTATTAGCAGTTGTAAGAGAAACACAGCTTATCCTACAGTAGCATGTGATAGTCTTATAACAATCTAGGATTCAGCAAGATCACACTAAAGATTTTGCTTGACTTACTACTTCAGTAATCAATACTGACACAACAAACATGAAATCTTTGATGCATCATGAATGCATCAGCCTACTCCTATTTGTGCATTAATTTGCACTCTTAAAATCCATCTAAAAGCATCTCCTCACTAAATAATTAAATACAAAACCAATCAGCAAAAAACCATCCCTCCCAGTGTGCAACATCCAGTGGACAACAAACCATTTGCATAAAAACTGTGTGGCTTATTCCCAAATTGACTAACTTCAACTGCTAGTTCCAACCCCACGAACCCTGCTGAAATCATGGATGGATATAGAGGGGCTGGAAGGAGCACCAGCCCCATGCAAAAACTTCCGTAGGGTTTGTTTTAATAAATTACTCAGGACACTAATTAAGTTTACCTAATAAGCGGAAAGTACATATAATATATATAAAATCTTCCAAACACAAATCACATTTTATAAATAAAACAAGTGTGTTCACTGATTATGAAATCATAATCACATTGAGGATACATTCAATCATAAAATTTTATATTAGGAGACATGCATGCCTACTTACATTTGGGAGAGATAAAATGCTTCAAAATTGTAGATTGTAGAAAATATGCATAAAATGTCTCATGGATTTATAAAGATTAAAATAACCCTTATGTATAATGTCATTTTAACGTGTCTTCACGCAGTTGCTTAAAAAATCACTTCTGTACATTGAAAGACGATTAATTTAATGATTATTTTTCCACATTCGGGATGCATTTAATTTTGCACCATACTCAGACATCCAGCCAGTAAATTGCTTTTTAAATGTAAAAAGTAAAACATTGAATGAATCATGAAATGTGTTATAGTAGTCCAGAGAAATGGATGTCTTTCATGTTACATTTGGTACATAGGAATAGCTTGGAATAGAATATTTAAAATAAAAAAAAAATGAAATGGAATGGAATAAATAAAGGAATAGCAAATCCATTCCCACATTTGGATACATTCATGAAATGGAACGAAACGAAATGAATATAAGGTGAGATTTATCAAAAATACACTAAACAATAAATATAAATAAAAGATACAGATAGGATAAAAAGGTAGTTATAGTAAAAGGTATTGATGTGAAGTGAAATGGAATCATAATTCTGTTTTCTTAAAGGCACAATCGAAATCCCCCTTAAAACTGAAATTCTGAATCCACTATTCCAGCTTTTAAGAACACTTTCAAAGGTGGGAAAAGAAATGAAACCGGAAATCACAATACCATTCCAATCCATTTATGCATACCAAATGTCAAGTGATCCTAACACACATGATTGAGTTAAGTTTGGCCTCCCAATGTCACAAGCATATGCTTACGATGTCGCATTTATTTCAACTTTAATGAATAGGTATAATTGACCAAATCCCTATCTAGGCAGGACCTTTTTTGCTTTTGAATTGGCAATCATGAAGGTTTATAAGCAAATAGTAACCACTTAAGGCAATACTTAAACTTTTCATCAATATTTTAAAGACATGGATGAACCGTGGTAAAAAAATGATGCAAAAGTTGCCACCCTTAAGAGTTGTAAATGAACCAAGATGGCTAAGGGTGTACTCAAATCCAGCTTGGCATATACTCTAATTTGATTCAACCATAGAGGAGTCGAGCCCGAGCTAGAGGATAGAACTATTTGACTCAATTCAGCTCGTTTGCAGCATAAATACCCCAAAAATAAACATACATAACATAGTATTTGACAAAAAAACAGATCATCATTTTACATACAACTCTAGCACAGATTTAAAGGGAAAAAAAAGTAGTCTAGCCCCTCATCTCATGATTTTTATCTCTGTCATGTGAAAGCTCATAACTTGCACACTAAGTAGTGACCCCAAATACATGCCATGACAGAAACAAACCCATTAACCTCATGTAATTTCGATACAAACCATCTCTTTAAATTCCATACCGAATTAATTAGGAGAAACGTGAAAGTGGGCATCAATGGACAGTCCAATAATAATAGATCATGATCAATATAAAAACCTAAACCCTAGAAGTAACAATTCGAGAGTAGTACAACTAAATACAAGGCATTAAACATGAAATCAATTCATGGGTTTGTTTTTTCTTTTATTAATTTTTTATAGTAACTGAAAAAGGATGAAGCGATTATGATGGAGATGAATCGGATGAAAGTAGGGTTTCACTGACCAACAACACCCGATCCTCCTGAGCCAAGCGTCATGGATGATGTTGGATTGATTGCGATCGCGTAGATCTGATTAATCAGGAGAGAGAGAGAGAGAGAGAGAGAAGAAGAAGAAGAGAAGGAGGTGGAGACGATGAGGACAACTGGGCAAAGGTGTAGAAAGGGAGAAGAGGAATAAAAACGTCCAGTGATCAAATTGAAAATTGATAAAGTAGGAAGAAGAAAAGGATGGATGAATTTCTAGGAATAAAGCAGACTTCCTCTTGTGGGAAATTCGCAAATTGCTGCCCGATTAAGCTTATTCGATTTTTACATTATACATAAATTTTGAAATTATTTATTATTATATTTGATTTAACTTTCGTGTAGCATGTTTACCCATAAAGTTTAGTGTTTTTTTTTTTTATTATTATATTTTAGGGTATATTTTGCACACCTTATTTCTTTTATTTTTTAAACCATGCACTTAGACCATTAAATTTACAAAAATATGCATTTAAATCCTCCAAGCAGTAAAAATACACTTTTTAAAAAATTTAAAGGATCGAAGTGAAGTGCACGATTTCAAATAAAGAAATAAAGTGCAGGGGTGCATTTGCAGCTATAAAAAAAATCATAAATATTAATTCTGTAAAATTACCAAAATAAGATAAAAAATCATAAATATTAATTCTGTAAAATTACCAAAATAAGGTTAAATATATTTATATTGACAATGTATAAATAATCATTTACATTATTAAGAGAAAATGGGATTAATATCCTATATATTTTACCATGATAGTCTTTATAATTAAGAAAGATATTGAAAGCTATAATTGGGACAATGAAATAGTAATCTTTATAACCCATAATTGATGACCGAAAACATATAAATTTTAAGAAATAAATATGAAAAAATTACATATCAATAGTAAATGATAATTTTCAAATACATTCCCATATGTTTTTTTCATGTACATTTTTCCTTCTTATCTTTGAAATTGTGCACCCCTAAATCTTTAAAAGTACATACATTATTACTATTTTGGGAGTTTAAATGCACATTTTTGAAAAATTAAGGGTTAAGCTCACGATTTAAAAATTAGAGAGGATAAAGTGCATATAGAGGAGGTGTATTCTCAATGCAACACCCTAAAATTTAATCAATGTGTATACAGCTATGCATAATACCTCATGTATTACACGCCTAGGCTTCCTCAAAAGAATTTTGTTTAGATTAAAAATTTGTTAGCTAATTTTATATCCTAAAATCATTTAATTAGATTTTTAAGATAACTAGATTTAACAATTGAAAATCATAGTTTATAAAAACATGTTGTATTATACTCCCATGAGTAGATCCACTATAAAAAAATGAAACCATACCATCTGGTATCTCATATACCTTTCACCATTGTAAAACGAACTTTAAAAACTTAAATTATAAAACTCGGGCTCCACCAAGCCCTCAAAAGAATATTATAAACTGCAAAATACAAATTTAGTCCTTTATACAAAAACAAATAAAATAAGATCCATGATACTACTTCAATTCACTCCTCCTCTCACAACTGTCATAACCCAAGAAAATCATCATCAATTATCCAAGCAACACCTGGAAAAAAGACAATAATAATAATAATGAGCTGAAACCCAGTATACAGTAATATAAGCACACAAAGTGACACACGAGCTTAAACTAAATGTAATGCAACAACAATAGATTATTATCTTTAAATTACAGTAACAAATCAATGCTGGAGCACTCACACTCTGAAACAATCTCTCAGAACGTAAGGGTTCTGAGTAATAACAAATGCTCAAGAGATTGATATAGGCAACTCGAATACCTATATCTCCTACATAACATTACAAGAAAATAATCTCTTTTAGGGTTCATAGCCATTATTCATCTTCACTCAATCTTAGTCTATAACATCAATTGGTTCAGTCGGTCTCATAAATGTGAACTAAAACATATTACTTCACTCCAAGCTTACGCCAACGTTACAGTGATACCGTTTCCCCTATTGTTTACTTGCTAAGCTACTTATGAATGTCATCACATCATGACAGGGGTAGCCTAAGCACTTAATCTACCGTGCGTGACGCCAAGCAAGGTTGTCGCTTCCCGAACAAAATTAAACTATACAAACACAAGCAATACTCATTTATGTAAGTCATCTTTAAGTTTTAATTCATTAGGAATGCCTATCCTAACAAACAACAAGCACGTCACTACGTATCTTAAATCAATTTCAACCTTACAAAATTGAGAACCTCCGTGATGGTGTCCATTGCTTAACAGAAGCTCAAACGAGCTTTCTTCCTTTCATGAGAGAAAGCCACCAATTTCGTTACAAAACAATTAAAGATCCAAACATCTGTTCAAAAAATCAAATTATATAAACAATTCAATTATTTACTAACTTACATCAAATTCTTATTCCAAACTTATTTTATGTTTCATTTGATCAGACATGCAAATAGGAATCCCACTATGACTGTGAAGATTGCCTCACCAATATACGGACAGTTTTCTCTTGTCTGTCAAATTATTTTTTTTATCAAACAAAGCTTTGGTCTAACATATTTTAGAAATTACGTACTCCTTATCATTCAAGGTTTAACCTAACATATAAATCTAAGCCAATTAAATTTTATCAAGCCTATATTATCTTAACTTAACCAAGTTAATAAATTTAATCAATCTAATTCATTTTATCTCTTTAAAGTCTATTTAGTCTAGTTAAACTTAAAATTATTAACTAAGTTCATTTTATACTTTGGAATTATGTTAAATCTAATTAGTTGTTAAGTCTATTATAATTCAAGTTAGCTTTAAAATAAACATGATTTAATCTTAGTTAAGTTGATTAGATTTAATCAATTAATTCAATTACTAAGATATATTCAAATATCTTTCTAATTCATTATTATATATCCATTAATATCTTAATTAATCTAAGTTTATCAATTTTAAACTATGCTCATTTCATATTTAGAATTCACTTAAAACTTAGTTTAGTTACTAAGTTATATGTATTCATTTCATAAAGTATTATACTATATCTTATAAGATCTTAATTAGTCTAACATATTTTAGCTCATTTAGATTTATCAAGCCAAGTTCAACTTAGATTGATTAGTTAAGTTCATTTTATATTTAACTTCTATGTTTAATCTAATTAGTCATTAATCTGTAATTTCTCTTAACTTATTCTTAATTATATAAATTAAGTAACATGTCATATTAACTATTATTTATTTATTTCATTTTATCTTCTTTTTTTTTAACATGGAAATCAGAGGCCTATCACTCCCTCCATCACGGGCATGATGCAGGGTATGATCGGCATCAGAGGGCTGATCACTCCTCTCCATTGAGGGTGTGATTAGAGAAAATAGGTGATCAGAGGGCATAATGCCCTTGACCACACCTGTTATCACATTTTCTTCAAATTTTTCAAGGAATAGAAACCATCACAGGCTCCATCACGCCTGTTATGGGTGCCTTGTCCTCGATTTTACATTTTTTCTTGTTTGTTTCATCAAAATTTACTCCTCCATCTACTTTTTTTTGCCAAATACTCCTCTACCTACTTGTTTGCAACACAAACTCAACATACAACTTATACAACTTATCTTCATAATTATCCATCACTTTTAATCATGTTTCTAGTTCATAAAACTTCAAATCATTCATCAAACACCTATCCTACACATGTTTATACATATCCAAGTTTTACATATATGTGTATATATCTTTAATATATCAATTTTATCATGATTTCTACATATATTTAACATCTACTTATCATTTTCATACAATAGTGTTAAGTTCTCTAGTAATGTTTTGATGATAACAAAAGGATGTTAAAGTATTTAATTGTTATTTTATTTGACAAGTATGATTTGATAGAAGCTAGTTCAGAACCTTTGAAAAGTTAGATAAATAAGTTTTTATAGAATCAGAAGCAATTTCAGAAGTTTCGATTAAGCTTTGGTGTCTAAAGAAAGTAGTCAAAAGCAGTTTCAGAACCTTCAGTGATAGTAATATAAATATGTTAGAAGCAATTTCAAAGCTTTCAACGATAGACGAATAAGCTTAATAAAGCTATACAGAAGCAGTTTAAAAAATTTCAAGACGGATACAAATTTTTTCCAGTTTCGATTAAAATTGTTTTAAAACTTGGTTTTTAATATTTTTCAAGACCTAGCTCCACTTGTCAAGTATATTTGGGTAATATACTTGATGTGTTTCACTTAAGTTGGATTTTATATCATGGGATCAAATCACATCAAAAAATTTTTACAAAGAATTTTATGGAAAATTATTTTGACATCTTCAAATATAATTTTACCAAGATACATGGATATCTCATAAAGATCTTATAGATCATGGATATGATAAGATATGGATAATAAAGGTTATTTCAAGAAGAAGATAATTTTGTTACAAGAAAAGATTAGAAGATAAATTTTGTTAGGATATCAAGTTATTTAGATTTTATATCACTTGAATAAGATATCGGCAAATATTTTAAAGGTTATCCAAAGGAAGATCACAAGAGAAGATCACGGTGATTTATTGAAGAAGATAAAGCTGTCTTATCAAGTATATCTAGTTCAAATTACAAGGAGAAGATCTCAGTAACTTTCAAATCAGTTCAAGGAAATATCAACAGTTAGAATAAATGAAGTTATCTCAACAAAGTTTATCCAACATTTAAAAATCAAATCAGACGAGAATAAGCAGCTAGATAGTTTTTGAATTTCAAATACGGATAAGGAAGAATATATTTGCAACCAAGATAATTGGGATATGATATCAATCCTTCAAACCGATATTAACCGTTGAAGAACGAAGTTATATATATTAAAGAAAACAGAAGGAAGTTCAGAATCTTTTACAAGCTTCACACACAGTAAGAAATATTCATACTTCTCACACATACATTGATCTCCTACTAGCTTTCATTGATCCGAAATTGTGCAAATATTCTTTATTGTATGTAGCCTTCGATTTTTATTTGTAATAGAAGAAATTTGTTGTTGCCTTCTTAGCTTGGTAACTCAGTTATAAGTTTAGACTATGTAGATCGATTGAAGCTAGAGAATAGCGGTGAGAATCGAGCAGAGAAAATTGCACTATCTTGTAACCTTGAATTTTTTTTAGTGAAACACATCCCGTAGGATAACGGGGTCCCCGGCATGGAGCTAGAAGAGTGGATTGACGCACAAGGCAGAACCACTATAAACAGCTTCCTGATTTTCTTTTTCTCTCATCTTTTATTTTCATTAATTTTTTATTGTAAGTCTAATTAATTGATATATTGTTCTCGTATTTAAACATAAAGGGGAAATTTTTAAAAGGCGAAAATATTTAAATAATCAATTCAACCCTCTCTTCTTGATTATTATTTGGGACCAACAAATAGCAACAATCGAAACGAGAAAAATAACTAGCTCATCTTTTTGATAAACACATAAATTTTGATCTTCTCTACTCCTCCTCCTCTTTAGTTGTTGTAGTTTCTTCATATATAAACTCTATCTTCTATTTTGTTTTCCTAACTTTGATTTCTTCCTTAATCTTGTTGTAATTGAGATTTAGAGTTAGGTTTTGATCTTGAAGAAAAATGAAGAGAAAGAGGAGAAGAAGAGAGAACGTAGAAGAAGAAAGAAGAAGGAGAAAGGAAGGTAGGTGGCAAATGATAATAAAAAGGAAAAGGTAAAGTTATCAAAGGTATTTAGGTAATATTTATGGGTAAAGATTTCGAGATTATACTTTTTAAATGATTCTCTTATGTGTTGAAAATAATTAAAAAGTAATTTGAGAAGTTATATAATAGAAATAAATAACTTGGTTTGAAAATCTAACTTAGAAGTTTAATTTATAAGAAATTGATATTAAGTTTGGGTTTAGGTTTAAGAACTAATATTTTTAAATGAGTAGTTAACCTTAAAAATTTATGGGAATTTTATAAAAATAAAAAGTTAGCTAAAATTTAAAGGTTTAAGAGTTTATTAAACATTTAAAATTGGATATTTAAAAGTTTAGGAATTTGAAATTGAAGAAAAGAGGGTCTATATGAAAACCGAAAGAAATTATGAAATTTGCTTTGTAGGAATTGATAAATAAAACAAATAGAAAATTTAGAAGGGATATTTAAAATCTCAATTTTAAATTATTCTATTTACTAATTGATTATACCAAGTTATCTAATTTAGTTAGGTGAAGGCTTGGGGTATTTCATGCAATTTACCCCATATCTTATTATTTAACATTGATACTTTTCAACTAGGATTGTAAGTGAGTCAAATTGAGATGAGACAATATAGTGCTAAACTCAAACTCAACTCGAATGAGAAACTCAAAGCTTGAGCTTGACTCAAACTTGATTGAGTTTTAATCTTCAAACTCAAACTCAACTCAAATTGAAATCTGATAAGCTTAAGCTAGACTCGATTATGCTCGATTATTGCTATAAAAATCAATTAAACTAAAAAATAAGTTAGGATTTAGGAATGGAACAGGCTTTTAGTTAATTTTGTATTAAATATAATAAATGTGATCTTTAGATATATATATAATATATATAATGAAAAAACCAAGATGGAAAAATAAGATTTAAAAATGGGAAGACTACAAGTTTTATAAAATTTTTTTATAATAAATATAAAAAGCTCGAATAGACTTATGAGCTATTGATAACTTATTTTTACTCTATTCTATTCATTGGAATTTATGCTTAATTTGATGCATTTTTGGATAAATTCTAATGAATCTAGTACTTTTAATGTTTAAATGTTGTTTTTTAACTCTTAGAATCAAAGGAAGAAGAGTTAAAGTGTTTTGAAACAGTTTTGGAGCAAAACAACATCAAAACACAAAGACAAATTTCTATTGAGCCTTACGAAAGTGCCTATCAAGGCCTAAACATCAAGGCAAAACAAGGCAAATTGGTCTATCGCACCATGCATCGAGCCATCGACGTGATCCTTGATGTATGTTTTGAGGTGATCAAACTCTGGACTTGAAGAATAGCTTCTATCGCACTACATTGTCGAGCCTTAGACTTGACTCTCGACGAATGTTGGATAAAGATTAGACCTTTGCTTAGAAGTATAACTTAAGTTGAGCTCAAGTGTCGAGCCTTCGATGTACTTAATTTACCCCTCAGTGGATAAAAACTCGAGCATTTTAACAGAATGCCCCAGCTTATGTTGAGCCCTGACTTCCATGCAACATTTGAGTGCTTGACCTACCACGTAACAAGTGACTTTATAAGCTAGCATTTATGACACATGCATGGAAATGGAGGACGAATTTGGTTATAAAGAATCTACCATGTCAGCGAATAAAATCGTATTGATTTTTGTGCTTTTATCATATAAATAAACGTACACAAGCATGCAAAAAATATGTGTAGCATATGTAACAAATTTCTAACGTAGTATAGAGAGAATTCTTTGGCAAAAGAACCATTTCTTCTTGCTAAGAAATCTTGAGCTTTCTTAGCAAAATCATTTTAACCCATTGTTTATATTTTTTTGCAAGTCTCTGAATATAATTTGCAATATTCTTTATTAATTCCATATTATTTCTTTAGAATTCATGCTTACTGCTTACATCCATGGAGAAATAATCTCTTACAACTTAGGGTTTGTGAACCTAAACCCTAATTCATGAGATTTCAAATATGCTTTCAAGTAAATATTAACTAGGTATCTATAATTAGTAGCTTAAACTTATTTTTGTGAGTCTAAATGTGTGATGCATCATTTAGATTCATGTTTGATTTCAACTAAATAGATTGAAAGATAATTCTTTTGAATAAAACCAAGGCTACTAATAAAGTTGCTCATAATTACCTTGAGAGAGGGACAATGAAACTTTATATTGCTTGTTTTTTAAATTCATTAGGTTAGTTTTAAAATAAAGGATTCTTAAGCTTTATGTGTATCTAGACCGCTGATAACTTGTGAATAGATTATAGTAGTCTGGTCTGGTCTAGATCTAAAGTTACCGAACTTGAGAGAGGCTTTAACTTACCCTAGTAGATTCAACAGTGCAAATACACCAGCAAACAACTCGCTTTCTAAGTTTGTCAAGAAATCATATGATAAGGAATTGATGAAGCAAACTCCAGGCTTCCATCTTACATTTTTACAAACTCATCCTTAATTTTGCCCTGAAAACATGTGCATATGAACTAACCATAGCTTAGATTCTGTTTTTATCATGATCTTCTAAATTTTCTTTGGCTAGATAATGAACGAAATATGAGTAAGGTAGGTGTCAATGATCCTTTAGAATACGACCTAATATTTTCTAGACTATTTCGGTAGGTACACTTGCCTGATATTGGTAGTTGTTTTCGAAGTTGAACATAACTTATTAGTTTATAAATTTTTGCAAACTTTAACTTTGTGTTCTTTAAAATGGTTTTTAAATCCAAAGAACTACATGATCAACGGTGTTGGATTCATAAATTTTTACAAACTTATTAGTTTATAAATTTTTGCAAACTTTAACTTTGTGTTCTGTAAAATGGTTTTTAAATCCAAAGAACTACATGATCAACGGTGTTGGATTCATAAATTTTTGCAAACTTATTAGTTTATAAATTTTTGCAAACTTTAACTTTGTGTTCTTTAAAATGGTTTTTAAATCCAAAGAACTACATGATCAACGGTGTTGGATTCATAAAATGAAGCCAACTAGGGCACTAGCTGAGAGCACTAATTTTATTATTCTAGCCACTTTTGCATACAATCTTTTAATTTATGTTTACTTGTTTCTCTGTGATCTGTGCTTCTATTTTTGTTTTTGTTTCTTTTAGTTAAAATGGAACAAGAAGTCCACCAGATAACTCAGCAAATCAGGAAGATTTTGGGAGAACAACATACAAGAAGGGGATCTCTTTCATATTACTAACCCCTGCTACAACCCATTGGGGATGATTGGTCAGAACTTTTTGGCAACTCACCCTGAAGCATATTGGAGCCAACAATAGTAGTGGAGTCCATACCATCCATATTAGAGTGTGCAACAAAGACATTTCCATTGTGATGCTTATCAAGGGAACTCCTGCATGGAGGAGTTACTGCTATCTTTCATTAAAAAAATCTAAACACCACTATCAACAGACTAAATTGGTGATGCAGTGTCATGCCAATTCACTCAAGAGCTTGGAGATATAAATGAACAATTTGTGGATATGCTTAAAGAAATAATTCGAGAAGAGGTGCATGTTATTACGCTGAGAAGTAGGAGAGAATTGTAGAAGAAGGGGAAAGAAGACAAAAATAAGAGAGAATGAGAGCAAGAGTATGAGGCTGAGATAAGAAAATCGAGTGAAAAAGAAAATTATGAGAAGAAAAATCAGTTTGAAAAACAAGAGGAGACTAAGAAAGAAAATGAGAGTAAAAAAGAAAATTATAAGGAGAAAAATCAAGTTGAAAAACAAAAGGAAATTGAGAAAAAGAGGGAGGAAGAAGAAAGGAGAGAAATATTGCCTATCAAACCTTATAAACCACCATTGCCTCATCCAGCTAAGGCTAGAAGAAGAAGAGATGAGGAGCAATTCAATAAATTCCTTAAATTATTCAAGCAGTTACGCATCAATCTACCCTTCGTGGATACTCTTTCTTAGATGCCAAAATATGCAAAATTCTTAAAGGAGATGCTCTCAAACAAGAGAAAACTAGAAGAGATATCCACGGTTACCTTGGGGAAAGAATGTCCAGTTGTTGTCCTCAATTAAGTTCCTAAGAATAGGAGAGATTTGGGTAGTTTCACTATACCCTGTTTGATAGGGAACTTGCCTGCCGAAAAAGCTTTAGCAGATTTGGGAGCTAGCATAAACCTAATGCCTTATAGCATGTTTAAGAGGCTAGGATTGGGTTAATTGAAGGCCACTAGAATGAGTTTATAATTAGCTGACAGATCCACTAGATATCTTAGAGGAATTATTGAAGATGTGCTGGTAAAGGTGAAAGATTTCATATTCCCTGTTGATTTTGTCATTTTAGATATGGATGAGAATGTAGAGGCTCCTCTTCTTTTACGGAGACCTTTCTTAGCTACAGTAGGGGCGAAAGATAGGAACCTAGCACTGAGAGTAGGGGATGATGAAATGATCATTAAGTTGTCCCAAAGTGCCAAACAAGGGAAAAATAATGATGATGGTTGTTATGCTATAGAATCTCTAGATTTGGAAGTAATTTAGATGATGAGAAACATTACTTGTGAAGATACTCTAGAAGTATGTTTAAGTAGAGAGAGTACTGAGAAATCAAAATCAACTTAACAGTCAGAAATGATTATGTGTAATGCCCTAAAATAAGGCGGCATTACAACCCGCCACGTATCCTCTTTTATATAGGATACGCAAACGCTCTATTATCCACAAATTAATACAATCATCACTTGTAAACACTCATAGGGTAACTCATAGGATACCAAACCTGTTTAACATAAAAACTCATACTTCATAAAACATAAACTCATGGTTCAAGCATAAAATCCAAGTTGACTTCACAGTCAAGAAATTCAACAGAAACTAAATATTGTTTGCATTAAAATCTTTTCATTTAAAACCAACTATGAATTCAACTACGATCTCAAATAATCAAAACACATCTTCTCTCAGAAACTTGGTATATGAAGCCTAACTCTCGGCTGGGTAGTCGGGTCCACTATCGCCATTCCCGCTATCAAAGAATAATTCATAATCGGATAGATCATACACTATATCTTCTTCACCTATACCTGAAATTTAAAAGAATGAACAGCGACGCCTAGTACGATAACTCCAATCAAAAAACAAATGCATATGCACATACAAAAGGCATATAATTCATGCAACTTAAACTAATGCAAACAGTCATATTATTATCTTTCTGAAGCCAACAGAACAACACAGTCCAGTATTAGACATGCACTAATTCTGAATTCGGAGTTACTCAGACTCCATTGAAAATCAAACAACTTTTTGAAAATAATAATCATATACATATATGGATGAGTAGGTACTCCCTAAACACCTCGAATTCAGAACACCTAATTCTAACGGAATCAATTCAAGGCATGAGTCCACTAGGGACAACCTCACACCAAGATCATCAGGGTGCCTCACCAGTATCACTGTCTGCCAGGTCTTTACTGGTCAAAGCCAAGCACAATCAATCATACAACTATTAACTCGAATAACGATTAAGTTTATTAAGAAATTCTGTTCCTACAAGCATTTAATCAATACTAAACTTACAGGCAAAGACAACAAGCAATGATTGGTCATACCTTTCTCGATTTCAGGAATACAAATCAAATTCTCAAATCCGATATCAACAACAACAATGACAACCCGAACTCCACAAACTCCTATATCTACACCAACAACAATTCCACAAACTTCAAATATCCTGTTACAAAATATATACATACATCAACAGATATGAATACATTATCAATATATATCATAACAGATATGAATTCTCCAAAAATCCTAACATGAGAAGAAATCTCCGCTATCTACTCTGTCTATTCCTATCAAACTCCACAAATATCCTCAAGAACAACAATGAACCGCACAAAACTCTACAATCACCAAATATTTTTACCAAAACCCTAATTTGCATAACATAAAGAACATATAAGGATTGTTTAACTCGTATTTTGTTTGAATCCATCATAAAGGAGATAAACTTATTGATTTGAATCGCTAAAACCTGACTTGCATTCACCAATCAAGGATCTCAACACGTGCTAGGGTTTCCTCATAAGAACCTTCATGCAAAAATCCAAACCAAACCCTAAGAAACTTATATGAATTCGTATATAATCCATATGAGAAGGTTAAGATCACTTACTTTGGATCAAAAATACCCTTTTGATGATTCTCCAACCCTAGAATTCCAAGAACACTTCAAAACTCTTTTATACGAAGGAGAAAAAGATAAAAGGAATTTCTGTCGAAATTGTTTTTTGCATCTCATATTTATAGAAATTTGGTTATACGGGCCGGTGGCGTACATGTAGATCTTGCCGGCGTACACCCTATGCTGGAAAGATTTACATGAGCGCTGGCAGCGTTCATCAGGACTTTGAATTCCCAGAACTTCGATTCTATTACATATGCCGGCAAATTCATGCCTTACGCCGGCGACATTCCCTGTTGGTGTTGAAAGAAATCCTAATGAACACCGGCGGCGTTCTTCCCAGTGTTGAGAAAAACGTTATTGTTCCCATCCTATGCCATCTCTACGCCAGCATAGATTCTCTAGGAGGCGGCGTACAGTCTGTCAAAAATTGTAGAAATTCGAACTTTAATATTTTTCCTACAACCAATCTTAAACTTTTATAATTTACTTGTTTTGACCTTAAACTCATCATATGTCATCTCATGATTCATAATTTATTATATTTTCATCTTTATTTCTATATTTTACATTATGCATATAAAAACAAATGAAGAGATTGTTAAGAATGACAAGAAGGAGGAGATGAATATAGATGATGTGGAGAGATTGAAGCCTTCCATTGAAAGACCACTTAAATTAGAACTAAAGGAATTACCAAACCATTTAGAATAAGCATTCATTGAAAAAGATTATAAGCTGCCTATCATCATATCTTAAACGTTGGATGATGACTAAAAGGAAAAGTTATTGAAGGTTTTAATGGAGCACAAGAGAGCAATAGCTTGGAAAATTGCTTATATCAAGGGTATAAGCCCTTTGTATTGCACCCATAAAATCTTGATAGAAGATGATTTCAAACCAATCGTGCAGCCACAGAGATGATTAAACCTGAACATGAAGGAAGTAGTATAGAAAGAGGTGGTAAAACTATAGGATGCTGGAATTATTTACCTAATTTCTTACAGTGCCTGGGTGAGCCCAACTCGGGTGGTTCTAAAGAGGGGGAGGGGGGGCAACGTTGTCCCCAATGAAAGGAATGAGCTGATATCAATGCATACCGTTACTTACTAGCGAGTGTGCATTGACTACCAAAAACTTAATGATGCCACCAGGAAGATCATTTTCCATTGCCTTTCATTGATCAAATGCTTAAAAGATTGTCTGGTCATGATTATTATTGCTTCCTTGATGTGATGTCTGGCTATTTTTAAATTCCCATAGCTCCCAAGGACCAAGAAAAGACAACTTTCACATGCCCTTATGGAATATTTGCTATAGAAGAATGCCCTTTGGTCTTTGAAACACCCCAACCACTTTTCAAAGGTACATGATGGCCATCTTTAATGAGTATATTGAGGACATTATGGAGGTATTCGTGGATGATTTCTCTATTTTTGGGGATTCATATGAGAAATGTCTTTAGAATTTCGGAAAGGTTCTTTAGAAATGTGAAGATACAAATGAAAGGAATAAGCTGATATCAATGCATACTGTTACTTATTAGCGAGTGTGCATTGACTACCAAAAACTTAATGATGCCACTAGGAAGATCATTTTCCATTGCCTTTCATTGATCAAATGCTTAAAAAAACTGGAATTAATTGCTTCCTTGATGGGATGTCTGGCTACTTTTAAATTCCCATAGCTCCCAAGGACCAAGAAAAGACAACTTTCACATGCCCTTATGGAACATTTGCCTATAGAAGAATGCCCTTTGTTCTTTGTAACACCCCAGCCACTTTTTAAAGGTACATGATGGCCATCTTTAATGAGTATATTGAGGACATTATGGAGGTATTCGTGGATGATTTCTCTATTTTTGGGGATTCATATGAGAAATGTCTCCAAAATTTAGGAAAGGTTCTTTAGAAATGTGAAGATACAAATGTGGTTTTGAGTTGGGAAAAGTGTCACTTCATGGTATAAGAAGGAATAGTTCTTGGTCGTAAGATTTCCAACAAAGGGATAGAGGTGAATGTAGCTAAAATCGACGCTATCATTAAACTCCCTCCACCAACAATAGTTGAGGCAATCAAGAGTTTTCTTAGCCATGCTAGGTTCTATAGAAGATTTATCAAGGATTTTTCAAAGATAGCTTGGCCATTGACTAAACTCATAGAGAAGGATGCCCCATTTGATTTTGATAAAGGGTGTCTAGATGCTTTCAACCTGTTAAAAGCTAAGCTTACACAAGCTTCGATCATGCTTGCACCCGATTGGAATTTACCAATTAAGCTTATGTGTGATGCTAGCGATTCAGCCATGGGAGCAGTTCTGGGGTAAAGAAGAAATCGTCACTTCCAACCCATTCATTATGCTAGCAAGACTCTAACAATCACACAAGCAAATTACACTACGACCGAAAAAGAGTATTTAGCTGTCGTCTTTACTTTCGAAAAGCTCAGGTCATATCTTATTATTTCTAAAGTCATTGTTTATACTAATCATTTTGTTATGAAGTATTTATTTGCAAAAACTGATGCTAAACTGCGTTTGATCCGATGGGTTTTATTGCTTCTAGAATTTAACTTGGAAATCAAGGGTAAGAAAGGCTATGAAAATTTAGCTACCGATCACTTGTGTAGACTTGATAGCCCAGGTTTGGATGAAATGAAAGAAGAGATTGATGATGCTTTCCTTGATGAAAAGTTGTGTTCTGTTTGTACTATAGATAATGAAATCAAGCCTTGGTTTGCAGATATCGCTAATTATTTGGTCAACAAAGACCTTCCCACTAAACTCAATTATAATCAAAAGACGAAATTCTTTCCATATTTAAAACATTACTTTTGAGAAGATCCATTTCTTTTCCAAATTTGCTCTAACCAAATAATTAGAAGATGTGTTTCACATGAGGAAGGCCAAAAGATTTTATATCATTGTCATAACAGACCAACAGCGGGTCATTGTACTACAAATAGAACAGCCTACAAAAGTTTTGGAAGCAAGTTTCTATTGGCCCTCAATTTTCAAAGATGCTAAATTAATGGTTTCAAACTGTGATAGTTGTCAAAGGATAGGAAATATCTCAAAAAGGGATGAAGTGCTCTAAAAATTTATTTTGGAATGTGAAATCTTTGATGTTTTGGGCATTGACTTTATGGGACCATTTCCCAATTCTTTTGGTAACAAGTACATTTTGGTAGCAATCGACTATGTGTCAAAATCGGTGGAAGCTCAAGCTTCGCCTACTAACGATGCAAGGTTGTCACACGATTTCTAAGAAAATTGCTTTCAAGATTCGGATGCCTGATAGCTTTAGGGTCTGTTTTTTTAGCTTTTTTGGACAAATACAGACACTTTTTTAAAACTTTTTTTTTTAACAAACTATTTATTGAAAAATAGATATAGATGAAAAAAAGTTGATAGTTCTCATGAAAAGATCAAATAGATCAAATATAAATATAAATTGAATATATTTACACATATCATTTTGGTACAGATACAAATGAAAAACAAATCATCCAAATAGACCCTTGATTAGTGATAGGGGTATCTACTTTTACAATGCACAAATTGAAAAAAGTTTTAAAAAGATATGGAGTGCATCCCTTATCATCCATAAACAAGCAGGTAGGCTAAGGTCTCTAACGGAGAACTTAAAAGAATCTTGGAAAAAATAGTTGTATATAATAGAAAAGATTAGACAAAAAGGTTGGATGATGCACAGTAGGCTAATAGAACAGCTTTCAAAACATTGTTGGGAATAGATCCTTGCAAATTAGTATAAGGGAAAGCATGTCACTTACCAGTGGAGATGGAGCATAAGACATATTGGGCTATCAAGCTTTTAAATCACGACCTTGCAGCTACTGGCAAACATAGGCTTTCTCAACTAAAAGAGATGGATGAACTACCTTTGGAAGCCTATGAGAATAATAGATTGTACAAAGAAAAGATTAAGAAGTAGCATGATGCAAAAATCAAGCTCCCACATGAATTCTAAGAAGTAGATCTAGTGTTTTTGCCCATCGTGCTGTTGAAGTTTAAAATTATGACAACGAAGTTTTCAAGGTCAATGGACAAAGGCTTAAATTATATCAAGGACCATTGTAGAGTTTTCGAGAGATGGAGGATTGCATCTGGTGTAAACTCATTGAGCTTTAAACATTAAGGATAATGTTCACTTTAAGTGTGGGGAAAGGAAAGTAGCAAGGTTAGGGTTGGATATGAAATTAAAAATCTGCCAAGGGAATAGAGTAAATGTGCTTTGAGTGATCATTTTTCTCATACAAAACTATAGGAAATTAATGAAATAGTTAAAATTTGATCAAAGTTTTTTCAAAAATTTAAAACAGAATTACCAATCAACTCAACAGAGCAATTAATGAAAATCATCATAAGATTGAGTTAGCTTTACATTGTGTAAATCACTTTACAGATATTTATGTAAAGTAGTTTTACTTGTTATTAAATCTAGAATTTTAAAGCTGAAATTAGCTTAAGGTTCTTAGAAAGGTTACTCAATTAATTTGTAAAAACCTAAATGATTTGTATGCTTTTCAATTTAGTCATTTTGAGAGCTGTGTAATCGCTAATGAAAGTTCAAATGATGATCATAACTTGATGATTTTTCCTTACACTCTATATAACAAAAAAAAGTTAAAAATGAAAACAACCATGCACTTAGGATTGAAATGAGCAAGGGTTAGTTCCTCAGAAGAGTAATTTCTTGTCCTTTCTTTCAATTTTAAATAAGCCATAAAAAAAGTGAAAAGAAGCAGGCCAAAACCCGTCCAAAGGAAAAATAAAGAAAAAGGCAAAAACCTTTCCCTCTGTAGCTTTAAAGTACATAAATAATCAATAAAATAAAAAGCACAAATAAGGAAAGAAAGTCAAGGGATGAACTGATGTATGTGCCTTCATTTTTTATTATGATGCTTAGAGAAATGATTAAGGAACTACATACTTATGTGTATGAGGGGATAAAATTGATCGAGTTTCTTTCTTACTTTGATGATCAATCTTTTAAATAATTTTTACTTTAGAATTCTTCATTAAATAATAAGGGTAAAAGCTAATTTACATGGACAAGTTTTGTGATTTTAGCAAAAGTAATTTTAGCACAGTTTAATGAAGATTAATTGAATATTCATGCTAAGGTGATTTGAGCTTGAATTAGTCTGGTCAAATTTCCATTTATGATTATCTTCCTATTTAAAAGGCCTTATTTAGTTATGAATGATGCTTGCTTAAGGGCAAGCAAAGGCTTAAGTGTGGGGGAATATAATAACTTATTTTTACTATATTCTATTCATAGGAATTTAGGCTTAATTTGATGCATTTTTGGATAAATTCCTATGAATCTAGTACTTTTAATGTTTAAATGTTGTTTTTTAGCTCATAGAATCAAAGGAAGAAGAGTTAACATATTTTGAATCAGATTTGGAGCAAAATAACAACAAAATTCAAAGATAGATTTCTATTAAGCCCTACAAAAGTGCTTGTTGAACCTCAACATCAAGGCAAAACAAGACATATTGGTCTATTGCGTCCGGCATCAAGCCTTCAACATAACCCTCGATGTATGTTTTGAGGTGATCGAGCCTTGGACTTGAAGAACAGCTTTTGTTGTGCCACACTATCGAGCCCTAGACTTGACCCACAATGAATACTGGATGAAGATTGGACCTTTGCTTAGAAGTATAACTTGAGTCGACCTCTCGACATACTCAATTTACCCATCGATTGAAGAATGGACAAAAATTCGAGCGTTTTAGCATAATGCTCCAGCTTAGGTCGAGCCTTGACTTTCATGCAATACTTAAGCGCTCGACCTATCACGTGACAGGTGACTTTATGAGCTAGCATTTACGACACGCACATGGAATATGCTACGTTAGCGAATAACATTATCATGATTTATGTACCATATGTAACAAATTCCTAACCTAGTATTGTCACGCCCCAACGGGTACCCTAAATGTGACAGTCCGCCGTACGCAATATTAAGACTTAAGAATGACTACCTCAGTCACTCAAAAGCTTCCATATCGGTACAAGGCGTACATTCACATTAAAGGGAAACCGGTGAAGTAATGCATTTTAAGATATTGACAGCGGAACATACAAAATATCACTTAATATAATTCATAGAAACATAAAGTCTTGCAAATTCTAAGGGGCATTCCCCCGATAAATATATAACAACATGGTTCTAAAGATAAAATAACTAACGCTAGAAGATTTTAGAAGAAATCTACTCTATGACTTCAAAATAGAATTCCTCCAAAAGCTTCTCAAAATAAGGATTCTACCCGGGGGATCAAGA
Source organism: Combretum micranthum (assembly GCA_024138025.1). Taxonomy (NCBI): domain Eukaryota; kingdom Viridiplantae; phylum Streptophyta; class Magnoliopsida; order Myrtales; family Combretaceae; genus Combretum; species Combretum micranthum. The sequence goes on from JAMXBD010000053.1 coordinate 889,894, forward strand.
TGGTCTCGGGTGCAAAAGATAATCCTGCAACATCAAAAGTCTATAAGAGTATAAGCATGACTAGCTTAGTGAGATATTCCTTACGCAAAAGTATTCATAACAAGAAATCAACCAAGTTTATTAATCAAACATATGAAATGCAACAACCATATGATCAAACATTACATACAATTATCCGGTTTCATATGTATGATGGATTTACCCTTCTATCGGTGGTTAGGGAATGCTTTGAACCGAGTCCCAAACGATCTCCTTAAAGTTGCGCGCGTCTTGGGGTTCCAACGAACCGTACTACTAGTCCCCTGACCTTCCATACCCAAGGCGATCCGGCTCGGCTACACCTTGAGGTCGTATTCCCCGAACATCCTAACCCTCAAGATGTAGCTAGGCAGCTTACCTTTCCGGTCCCACGCTAAGGAGTAGTAGCAAACTTTGAAATGATATTCTAAGTGATATGCATGAGCAATTTATTATATGGGTATTTCAATATGACATTAAATCATTTAAAGCGATCAAACAATATTTGCACTCATAACAATCCATACATGGAAACATTTATATCAATCACAAATCGGGTTTCGATATACTTATTGTTCATTGATCACACATAATGATTCACATATATAATTCCCATGATTTCCCCATATGCGTATCAATTTTATCTTTTCCTAACATCTAGTGCTCTATTCTACAAGCAAATGCGTGAATACATAAGCATAAAGGAAACTCACTCGTCCATAGCGATCTAAGAGTCGAAGTAATCCTCGAGGAAGACAAGATCGTGATCCTCGACACCTAAACAAAAAAAAAAAATACACAACATGAGTATTTCATCCAAGATCTATTCAAATTCTACAATTCTATCTTAGAGAATTCGTAAAAATCATATGAAATGGAAATTCCAACTTAAAATGGCCATAATTTGCTCATTTTAACTCAGAATTTCGCATATTATATGTTGATTTCTACCTACTCGAAAAGATCTATCTATTTCTAAGGTAATTTTTGTCAAAAGAAGTTATTTAGGTCTCGGATTGGTAACGTACAGATTTGATACGAATTTCCAAAAATCGAGTTTTCAAACTTTCTTCATTCAAGAACTCCTTGTTAAAAAATATAGATATATTGTATGGTTGAAAAATCCTTTGAATACGCATATATATACACTCAAACCATATGTATGAATTTAGTGGTGTTGTCTCAACAATGATCTTGTAAAACAATATGTCTTGAAAGTGAGATAAGCTTAAGACTTGTAAAGTTTTGTTAAGAAAATTTCTTATTTTATTATAAGTGAGCATTCCCTCCTTTTAGCTCCATTTCTTAAATAAAAGTAATTTTAATCTTTTTAAATTCTATAATTTTACTCTAGTAGTTTGGAAAACATAGTTTTTCCTAAATATTTTATGGTTATATGTTCTAAAGTCTTTCTAAAGTTTTGATCTACTTTAAAAAAATAATATCAATGATCTTATAAGTTCTTTATTATTATTATTTTATTTCCTAGGTAAGGCTTATCTTTAGAAAAGTTATTCTTTAATAATTATGGAAAACTTGTCTAGACTTTAATATTTTTAGAGTGTTGGTAGAAAACTTTGGTAAATAAGTTTAAGAAAACTCTTGGTTAAATCAAGAATTAAGTTTAAAGAAACTTTCTTATTTTATTGGTTTTAAAAGAGAGTTTGTGATAACTTTACTTTATGTATTTCTTGTGAAATCACATATTATTACTAAAACTAGAGATAAACTTATCTAACTTTAGAAAAATATTTATTAAGATAAAACTTTAAGTCTTTATAGAAAAATAATTTCTTATGTGATAAAATTTATTTTTAAAGAGAGTTCTTATTTTTATTACTTAAGAAAACTCATTTTCATCATGGTTGAGCAATAACAACTTGTTCATGCATAAATGAGAATATGTAGCTATTAGAAATATAATAAAACAACATAAATAAGATAAATAAGAGCGTAAAGGTAAAGTCAAGTATTAGGAACCTTAGCTTCATCAAGGCATCTCGGGATTAAGAATAGACTAGTCCTTAAAAGAAAAAGAAAAGCAAAGAAATAAAATTGTTTTGACTTGATATGGACAAGTCTAAAACTAGAGAGACTAGTCTTAATAATTGCATGAAATTAAATAAATTGCATAACTTGAAAGTAAATAAATAACAAATGAGCTTATGTGCTCTAAATAAATATATATACATAATACTTTATATAAGTTAGGTTAGAACAAATGATAATAACAATAACAAAAACAACATAATAATAAAGAAAAGAATAGAACATGAACAAAAATATAACATGAATAAATTGTTGCTTGTTTAACTCAATGAATCTCAGAATCATACACTAAACTCATGTTAAGTTATATGAACATGATGAGTATATGGAAGAAACTTTTATTTAAGGTTTATGTGTTGATTGAAGAAGAAAAGAATGGGTTGTAGTATTATGTGGGACTTGGTTTTCTAATGAAACTAGAGAGCTTGGGAGAGATTTTAGAAGAGTGATTTTGTGGAGTGATTTTAGGAGAGTTTTAGTAGGAAATAAGTTGTGTGAAAGAATGAAGGAGGAATGGGGTATTTATAGATTTTTGGAGTGGAAATTAGTGTAATTAAAATTAATTGAAATTGAAATAAAAATGAGAGGAAGAGGACATTGGGGGGGGGGGGGGGGGGGGTTGTTGGCTTAAAAGAGGGGACAAAATGATTAATTTTTTTTTTTTGTTTTATAATAAAAGAAGTAATGTGTAAAGTATGATGTGATTAAAGTTGTATGGGGAAGGTAAATTGTAAGGTATAGGTATGGTAGAATATAAGAATAGAGTGTGAGAAAAAGTAGAGATAGGTGAATAGTAATGAATAGTAGAGAAGTACTATGAATAGTAGACTAGACAATTAAAATACCGGTAGTAAAGAAAATACCCGTAAACAACCTATATCTGATATTTTTAGTTACCGAAAAATTCTAAAACTGATATTTTTGAAAACCTTATATTTTTACGAATCTATTGGTGTTGTCAGAATATTTTCATTATCCAGTATACCAGGGCATGGTTTTCGAAAACTGATCCCGATCAGATCCGAAGGACACTAGAAAATTACGAATCTGATATTTTTAGGCTTCCTTATATAATTACGGACCATATTCCACAATTATTTCAATTTCATTTTCTAGGGTTTAAGAACACGTGATTGCTGGATCTAGATTCACTAGACTAATCATATAACTAGGTTAATTTTAGGGTTTTGTTTTGACTTCCGGTTCTTAGGGTTTGCTAATACTATCGAAAAATCTAGGGGCTTACAAGTATAAAGAGAGAATTCTTTGGTAAAAGAACTATTTTTTCTTGCCAAGAAATCTCGAGCTTTCTGGGTACAATCAATTTAACTCATTGTTTGTAGTTTTTTGCAAATTTTGAACTTAATTTGTAATATTCTTTTCTAATTCCATACTATTTATTCATAATTCGTGCTTAATGCTTACATCTATGGGGAAATAATCTCCGACAGCTTAGGGTTTGTGCACCTAAATCCCAATTCATGTGATCTCAAATGCACTTTCAAGTAAACTTTGACTAGGTATTTGTAATTAGCAGCTTGAACTTATTTTCAGGAGTCTAAATGAAGGGTTGTTTGATTTCAGTTGAATAGATTGTGGGATCATTCTTTTGAATAGATTTAGGGTTACTAATGGAGTTGGTTATAGTCGCCTTGAGAGAGGAATGGTAAAACTTCCTGTCATTTGTTATTGAAATTCATTAGGTTGGTTTTAAAACAAAGGATTCTTAAGCTTTATGTGGATCCAGACCGCTGATAACTTGTGAAGAGATTCTTGTAGTCTGATCAAGATCTAGGGTTGACTTACCCTAGTGAATTCGACAGTGCAAATACACCTGCAAACAACTCTCTCTCTCTAAGTTTGTCAAGAAATCACATGATAACAAATTGGTGAAGCAAACCCTAGGCTTCGATCTAGCATTTTTACAAACTCATCCTTACTTTTGCCCTAAAAGCATGTGCATATCAACTAACCATAACTTAGCTTCTATTTTTATCATGATCTTCCAAATGTTCTTTAGCTAGATAATGGATAAAATGCGAGTAAGGTAGATAACAACGATCCCCTAGAATATGACCTAATATTTTCTATGCTACCTCAGTAGGTGCACTTGCATGATATTGGTAGTTGCTTCCAAGGTTGAATAGAACTTGTTAGTTTTATAAATTTTTGAAAACTTCAACTTCATGTTCTTTAAAATTGTTTTTAAATCCGAAGAACTACATGATCAGCAACTCGAGTCAGTATTTTAAAACTCAAACTCAATAATTATTCGAGTTGCTCGAACTCAACTCGATTGTAGTCAAGTCAAACTTGAGTTATTACTAAGTCAAATTTGAGTAGCTCGTAATTAGTCCCCACTCACTTACAACCTTATTTTTAACCATTAGACATATTCTCTAACTTTTTCTTAAAGATTTTCTTTTTTTACTTTTTTTTTTACGTGTATAAATTCATATTATATAAAGCTAATGAACAAAATCTGTCCATTTCTCGGAATGTTTTGAAATTGTTCGATACAATAGAGTTTAATTGGTAAAAGTTATTGTATGTGGTAGTTAGGAGCTTATTATATCTATTAAATGAATTAAATTCAATCTATGCATATTGAAACCATCTTGTATATAAGGAGATCTCAAATTCATAAACCATTAAAGGCACTCAATGTTATATAGTCTTACAATGCATTTCTCTTTTAACCTTTTTTTTTTTCCTTCTGAAGTCTACATAAGGCTTAGGTGTTTTTAAGGAAAAATTATGTTAGAGCAAGTAATGTTAGATAGAAGTTCGATTCAAAGTGGAACGAAAGAATATCGCCTTTATTATTCAAGGAAAGTCCTTTGGAAGTGAAGCTTCTATGGGAGTTAAGGTGATTAAGGCAAAGCTAGTCATGGTTGACATCTTTACTATGTTTAGGTGGAAGATAACATAAGTAAGCTTGAAGTGAAGTTACTGAGCAAGATGTTGTCAACTCTGATTTAGGTAGTTAAGGGTCTACGGAAGAAAGAATCAACCATAAAGGAGAAGGTGACCTTTACGAGAAGAGAATCCAAGGACCTATAGACTTAAGTCCAATAACAAAATGGGGATGGATTTTGGTTGGGATGCAACAATTATAGTAGATGTGCTAAGACTTTAAACTATTGGAGTTTAAGAATGTTGGTGAAGTAAGCAATTCCTATTGAAGTATTCGAGTAGTACTTTAACGTAGTTAATATGTCATGACCCAAGTGAGTATCCTAAACATAGCAGCCCGCTGTACACAATATTGAAGCATAGGAATGACTAACTTAGTCACATAAAAGCTTCCATATTATACACAAGGTGTACATTACAACAAAGGTAACATATTGGATTAGTACAACTTACGATGATAGCAATTAAATAGCAATGCAAGAGAACTATATATCAATAAACTAAAACAAAGTAGATTACATTTCTTAGGGGCGTACTCCCATTAATGTCCCCAAATGACTTAGATAGTATGGCTATTAATAACAATCTCCAAGGAAAAAACATATCATATATCTAATATAAAAGGTTTCCAAGGAAAGCTTCATCCCAAGCTCCTAGATCCTTCATTATAGTCCCAAAATCCACTAGTGATTTCCTTATCGTCTTTTTCCTCAAGTAAAGTCTTAAGTATTCTTATTTCAACAAAGATCTATTGGGTTATATAAGCTTACAACATGATTAGTGAGATATTTCCCATCATTTGCTCCAACAACCATTAACAAATAAGTTTGTTAGTTAAAACATATGCTATGCAATAACATCTGAACACACAATTATGCATGGTCATTCAAAAACCACACATAGAACAGATTTACCCTTCCATGACAAGGGTTAGGGAATTTGAATTAAGGTTTTCTACATCCTCTACTGATAGTCTATGAGCGATCAGCTAGTATGGCTCTTCCTTAGTGATGCATTCCCCGAATGTTTGTAATTTTCTCAAGAAGGAGCATATCTACATTCGTAGCAGAATCTTATAGGCCTTTAAGCTCTTTATGTAGGAGTAGCAACCTTCAATGATATAATTCTACGACATATGATGCATGATCAATTTATTATTCAACTCTAATCACATTAATTTCCATTTATAGTTGATCAATAAGATACTCACATACTTTATAACATAATAAAAGAAACATAAAGCATTACTCAACTTTAATCAAGATTTCGATATACTTAACGTTCGTTGAGCAATAACTCATGAATCACAAGCATATTCCCGTAATAGCTCACATACAATTCCATTTTTATATTTTCCCTATGTTCTAGTACTCTACTTTACGAGTACATACAAGTTAATAAAATTAAGAGGAAGAACTCATTCGTCCATTAGAGTAACTGATAAGTCATTTTTACTCTATATTTTTCATAAGATTTTGAGCTCATTTTGCTAAGAATTTCAAATAAAATCCTATAAAACTTATGTTTTTGATAAATAATATTGTTTTGAATCTCTTAGAATCCAATGAGGAATAAGCAAAGTGTTTTAAATTAGATTTGTAGCAAAAACAACAAGTAAAGTCAAGATTGTAGAAGTCGAGCCCTGTAAAGTCACAGCTGAGGCCAAATGAAGGAAGAAAACAACAAAAATTAGTCTATCGAGCCTTAACTGCAAGCCTTCAACATGACCCTCGACTTCAGTCGAAGTGATCGAGAATCATTTTGGAGAAAATACACTATCAAGCCTCAAAGTCAAGCCTTAAATCTCGACCGTCAACAAGTGCTTTTATAGACCAATTCTTCATCAGAATTACTCTAAGACTTGACTTTCTCAATTTTACCTTCGATAGAGCAATGAACAAAAACACACAGTTTACTTTAGCAATTCCTGAAGTTGAGCCTGATTTTGTTTTATACAAGCCTCGACCAACAAATCACACGCGACCATCGATAGGTGTTTTCACAGATCATATGCACGCGTGGAAAGTTATCACAAATTCTATTAGAAAGAATCTACCATGTGTCAATAAAGTAGGCCGTGCTTTCTGTGCCCAATAGCCTATAAATAAATGAACAAGCATACGTTGTAAAGTATGTACTAATAGTGTAAATCAGCATATTAACATAGATTAGTTTTTTGAAGGATTCTTGGGTGAAAGAATTTCCTTTTCTTCTTACTTGAGAATTTCTTCTGTTTTTTAGATAAAATCAATTTAACCCAATGTTTGTAATTTCTATGAATTTTTGAGCAATTAATTGATTAATCTTTCGAATCTTATTTTTTTTTATTTATGCTTATTTTGATAAATCCATGGAGAAATAAACTCCTACAGCTCAGGGATTACGAATCCAATTCCTAATTCAATTGATTTTAAATGCGCTTTCAAGTCAATTTGATTGGATGTTTGTAATCAGTGACCTGAACTTAAACTTGTGGTATTTAAAGGAGTGGTGCACTCTTTTAAAGGAGAGGTGAGTAATTCTTAGTGAATTTGATTAAATCCCAAGTAATCAATTTCATTTATCAATTTGAAGCATAAATCATTTCAAATGAGAATATAAATACATTATTCATATATTATCTGCATCTCCTAAACCTATATCTCTCATTGTTGTTGCTAGAACATACGGTTTTGGTTCTTCACAATCATTTGTAGTCGATTTTAGTTAAATTATCATAGATTAATCAAAAGGCTGAACTTTCAATTGCTTAGATTAGGGTAAAAATTTAGTTTCTAGTAATTAGCCATTAAGTCTCTATGGACACGACTTGGACTTTTCAGAAAATACTGCATTGCACCTGGTGATTTTGCTAACCGATTAAGTATTATACCGTTGTTTGAAATTGAAAATTATTAATGTGTAATTACTGTCAGTTTCAAATTAGTGCAGTTGCCGGGAAGCTACGTTTGCTGATATTAGAATAGTGATGAAGCCCTTAGATTAAGCATATAAATTCACAAAAGACCATAAAAATTTGAAAAAAAAAATAATTTACTGTGATCCGTTTGTTATTGTATGTCAGGTGAACAGGACCAAGACTTGTAATTCGATCCTGGGATCGATCGGACTTACCACCATCAATTGAGAGAAAGACGAGCACAAAATACAAGAGCAATGGAAAGAAACCCGCAAGAAAATCCTCTCCCTGTTGAAGAGAGACAGAATGAAGATCTCGAAAATGCACGCAATAGGAACCCAGCTGATGAGCAACCAAATTTGCCTGTTCCTGTTATGGCAAATAATAATCTTCCTCAGCTGATAGCAGGAAATGAGATCCATAGACCAATGTGGGAGTACTTTATGCCCATAGTTGATGGAGTTGCACTATCCATTGATTGGCCCGTTATTCAAGCAAACAACTTTGAATTAAGGCCAGCTCTGATACAAATGGTGCAAGGGGATCAATTTGGTGGAGGTAGTTTTGACAACCCACATGAACATCTGAAAAATTTCCTGTAGATCTGTTCTGCAATAAAGAGTAATGGGGTTTCCAATGACGCAATTCGCCCTAGATTGTTCCCTTTTTCACTAAGGGATAAGGCGAGAAGTTGGCTCAATTCTCTACCTTTACATTCTCTCACAAATTGGGATCAGTTGGCACAGCAGTTTCTAGAACAATTCTTTCCTCCCAACAAAATGATCCAAGTGAGGAACTAAATCTTTTCCTTCCAGCAGTATGAAGGCGAAGCTCTATATGAAGTATGGGAAAAATTTAAGGAGCTCCTCAGACATTGCCCACACCATGGAATCTCTCTCCATGATCAGATGAGAATCTTTTATACAACTCTTGGAGATCAATTGAAGACGATGATTGATGCGACAACAGGTAGGAGCTTGATGTACAAAAGTGCTTCAGAGGCTTACGATTTAATCAATGGGTTGGCCAAAACAACTTTTCACTTGCATAGTGAGTGGAATAAGCCGAGATCAGTGGGTGCCATTTATGAATCAGAAATAGTTTCTAAACTTCAACAACAAGTGGCTTCACTCACTGATCAGATGAGACGAATGCAACTTGTGTCAGGAGCGGGACTGAGTTATAAGCTAAACATGAATATGATTTCTCAAGATGATACTTACATGAGTTATTTGAAGTATCCTGCAGAAGATTCCTATGCTTCACATTCATGTAATGAACAAGCAAATTATGTGAATCAATATGAGAGAAAAAGCTAGGAATTACAATCCATACTCCAACACCTGGATTGAGTGATCATCCAAATTTTCGATGGAGTAATCAAAATACACCTAGAGCATTGCCACCGCCGCCACCTGTGCATCAATAACAGACAAATCCACAAAAAGAAAAGGAAAAAACAGTTGAGCTTTTGCAAGAGATATTAAAAAAGCAAACAAATCAAGATTCAATTATTCAAGATTTGCATACTCAAATAGCTCAATTGCCTGAAATATCAAGACATCGTCCTTAAAGCACTCTTCCAAGTACTACTTAAAAGAATCATAAAGAGGAGGTGAAAGTAATCACTCTTAGAAGTGGAAAAGAAGTCATCAAGAGTGGTGTAGGAAGCAATTTAAAAATACAAGAAAAAGCGAAGGAAAAAGGTAAAACAATTGATGACCAATGCAATGGAAGGCATGAGGATAAGGCTGAAAATTCACCTGAAATCAAGTTAGATGTACCATCATCAAGCCATGATAAACAGAAAAGAGAGGTGAAAGAAGATGAGAGACGGAAGCTAGAAGTGAAGCATTACGTTCCACCCATTCCTTTTCATGGAAGGTTGAAGTAGCAACAACTGGATCATCAGTTTGAGAAGTTTTTAAGAAATTGCACATCAACATTCCATTCATGGATGCGCTTTAATCAATGCCATCTTATGCAAAGTTTATGAAAGATATCCTCACAAAGAAAAGACGCCTAGCCGAACATGAGACAGTCATGCTAACCCACAAGTGTATAGTTATTCTTCAGAACAAGTTGCCACAAAAATTGAAAGATCCGGGCAGCTTCACTATTCCTTGCATCATTGGCGAATCATATTTCGATAAGGCACTTTGTGATCTTGGTGCAAGTATAAATCTTATGCCTTTGTCAATTTTTAAGAAGTTGGGGCTAGGAGAATGTAAACCGACCATCGTTTCCTTACAACTAGCCAACAGAAGCATTAAACATCCAAGAGGGATAGTGAAGGATGTGTTAGTGAAGGTGGACAAGTTTCTTTTTCTAGTCGATTTTATCGTTCTTGATATGGCTGAAGACCGGGAGATTCCGTTGATATTGGGAAGACCTTTCTTGGCTACTAGACAAGCATTGATTGATGTGGCACAAGGAAAATTGACACTTCGGGCTATGGATGAGCAAGTTACTTTTGATGTGTTTCGATCTCTCAGACATGTAGTCGGTAATGATACTTGTTTCCATATTGATACTATTGATCATCTGGTTCAAGAATATAGTGTGGATACTTCTAAAATGAGTGGGTATTCAAAGCATGTGCTTTCACATGATTGGAGAGATGATGAGCTTGATATTGGTCGGAGAAGATAAATTGTTGATACTAGATGATTGGAATAGCACTGATGAAGATATGCACAAAAATCACTTGGTGGATACAGTTGCTAGAGCTTGGAAGAGACCACCTCAGTTTGAGCCTTTAGAGGTCAGTTCAAAGAAATTGATTCCATCCATTCAAGAGCCGCCTCAACTTGAGTTGAAACAGATTCCTAATCACCTTAAGTATGTGTTTTTAGGTGATAATGCCATAATCCTGGTTATCATTTCTGTGGAGTTATCATTTGAGTAAGAAAATAAGTTAATTGAGGTACTTAGAAGACATAAGGAGGCTATTGGGTGGAAAATTGCAAATATTCACGGAATCTATCCATCTGTATGCACTCATCAGATCCTTGTGGAAGCTGAATGCAAGCCTACAGTTCACCTGCAGAAAAGACTTAATCCTACTTTGAAAGAAGTAGTGAAGAAGGAGGTACTTAAGCTACTTGATGCTAGAATTATTTATCCTATCTCCGATAGTAAGTGGGTGAGTCCTACTCAAGTGGTACCTAAGAAGGGAGGCATGACAGTTGTGAATAATGACAAGAATGAGTTGATACTAACCCGGACTGTGACTGGATGGATGATGTGCATCGATTATCGAAAGTTGAATAACGCCAACCGCAAAGATTATTTTCCTGTTTGCTTCATAGACCAAATGCTTGAGAAGTTAGCTGAGCATGATTATTAATGTTTCTTGGATAGGTATTCGGGTTACAATCAAATTCCAATAGCTCTAGAAGACCAGGAGAAGACTACATTTACCTGTCCATACGGTACGTTTGCATTTAGACGCATGCCTTTTGGTTTATGTAATGCACCAGCAACTTTCCAAAGATGTATGATGGCATTATTCTCAGGTATGATTGAGAAATTCATTGAAGTTTTCATGGATGATTTTTCTGTATATGGAGCTTCATTTGACAACTGTTTAGAGAATTTGTCATCCGTGCTCAAGAGATGTAAGGACACTCACTTGGTTTTGAACTGGGAGAAATGTCACTTTATGGTGAAAGAAGGAATTGTGCAGGGCCATAAGATCTCAAGAAAGGGAATAGAAGTGGATAAAGCTAAAGTCGAGGTGATTTCCAAGTTGCCACTACCAGTGAATGTGAAAGGAATACGAAGTTTCCTTGGACATGCGGGATTCTACAGGAGATTTATCAAGGATTTTTCCAAGATTTCACGACCTCTTTGTGCTTTACTAGAGAAGGATACTCCTTTTTTCCTTTGATGATGATTGTGTGTAAGCTTTTGAGCATCTGAAGGAAAAATTGACCACTACACCAGTTATTGTAGCATCAGATTGGGAGCTATCTTTTGAGCTGATGTGCAACATAAGTGATATGGCAGTTGGTGCAGTACTTGGTCAGAAAAGGAACCAAGTTTTTCAGGTAATTTACTATGCTAGTAAGATGATGAATGAAGCACAACGAAATTATGCTACCATAGAAAAAGAATTGCTAGCTGTAGATTTTCTTGTGAGAAATTCAAATCATATCTTATCGGTTCTAAGGTAATTATTTATACTGACCATTCTGCACTTAAGTATTTATTAGCAAAATCAGATGCAAAGCCTTGGCTTAGAAGGTGGATATTGCTTTTGCAAGAATTTGATATTGAGATTAGAAATAAGAAGGGAGTGGAAAATGTTGTTGCTGACCATCTTTCAAGGATTGTAAATGAGAAAGATGAGTTACCTATTAATGAATCATTCCCAGATGAATATCTTTATAAAGTTTCAATTACAAATCTATCTTGGTATGCATGTATAGTGGATTACTTGGTTGCAGGAATTTTGCTTTATAATATTTCTCATCACCAGAAAAGAAAATTTTTATCAGATGTGAAACAATATTTCTGGGATGAGCCATTTCTTTTCAAAAGTTGTGCAAACTAAGTAATTAGGAGATGTATACCTGCATCTGAAATTGCCGATATACTTTATCACTGCCATAGTAGAGAAGCTGGTGGTCATTTTGGCACTGAATGAACTGCTGCTAAAGTACTTCAATGTAGATTTTATTTGCCCCTCTGTTCAAAGATTATAGAGCATATGTACAAAGTTGTGATCAATGCCAAAGAACAGGGAATATTTCCAAACGTTATGAGATGCCACAGCATGGGATCAAAGTGATAGAAATTTTTTATGTTTAGGGGATAGACTTTATGGGACCATTCTCATCATACTTCAATAATAAGTATATTCTTGTTGCCGTTGATTATGTATCCAAGTGGGTTGAAGCTGTTGCTTTACCTACTAATGATGCGCGAGGAGTACTTAAGTTCTTAAAAAGAAATATTTTCACTCGGTTTGGGACACCACGGGCAATTTTCAGTGATGGAGGAACTCACTTTTGCAATAAACAATTTTATAGTTTACTTACAAAGTATGGAGTAAGACATAAGGTGGCCATACCCTATCATCCCCAAACAAGTGGTCAGGTGGTGGGTGTCGAATCCAACAAAATTAAATGACCTACTCTTAAAATTTTGTAAATAGTAGTGAGCAGGATCGTCTCCACAGGGACTGGGGAAAATCTATCTCTATTTTAATAATTAGCAAAAGAGAAGAAAAATCGGGGGTTTTGTATAAACGATTCATTAGAAAATAATTGATTTCTAAAACTAACAAATACGTTTATTAATGTAAATTCAATAGCAACAAGTTCTAACCAAAGAATTATCACGATTCAATTCATAGAGATGATCATTGATGCAAGGATTGTTATTCTAATTTATGAATAAATTGGTTATGACCTTCAACAAGCTCTGAAAATCTATCTCTCCTTAGAGTATTGATAATCAAGATACGATCTTTAATTATTCCCTTATTGATTAGACAACCCTAAATAAGCTCTTAAGATTTAATCTATCAATAGCATTGAAAATTAGAGAGACTACCAATTCTAATCAATAGATCAAAAGCATGAACTATTTAAATTAGATCATAAATCACCATAACATAAATCAATCACTTATTCTGCAACCAATTACGTTATTGTGTTACTGATATTAGAACAATCAAACAATTACGGATCTGATGTTCTAAATAACTTCAATTGCTTGTCAATCAAACAAATAGGCCTAATTCGTAATGACCAATCAAAACAATTGTAACAATTTAAATAGATGAAATATGAATACTCATAAATAGAATAAACTCAATAAATCAATTAGATCTCACAATCTTTGATGAATTGATCCCGTAATAATCTTGGCTAGAGTGAGTAATTAGTTACTCATGATCAAGAAAACAAAAACTAGGGTTTCTTGAGAGTAAAAAGAACAAGGACAATCAATAATGAATAATGAATCAAATCCCTTTTCTCTCTCCTACTTCTTTATATATGTGAGATAAACATCAGATATAAAGAGTATTTTTCGCATAAAAGATGGCTGGAGATATGTCGCAACAAAGCTGGCAGCCATTTATCACGAAACAAGTGATGCACGCGTGATGGCCGGCTCCATGGCCGGCGGCCATGATTCTCCCAGTGCCGGCCATGAATGTGTTTAACGAACAGGACAATGATGGCCGCCGGCCATCTTGGAATAGTTGCCGGCCTTGCGTAGTCTGGGCGTTTTCCTCGCGTAGTCACGGTTGGCAGCTTTGATGTTGGCCGTCGGCCATCACGTGAGGAGAGTGTGCAGAAGCTTCATGGCCGGCGGCCATTATGTGTTGGCTGGCAGCCATGACTCCTCTGATGTATATCTCCCGTACTTAATTCCTCTTAATCTTTCCATTCACTTTAAAAACCTGAAATATAACATTAACTTAATTAAGTACCAATTCCTCATAATTTCTATAAAATTAATAACAAGTTAATCAAGTTTTATCCAATATAAATCGAGTAAAATATATCTCAACATCAGGTGGAGCTATCTAATAGGGAGCTTAAGCAAATCCTAGAGAAAACAGTCAATTCATCAAGAAAGGATTGGTCGCTAAAGCTTGATGATGCACTTTGGGCTTACCGAACTGCCTATAAGAATCTTATTGGAATGTTCCCATATCGCATGCTGTATGAAAAAGCTTGTCATCTCCCTATGGAATTGGAACACAAAGCTTATTGGGTTGTAAAATTTTTAAACTTTGATAGGCAAGCTGCTGGGAACCACAGGTTACTCCAATTGAATGAGTTGGATGAGTTTCGTAATGATGCTTTTGAGAATGCTCATACTACAAGGAAAAAACCAAGAAGTGGCACGATAGGCAAATCTTATATCGATACTTCAAGGAATGACAAAAAGTTTTACTTTATAACTCTCGATTAAGGCTTTTTCCTGGTAAGCTAAGGTTTAGATAGTCAGGCCCATTTGAGATCACAAAAGTTTTTCCCTATGGGGTGATTGAGATCAAGAAAGATGGAGAGGAGTCGTTTTAAGTCAATGGTCATCAATTGAAACACTTTTGGGATAGGAAATTTGTGGAGGCAAATGAGAAAGACTTGGATCTTCAAGATCCAAGCTGAGTTAAATAAGAAAAGTCGGGTTAAGTGACTTTAAACTAAGCGCTTCTTGGGAGATAACCCATGTTTAACTTAATAGTAGTATTTTTGTTTTGTTTTTACTAACTTAGTGTTCAGTGTGTATAGATCACACAATTAAGCTTTAATTGGGGAGATTCAAATTTCAAAAAGAGAATGAGGAATAATTTGTTCAAATTAAAAAGCTCTAAGGAATTGCAAGGTTAGTATTCTAACTTCTAGAGTACTAAAATATAATTT
This sequence comes from Combretum micranthum, assembly GCA_024138025.1. Lineage (NCBI taxonomy): Eukaryota > Viridiplantae > Streptophyta > Magnoliopsida > Myrtales > Combretaceae > Combretum > Combretum micranthum. Next base: position 905,164 of record JAMXBD010000053.1, read on the forward strand.
TTAGGGCTATCTATATAGTTAAAAGAGAGAGAGAGAGAGAGAGAGAGAAATGCTAAACACCGGCAAGAGAAAATTCAAAGCCGCTGGCTGCAATAGAAGCCAAATTCAAGAGAACGCCAGCTTAATGTTATTTACGCCGCCAGTGTTTGGGGCAGTGTAATTATCATTCTTAAAGGCTTTTCATGCCAACGAAAGATAGCATATGGGTTTCAAACGCCGCCAACCATATGCTATCGGCAAGAATTAAAATTTAATAGACCGGCACATGCGCCGCCGGCGTACTCGATAGATTTGCCGGCGTATGTTCTACAATTTTGATTTTTAGCAAGTTTTTCTCTCTCTCTCCCCCTCATTTCTCTCAACTCACCCTCACCCTTACTCTCAATCTCACCCTCGCTCTCATCTCTCTCATTTGCTTGGACTAATTTCACTCTATCAGGTTAGTAAATTCTTTCTCAATTTTAGTTTTTTATGTGTAATGAAGTATGATTATTCTGTTAGAACTCATATATATGCTTCGAATTGTTAATTGTGATGTGTGTATGTGCGAAATGAGACAATGCCGGATGGAATTACAATTTGATTGCATGGATGAATTGGTGGCTGCTAATAATTGTGTGACTAATATGGAATGTTATCTACTTGTTGGATGGCTTAAAATTACATTGTTTGATCGAATTGAAAGAATTCATGGATTAGGGTTCTTGATGAAGAAATTAGATTGAAAAATTTGAAATTGGGGCTTTGATGTTTTGATTGAAATTGGATGAACAAAATGAATTAGTATGTTGTGATTTAGCTTCAATTAGTTCAATTACTCCAATTTGAACCTAGAAATTCGAAAATTGTGGAAAATTTGGAGTTTTGAATAATTTTTTTTTGAAAATCATGACTTACATTTTGTCCTTGTGAATTTTGAATTTTTAACCTTCAATTCTAAGCTGGCTAGTCTAAGCTGCCAGCTTTGAGTCCATTTTTGCAAGTGTACATTTATGTTGTGACATGTATTAGGTATATATTGTGAAGTCATTTAATCAAATTGCTCTAGGAGTATTGGAATTAGAATGGTGTTAAGTTTTTTTCTTAAAAGATATTACATGATGCATGAGATTTAGGATTTAGTTCAATCATAATTCTAATATATATATATATATATATATTTTTATGCAGATATGGCTCCAAAAACAGAAGAAGCAGTGCACTATTGAGCCATCTTCATCTGATTCATAGTCCCAGAATGTTCTCTCAAGCCAGCAATATGCTAATGATCGAAAGAAGTGCCTCATGAAAATGGATTTCATGAACTCTTAATATATGGATTGGGAGTTACTTGATGATTTTGGCATTAGAGATCGAGTATTAGCTTTGATTCGAGATCTAGCTTGGTACAGATTTTTGGATGGAGGGAACCAGCTTATAAGAATTTAACTCTTGAAGTTCTCTCCACATTAAAAGCTGAGGCTGATGAAGAAAATTCAAAGTTTGTTTTCCAAGCTTATGGAAAGATCCATGAGATCAGGTTAAAGCCTATGGGGCAAGTTCTGGGCTTATATGAGGAGGAGTAGCAAAATTCAAAACTTCCCAACTCCTGAACTAGAGGAGAGAATGCGATGCCATAGGAGGCCTATTGGTTTGAGTTGATTGCTCCTTTAAATGATCCTTACATCGCATCAAAATTAGTTGCCTCCACCTTTACTAAAGTGGAACATCAACTTCTTCATCATATCCTTGCACACACAGTGAGTTGCAAAAAGACTAGTCACAGCAAAGTGACTAGTTTTGATATGTTCTACTTGTATAGTCTCATTAGAGACTGTAAGACTGATTTGGGAGTGGAGATAGCAAATTTTATCTTCAGGCAAGCTGATGATACTAGGACTCGATTCCTGTTTTGTAGAGGATACATTACTAAGTTGCTGAAGGGGATGAATATCTTTGAGATACCTGAAGGAGATGTAGAAATACCCAGTAAAAAGATTTCATCTTCTCCTTTTAGGGGTTGGGGATTATTTAAAGTCCCAATAGGAGTACCACCACCAGTCCAGGATATCTTTCCTGGAGATATACTTACTCCATTTCCAGCTCCAGCCCCTGCTAATGTGCCAGCTTCTTCATCTCATCCTCTTCCTCCTAGTACTTCATTTGGATATGATATGGATCAGCTCAGGATGGATGTTTAAGACCTAAAGAAGCAAAATCAAGAACTTCGAGATAAACATTATAAGGAAATAAAAAAGAACAAGAAATTTCCGAAGCAAAAATTTTAAAGCAGTGAAAGCTACTATTTGTTACATTAATCAGACAGCTGGGGAGGAATTGAACTATGAGACTTCTTCAGAGTCTAGTCCCAGCTTAGAGCATACTCCCACTACTAGCCTAGAGGACACTACCAGAGCTAGCCCAGAGCAGAACAGCAGATCTAATCCAGGCCCAAAGAGCTAGAGACCCTGCTAGCTCTCATTTGTTATTATTTGTGTCTTATTTTTATTGGCCGGTACTTATTTTGAGCACCTAAGTCCCTGTGGGTAGACTCCTTATGATCTGTATTTATCTTAGTATATAGCTTTATGTTTCTGCTTTTATTTTTCTTTTTGTTTTTCTTTTGTAGTGACTACAGGAAAGCAAACAAAGAAAAACTCTCTCTTGCGATGAAATTTTGATGACTTTGAAACAAATAAAGTCAGTGAAGTACCAATTTCTTTTTCTGGCACTTTTTATTCCTTTCCTATAATTGAATTTACTGAGAAACAATGTAGACACTGCTTGATTAAAGTGTGGGGGAAGGGATTGGTTGTTAGAGAATGAGGATGAATGAAGTTGTGAAATTGGTCTGGATGTCTAAACTGTTAAATTGCTGATATATATATATATATATATGACATTTGTGCAGGATTGATCTAAGTAACCACCTTGAATTTTTGGTTTTAAAGTAATTTATGGCGAAATTCTGCCAAAATTTTTCAAAAATTTGGAGATAGTACAAAATATTAATTAATAGCATCTAAAAAATAAAAAACAAAGAAACAATGAAAATAACTTGCTAAAGTACTTTACTCACCTGCTATTGTGATTGGTTTACTTAGTTGAAATTAAGTTGTGAAATCCCTGAAAAAACAAGTTTACTTTATTTTTAACTTTAGAATTGAAAATTTGAGAGTCGGTCAAGTTCTTTTGTGAAAAATAAATAGGTTTACTTCCAAGAAATTTTAATTTGTATAGATTCTTTAAGTTGTGTTTACAACTTTATAACACTTAGTAAAAGAGGTAAATGAAACTTTTAACTTAGTGATCCTTTATAAAAATAAGTCTTAAATTTGTTATTGCATTCAAAAAAAAAAAAAAAAGCATAGCCTCTACTCCTCTGACTTTAAAAATGAAGTTATGAGTATCTGAACTTGAGTGTTAAAATGAGGTAAGAGTTCTCAGTGGTGTTTTGAAACCTGGTCGCTTGGGTGATGAATCCGGGATGTATCGACTCAATGAACTCACAATGATGAGAAGGGAGGAAAGGCAAAAGTTCAACTTTTGAACTTTGAAAAAGATGGAGGATTAAAACCTTCCAAAAAGAAAATAAATGCTTGTATGAAAAAGAAAAAAAATGAATCCAAAGATTCAAATGAAATGAGACTTATAATAACAAAGGAGAAAATCTAAGGAAAAAGTAGATACCACATGCTTTCATTTTGTTGTTGGTCCCAAATAATAATCAAGAAAAGGGGTTGAATTGATTATTACAAATTTTTGTCTTTAAAAATTAATCCCCTTTCAATTTTGAAAAATGAAAACAATATATCAATACAGCAAATATGAAAATAAATTGTGTAAAAATAAAAAGATAGGGAAAAAGAAGATCGGGCAGCTATTTATAGTGGTTCCACCTTGTGCGTTAGTCCACTCTTCCAGCTCCGAGCCGGGGACCCCGTTATTCTACGGGTTTTGTTCCACTATATCCAATAAGTTTAAATTACAAGCTTATGCAATCCTCTCTGTTCGATTCTCACAGCTATCTTCTAGCTACAACCGATTTATAGAGTCTAAACTTATAACTGAAATAACAACTAAGAAGACAACAACACGTTCCTTCTTTGCACAATAAGATCTTTAATTCAACAACACGTTCCTTCTTTGAATCCCCTAGGATGTAATTCTGAATTTAGTGGAATCAAACAAGTATATTATTCAAATATACTTATTATCTCGGAGCTAGGTCCTAAAAAAATCTTTATATTTTTATGAAAATTTAGATCTTCTTGTTTAAGAAGATGAACAGTAATTTTTGGTTAAAAATACTTGTTCTTTAAAAATTCCAGTGAAAGTTCTGTAAAAAATTCTGGTTTTCTGGAAAAATATTTCATCTTTAACTTAACCTTTTGGAGAACTTTTTGTATACTTCTCTATTTCAGGAAAAACTCTTTGATAATGATGTTGCTTCTCTCAATTCTTATATATTCTTTCATTATGATAAGTAAAGCATGTAAACTATCGATATACAACATCATTTACCCATTCATCTTGAACTCATCATTTTTCTCTAAAGTTCTGTGAAAGGCTCTGTAGGTTCTTGTCAACATATATATAAAAATTATGCACACTAAATAACATCATGAGTTTCTTAGTTATTTTGTTATCGTCAAAACTTTAGTTAATAGAGAATCAACATTCTCCCTCTTTTTGATGATAACAAAACATTAAAAATTTTATAAGCATCCATATTCTAAACATAGCTTCCATGCTCATCATACACATCCACATCCATTCACTTCCATTCACACAAACATATTTCTACCCCTTTTTGTTATCAACAAAATATTGAAATAAAGAAACAGAATATCAACGACATAAAATATAGACACAAGGTCTAAACATAAGTCCGAGGAACCAAACAAAACAAAGTCTGTGCAAATTGAACAAAACAAATGGCTTTTTAATTGGAATTGTGGATTTCGTTGCTTGAACCTTTTGACGTCTTCGATATTTGGTAGAGGAAGATGCTGAAGAAGACGAAGAGGAGTCATAAATGTGTCAACAGTAGAAGAGATAGATGCATGAGGTGAAGATGCAACTAAAAAAGATTGGGGATATTCCTAAACAACATGAGGAATGTAAGGGACAATACTTAGATTGGCTGGAGTTGGCTCATAAGGACGACGAGGAAGAGGAGAAAAAGTATCCTCAGATGTATTGGTGTGAACAACCTCTGGAATAGGTTCTGCTGGTACAAGTGAAGAATGAGAAAAGGATAGATTAGCAACTAAAGAAGCGGCAGCAGATTGATGAGCTGTAGGTACATATTTTTTTGAAAAATAAGACTTGATCTCCAATGTAATAAATTTTGTCAAATCAAGCTTAAAGTCTTCAATCTTGACCTCAATCTTTGCCCTTATCATCCTTGCGATGGAAATTGGAATTGGATTAGAAGATGTTTCACCAGTCCCTTCATAGAACCATGATGTATCACTTGAATCACTGTCAGATTCTTCTTCCACCCACACCTTTTCATCAATCTTGAATTTACCACCTGTCATTGGTACAAAATTTTTCTTCTTTCCCTCTTGTAAAGGTGCTTTACCAGATCTGTGGAGTTGTTCCTTTTCTTTTTCTTTATCAAAAGAAACTTCTGCAAAAGTTTATGAAAAAGGTTCTTTCTCCCCCTCAATTTGTACTTTTAATTTATCCCATTCCACACTTTTGCTATATCTTTTGTGCAAATAAATTGCACCATCCACTGCATGCCAAAATTTCTTATATGGTCTGATTTGCATGTGATGCATGCTCTTTTCCCCAATTCTTTTTAAACTAATGGGAAATTTTATCTTCTTTGGCAATGGAACCTTTTTGAATTTGAAAATTTCCATCAAAACATTTCCATATATCCTAAATTGTTGTTCCCGCCACATACTTTTCAGAATTGTTTTTGCTAAATCTATGTTTATTTTCTTCATCATAGCCAAAATCACTAAATCATCTTCCTTTGAGACAGTGGTGGAACTTCCTTTTCTTGGAAGAGTACACTCCCTCACAGCTTTATATAGGATTCTCACAATCAACTCGAATTCATAAATAAACACATCCTCATTCGGAAGCTGTCTAACATTTCCATTTATAATAAAAAACAGATCATTCCTTCTCAGAGAAACAAAGGCATTATCGTCATGACAGTCCTTTAAACCAAAACATTTGATAATATCATCACGAGATATGATCAATTTCACTCCTTGAACTCTCGACTTTAAACTATTATCATCCACATATTTCAAATTTCTATAAAACTCCTCAATCATCTCTCCTATAACATCTCAAGTCAGATTACATAACTTCCTTCCACCAACATTGTCTAACTATTGATTCCATAAAAATCCATGCGTCTTAAAATACTTAAAATCAACAAAAGAGCAATCATAGATTTTTACCTTTATGATAGGAGTTTTATGACTGATTGTTGTAATTTCCTCTTCTTCGTGGAAATCAAACGCTCTATTGATAATGAAACATCTTTCTGTTTCTTGGAAGTTTCTTTAGAGACTTTCTTTTTATTCATTTTCTCCATAATCTCTGCAATAGGTTCTGGGTCAGACTTAATTGCTCGTTCTTCTTGAGTCGTTTCTTGATTTGAAGATTTTTCATATTTCTTCGAACTTTGACCCGTTTCTTGAACATGTTTGGAGCGAATTTCACGAGCCCTAACAGGAGATGATGATCGTGATAGGGTTTTTTTTTTTTGGAATCAAATGATTCATCTTGGATGGAAATAGGATCTTTGGATGGAATAGTTTTGAAATTCTTATTGTAGATTCTTTGAGATTTGCGAGGAGCCATATTATAAAAATTTTGTTTTGAAATTTCTTTGAAAAAGAAGGGTTTGAAAGAACGATGTTTTGTTTTTCTATAGAGAACGGGTTTAAAGGATTAACGAGATATAACAAAAACCAAGAGGAGATGAAAGGACATAGATAAGAATTAGCTTGCTAAAAGTTCTACACAAGGTTCCGTGGCATTTATTCATTGCAAAAAGTTCTATATTTCATTTATGGAAAACACAAAGTTCCATATAACACAAAGTTCTGTATTCCACGTATTATTATTATTATTATTATTATTATATTATTATTATTATTATTATTATTATTATTATATTTTTTTCAAAATGGATAACACAAACCAATCTCATTTCTAATAAATTCAAAACACACTCTTTCCAAAGGTTGTGTAAAAATATCTGCTAATTGATTATTAGTTGATACATATTGAACAACTATATTTCCATTATTAAATGATCTCGAATAAAGTGATGATGAATTTTAATGTGTTTAGATCTTGAATGATGTACAGGATTTTTTGTCAAATTAATTGCACTTGTATTATCATATTTAATAGGTATATTTTTATAAAACAAACCATAATCCTGTAATCGTTGTTTAATCTAAAGCATTTGTGCGCAATAATTACCAATAGAAACATATTATGCTTCACCTGTAGACAAGGCAACGGAATTTTGTTTCTTAGAAGACCAAGAAATCAATTTGTCACCTAGAAATTGATAAGAACCACACATGCTTTTTCTATCTTTTTTGCAACCAGCTTAATCTACATAAGAGTATCCTAATAAATCAAAAAATTGATTTTTAGGGTACCAAATGCCTAATTTTAAAGTATTTATTAAGTACTTGAAAATTATTTTAACAGCTGTCAGATGTGTTTCTGTTGGTACACTTTGAAATCTAGCACACAAACATACACTAAAGAGAATATCAAGTCTGGATGCAGTTAAATATAATAACAAACCAATGAGACTTCTATATAACTTCTCATTTATCTTTTTCCCATTTAAGTCAGAATCTAATCTTGTTGAAGTACTCATGGGAGTTGCAGCTCCTTTACATCCTTCATAACCGAATTTCTTTAGAATTTGTTTTGTGTATTTTTCTTGATGTATGAAGATTTCTTCTTTTGTTTGTTTAATTTGTAGCCCAAGAAAGAATGTTAATTCTCCCAAAATTGACATTTCAAATTCTGCCTGCATTGACTTAGCAAATTCTTGGCAATATATTTCATTAGTAGGACCAAATATAATATCATCCACATATATTTGAACAATTAAAATATCTTGATCATATGATTTTAAAAAAAAGGTTGTATCAACAGTTCCTCTTTGAAAACTTTTTGAAATTAGAAATAAACTCAATCTTTCATACCATGCCCTTGGTGCTTGTTTTAAACCGTATAAAGCTTTATTTAATTTGTAAACATAATCAGGTTTAAAATGATATTCAAAACCAGGGGGTTGTTTTACAAAAACTTCTTCTTTTATAAATCTATTTAAAAACGCACTTTTTACATCCATTTGAAAAACTTTAAAGTTCTTATAACATGCATATGCAAGCATCAATCGAATTGCTTCTAATCTAGCTACAGGTGCATATGTTTCATTAAAGTCTATTCCTTCTTCTTGTGAGTATCCTTTAGCTACTAATCTTGCTTTATCTTTAGTAATTTTACCATCCTTATCCAATTTGTTTTTAAATACCCATTTAGTTCCAATTATTGATTTTCCTTTAGGTCTAGGTACAAGATTCCATACATTATTTCTTTGAAATTGATTTAGCTCACTTGCATGGCATCAATCCAATTATTATCATTTAAAGCTTCGTCAACATTATTAGGCTCAAATTCAGATAATAATGCAAAATGATTTTCAAAATCTTGCAAAATCGCTCTTGTTTTAACACCAGATTGAACATCAACTATTATTTATTCAGAAGGATGAGCAGATTTATATTTTCAAGCCTTAGAAGTTTCTGGTTCAGATTCTCTACGTTCTGGAGTAACCTTTGTATTACGTTCTGGAAAAGGTTTTGTATTTCCAGATTCATGGATTTCAACAATTGGTACTTCAGACATTAGTTCTGAACAAGATTCTTCTTTAGAGTTGGATTCTTTTTCATCATCAGATTCATCATCCTTTATGTTTTCAACAAAATTAACATTTATTGATTCTTCAACCCTTTTAGATGTTTTATTAAAAATACGATAAGCACGACTATTTAAGGAATATTCTAAAAATAGCTTCAACATATCTTTCATTAAACTTACCAAGATTAAAAATATTCTTTTTCACAAAACATTCGGAACCAAAAACATGAAAGTAAGACACATTAAGCTCATTACCTTTAAAGAGTTCAAATGCTATCTTGGATGTCATGGGTTGAATGTAGACTCGATTAATGACGTAACAAGCTGTAGAAACTACTTCTGCCCAAAAATACTCAGCAATACCACTTTCATTTAACATAGATCTTGTCATTTCTTGTATAGTTCTATTCTTGCGTTCTACTACTCCATTTTGTTGAGGTGTATATGGAGCAGAGAAATTATGAGATATATCTTGTTCTTCACAAAAATTTATAAATTTTAAATTTTGAATTTCGGTTTCATGATCAGTTCTAAGACTAATTATGGAAATTCCTTTTTCATTTTGAATTTGTTTTGCAAATTTTTGAAAAGAATAAAAGGTATCTCTTTTATATTGCAAGAATAAGATCCAAGTATGTCTTGAATAATCATCAATAATTATAAGTCTATACTTACTTCCACCCATGCTCAAAACTCTTGTAGGTCCAAACAAATCAAGATGTAACAATTCAAGAGGTCGTTTTGTTGAAATCTCATTTTTATTTTTATGAGATACAAAAACCATTTTATTTTTCAAACAAGTATCACATTTCACATCTTTTTTAATATTTATTTTAGGCAATCCTCTTATTATATTCTTTTTAGATAATTTTTCTAATTGATTAAAGTTTACATGACCTTAATGTTTATGCCAAGCAAAAATGTTATCATTCATTGATAGCAAACAACAAACATCTTCAACTTCATTTGGTTTTATCAAATATATGTTTTTCTTTCTAAAACCTTCAAATAATTTTGTACCATTTTGATCAAAAGCAAAACATTTATCTTTTTCAAAAACCATTTTGTAACCTTTGTCACATAATTGACTAATGTTGAAAAGATTATGTTTTAAGCCTTTAACTAGATAAACATTTTCTGTGATATAAGGAAACATACCAAACTTCTAGTTACAACAATTTTACCTCTACTGTCATCTTCAAATTTCACATATCCTTTTTCTTACCATGTTATATTAGTGAACAACGAAGCATTTCCAGTCATATGTCTGGACCATCTACTGTCTAGTTACCATGTTCCTCTAATTTTAGCTTCATGTTCTTGCAAAATTCAAAAGGATTAAACCTTTTTAGGAACCCAAACAAGTTTGGGTCCTTTATAATATAAGACAAGCTCGTTTGGTTTCTTTGTTTAACTTGTTCATTATTGAGCTTGTTTCTTTTATAATAGCAATATTTCTCAATATGACCAATTTTATTACAAAAGAAGCATGCATATGAAATGTTATGACTATACCTGTTGTTTACCTGTTCATATTATTTTGTATTGGATAACTTCTGAAATACCTTCTGGTATTGTCTTCATATGTAGAATACCTTTTGGAATACATTCAGGCATTGTTTTCATATGTCGGATAACTTATGAAATACCTTCTGATATTGTTTTCATAAGAAGGATAACTTCTGTAATACCTTCTTGTATTGCGTGTGTAATTCCTTTCCACGTGATTTGACTTTAAATCTTTCTTTCTTTCACTTAATTCATTATTTTTGTTTAGTTTAGCTTTTACAAACACGGTTTTCTTAGATATATTCGAACTAGATTTATGCTCATATCCTAAACCATGTTTTTCAAAAGATGATCTTTGTGATGAGATCAACATTATTAATTTCTTATCACTTTCATTACATTTATTAAATGTATTCCTTATTGAATTAGATAATTCATCTATTTTTACTTTCAACACTCCGGTTTCTTCCTTTAACAATCTATTGTCTTTTCCTAGTTTTTCATTATCTACATGCAACTTTTCAAGATCATGCTTTAATATATCATTTTCATCAACAAGTAAAGAATTTGTTTGTTTTAAAGCCTTCTTTTCATTTTTGAGCAATTTTACTTCATTATCATATTTAGTTATCTTTAAGTCAGCCTTTTTAAGCGCTTTTAATAATTTTTTCATTTCAATAAGCATATCATATTTAGTAATTTCATTATCAGATTCAGAGTGTACCTCAGAGGTAGCCATGAGACAAAGATTTACTTCTTCCTCTTCTTCATCAGAATTTTCTGGACTACTTTCTATGTCATCTAAATCACTCCATGTTGCTAACATTGCTTAACTTCGCTTTTTGTATTGCTCCTTTTCTTTATCAAAGTGGGACATTCATATTTGATATGTTCTAGTTTTTTGCATTCATAACACTGAATCTCTTTCTTCTCCTTTTTATTCTCTTTTTCTTTTTATCCTTTTCTTGCATCATTTTTCTTATATTCAGTAGTTTTCTTAAATGCACTAAATTTCTTACCTCTTTGTTTTTTAAAGAATCGATTGAGCTTTTTGGCTAGAAGAGTTATGTTTTCTTCATCTTCATCTTCACTATTATCAGATCCAGCTTGAATAACTTCCTTAGCTTTAAATTCAATTCCTTTGTTACTACTTTCCTCTCCTTATGTAGTTTTCTTATGAGATTCATAAGCAATTAGCTTTTCTCTTAGTTAGCTAAGAGAGAGTTCGTTGAGATCTTGAGCTTCTTCTATGGCAATTTTCTTTGCATCCCAAGAAGGTGGTAAAATTCTTAGCATCTTTCTCATAAGATCAGGATCAACAATCACTTTGCCAAGTGAAGCCAGCTCGTTTGTTATTGCAGTGAACCTTTTACAAGCATCTTTAACAGGCTCGTCAGTTTTAAACTTAAATGACTCATATTGCTGAAGTAAAGCATTAATTTTAGTTTCTTTAATTGTATTTGTTCCTTCATAAGTTTCACTCAATCTAATCCAAATCTCTTTTGCTGTTCCATATGAAGATATTGAATAAAATTCTGAGGCAACAATAGTGATGAACAACAAAATTTTAGCTTTGTTGTTCTTTTCAATGATCTTCTTCTCAGCATCTATCAGAACTGAATTTCCATTCATTGTAATCACATTGTCTCCAATGGAAATTACCTGCCAAGAATCATAATTGCTAGTTTTTATATAAGTTTCCATTCTCATTTTCCAATAAGAAAAATTTGAACCATCAAAGAAAGGAGTACGATTAATTGCTACATTGTTCTCAGTCATTTTTAAATGAATCACTCAAAACGATAAAATGAACCTGGCTCTGATACCAATTGTTGGTCCCAAATAATAATCAAGAAGGGGGATTGAATTGATTATTACAAATTTTTATCTTTAAAAATTAAATCCCCTTTCAATTTTGAAAAACGAGAACAATATATCAATACAACAAATATGAAAATAAATTGCGTAAAAATAAAAAGATAGGGAGGAAGAAGATCAGGCATCTATTTATAGTGGTTCTGCCTTATACGTCAGTCTACTCTTCCAGTTCCGAGCCGAGGACCCCATTATTCTACGAGTTTTGTTCCATTATATCCAATAAGTTTAAATTACAAACTTGTGCAATCCTCTCTGTTCGATTCTCACAGCTATCTTCTAGCTACAACCGATCTACAGAGTCTAAACTTGTAACTAAACTAACCACTAAGAAGGCAATAACATGTTCCTTCTTTGCACAATTAGATCTTTAATTCAAATAGTTGAAGTATGTATGCTAAAATATCAGCTCACTATTGCAAATATAGAAAAATCTCAATGAAGTGAAACTTCTGGATTTAGTTCTGTGTTTTTCTCTATATCTTTTGTAAAGGAAAGCCTTTTGTTTTTGTGAATAATGAATAATTCTCTACTTCTCTCTCTATCTTGTAACGCATTTATCCTTCATTTTCTTCTAACGTTCAAGTACTTGTTTGGAGGATAGATTCATATCCCAAATATCTTGGATAAAGATCTGTTGTTCCTAATCTTTATTTTGAATTTGAAATACAACCGCTTGCCTTAATGAGTTGAAGATGTTCCTTTTATCTTCTATAATTTTTCTTGATTTGAATTTAAATAATTTGAAACACTGAAATGAAGATAAGGTTTGCTTGATTCTCATAATTCATCAAAATCTGGTTGTATCTATTTTGAAATTCCTTCATATCGTTGTTCTGCTGGAGATAAATCCATTTCCGATATTCTTTGCCTTCATCCTGATCTTCATTTTCAAGATAACATTTTATCTTGATTTGATCTTATCAGACAAATCCATGAAAATAGATAATAGAAATTCTCGTTCTTATTTTGAATTGTATCAATTCAAATAGTTATTTTGTCTTGAGATGAATTCGTAACATATGACTTTGTCTTGAATAAATACTTCCGTTGATGAGAGAATATAAAAATATTTGAATCCTCCAGATATAATTCCAACTTTAGTGGAATCAAACAAGTATATTATCCAAATATACTTATTATCTCGGAGCTAGGTCCAAAAAAAATCTTTATATTTTTCTGAAAAAGTAGATCTTCTTGTTTGAGAAGATGAACAGTAACTTTTGGTTGAAAATACTTGTTCTTCAAAAATTCCAGTGAAAGTTTTGTAAAAAGTTCTGATTTTCTGGAAAAATATTTCATCCTTAACTTACTCTTCTGGAGAACTTTTTGTATACTTCTCTATTTCTTGAAAAACTCTTTGATAATGATGTTGCTTCTCTCAATTCTTATATATTCTTTCTTTATGATAAGTAAAGCATGTAAACCATCGATATACAACATCATTTACCCATTCATCTTGAACTCATCATTTTTCTCTAAAGTTCTGTGAAAGGTTATGTAGGTTCTTGTCTAACATATATAAAAAAATTCTGCACACTAAATAACATCATGAGTTTCTTAGTTATTTTGTTATCATCAAAACTTTAGTTAATAGAGAATCTACATTTGTGTTGCTAAGAATATATACAAGCTAAAAGTCCAGTGAAGTCTAAATGAGTATTTTTCATTAGTGGATTGTGTATTTACTTCTGAATTAAATGTTCTTTTATTAAAGACTGAGATTAAAACTTATTTTGTTTGGATTAGCTTCAAAATTTTAATTAAAGTTATCTAATTACAAGAAACTAGTGCGGTTAGAGTAGTAGGTACAAGAAAAGCAAGTTAAGAGAAATGAATTGATGCTTGAATTAGAAATATTGTATTATCTATAACAGATTTAAAAAATTTTGTTCTTAATTGTTTTGCTTGAGGACAAGCAAAAGTTCAAGTGTGGAGAGTCGATAAGATCATTTTTCACACAACTTTAACAAGCAATTAGTGATTAATTTGAGTTAAATTTCAAAAAAATTTCCACAATTGGTACTCGGATTGTTTAGGTTTATGTTTTAGGTCAAAAGTTATAAAAGGAAAGCATTACAAAGCAATTTGAGTTGAAATTGAAGAATCTCAAGTGATATGCTGGCTTTTCTGGATCATACGCCGCTGGCGTATAGGAGGATGATCAGCATATTAAAGTTTCAACACTGCCTCTACGTTGCCGGTGTTCAACCAGCCTTGACATGGAAAAATCAAGAAATCAAAGGCCGGCAAATCTGATCTTATACGCCGTCGGCCTTGAGGTAGCTTATGTAGAAGATCATAAGCCAAAAATTTAACACTGGCTCAACACTGCCAGTGCAGAGGGATACTTTGCCAGCTTCTGCAATTTGATTCAACGCCGGCTTTTTGGGAATTGTCGAGCCTGGATTTTCCCACTATCTGGTTCATTTCTCCTAACCCGATTCACATTAAACCCGAACCCATTTAACATGAATCCTCGACTAGGGGTTAAAAGAAATTTTAATTTTTGAAAACTTTTTAGAGTCGCCACTCGATATAAATCGGGAAAAAATAAAAATCTAGGATCAATGGGTCAGTTGATCCTAGCTTAGCTACTAGTCTGCGAAAATTTGATTTAAAAACCAAACTTTTTTAACCAGATATCATGGATTCGGGGGCTAACCTATTAAAATCAAATGGTTACCACTTTTGGAATTTTAAATTTATAATTTATCCTTTTCATACTTAAAAACTCAAATAATATATTACATAACAACATTTACAAGTTACATTTTTTTTTGTTTTCTTTTTTTCTTTTTATATTTTTTATTGCTCAAAAATTTCATAGAAATAATCAAAGTAATAAACAAAAAATATTTTCTCATTTTTTATTGTCGCCTCGTAGGTGCCTACGTACTCGCTAATCGAGATCAGACAAAACGTAATTCTTTTGAAAAGAACCTTAGTTTGTTGATCAATTTTAATTTTTGAACTCTTTTCACTTTAAATTCATTAAATTTTGAATTTTTATGAAACCATTTTTTAATAATCCTATGATCTAATCAATTGATTTTCATTTCATGAAAATGCAATTTTTCTAAGTCCAAAATCGTTTTTCTTTAAAATCATTTTATGATAATTCATGGCTAATTTAATGCTACATGAAAAATCAATTTTGATTAAACTTGATTGAATATTTTCATAGCTAATTTAATACTATATGAAAATATTTTGATTGAAAACTTTTTGATGACTATTTTCATAGCAAATTTATGAAAATAATTTGATGAAAATTGATTATTTTCATAGCAAATTTATGAAAATAATTTGATGAAAACTTGATTATTTTCATAGCAAATTTATGAAAACAATTTTATGAAAACTTGGATTATTTTAGTAGCAAATTTATGAAAACAATTTGATGAAAACTTGATTATTTTCGTAGCAAATTTATGAAAACAATTTGATGAAAACTTGATTATTTTGGTAGCAAATTTATGAAAACAATTTGATGAAAACTTGATTATTTTGGTAGCAAATTTATGAAAACAATTTGATGAAAACTTGATTATTTTCGTAGCAAATTGATGAAAACAATTTGATGAAAACTTGATTATTTTCGTAGCAAATTGATGAAAACAATTTGATGAAAACTTGGATTATTTTAGTAGCAAATTTATGAAAACGATGAAAACTTGGTTATTTTCATAGCAAATTTATGAAAACAATTTGATGAAAACTTGATTATTTTCATAGCAAATTTATGAAAATAATTGAAAAACTTTGATTATTTTCATAACAAATTTATGAAAATAATTTGATGAAAACTTGATTATTTTCATAGCAATTTATGAAAACAATTTGATGAAAACTTGATTATTTTCATAGCAAATTCATGAAAATAATTTGATGAAAACTTTGATTATTTTCATAGCAAATTCATGAAAATAATTTGATTGAAAACTTTATTATTTCCATAGCAAATTTATGAAAATAATTTGATGAAAACTCGGATTATTTTCATAGCAAATTTAATGCTATATGAAAATATTTTAGATTGAAAAATTTAATCCAAACTCACCTGGCCGTTGGATCGTTCGGATCAGATCTGGAGCGCTGATCTGGATGTGGACCATTGACCGTTGACCATTGACTGTTGACCGTTGACTGCGCGGGTAGACTGAGACCAACAATCAATTTGTTTTCTTCCCCCAGGAACGAATTGATCGCTTGCAATTGGTTTGGAATGACAGTAAAATGAGATTACCATCACACGGCTTGGACCTTGACTAAAAGCTGATTGGACGTTAGTCGGCAGCGAGCTCTCTCCCTTTCTCTCAATGGTTGTAAGCATGAATCAAGGTATGGGTACTTGGTAGTTACGCTGAGAGTTCGATGATGGTAGAAATGGTTCTGGGGTTATTAACGGAGATAAAGGTGTTGAGAGAGAGACAATAAGAGAGATTAAAGAAAGAGAGCTGCGAGAGAGATCTGGTTTTGTTTTTCTAATCTATTTTCTATGTTTTGATTTTTCTGTCTTGAAGAGGAGGAATTGGTTGTCATTTTATAGGAGCATGGAGGAAGATAGAGGGGTGCATGACCATTAATGGCCGTTACAAGCAAGTGAAAAGATCGGAGATTACAAATTGATGAAGGAATCGCCAGCAGTTACGAATTTTGAAAAATTGGGGAAGTTATGGATCACGACCATTAATGGCCGTTACAAAACTTGAACTCGTCGGTTACAAATTGATTCTAAGATCGGGGGTTACGAAATTTCCACCATAAATTTATTTTAAAGCACATTGATGATTCTTCAAAGCTTTGGAAATCAATTTTTTTAGATTTTCAATCAATAATTTGGGTTTGTTCGAGACTGATTTCTTGCCAAAAATTGATGTGAATTCAAAGTATCCCATGCCTACTTTCCATTTCTATCTTCGATTTCGAAAATCAAAGATGATTACTTGACCAAATTAAATGCCAAAATGGTGGGGTTGAGCTGTTTTTGTAGAAAAAAAATGAAGATAAAAAGGCAAAAAATTTGCCTCCACCATGGTTCGAACCCTGGTCCTTTGGTTTGGTCAGATGGTTAGGTCAGTGGTCTTAACCACTAGGCCATTGGCCTGTGCCTGGTTAGGTCTGCCAGAAATAATGTTCAAAGCTCTCTTAAAATATCATTTAATTAAACAAAATAATTTTAAAAAATTGTTATCATCTTTAAAAACAATTTATAACAAAAATATGTATTATATCAAGCTCAAATAATTTTTTAATAATAATATATTTTTTCTTTTTTCTTTTTTAATTTTTTTTTGTTTATTTTGGAAATGACACACTGTGTTTTTTTTTTCACCTTGTCTTTTTTTTCCTCTCATTTTTTATTTATTTACCTTACTACTTTTTATTTTTACTATTTTTGATTTTTTTGTGCTATTTTTGCTTTTTTTTTTTGTTTTTCTATTTTTTACTATTTTTTTGTGAGCTTGACATAATACTAATTTTTATCATAAATTTGAGCCTTAAATTGAGCAAAAATTGGGTATCTACAGGAATCAAAGCCGCCGGCGTTGAGACGGCTTAGAACGTCTACATAATTGATTTTTTAAGGGTTGGCACCTGCACAGCCAACCTAGCATTGAATCTGGCCAGCCTTTGAAGTTCATTTGTATGCCGACATTTCAAACCCTATACCACTGGCGTTGAAGTAGCATAGATCATCCACAGAATGCAAACCGTAGGTATATTTGAGATTGACTAGAGGACAAGATCTTAAGGAAACCGCTAATGGACTTTAGAGCCTTTATGGAAGAAGTAGAAGCATAGAAGGAATTTACTTGCTTAGAATTCTTTATGAGTAATATATGTTATGTTAATATTTTGGAGATTACTAGGAAATGTATTTACGTGGACGTGAAGTCATTAGCAAAGATATGCCCCTAAGAGTTGTAATTGACTCTATTTATGGTTAATATTAAGTATTTCTTTTGCCTTATTACTTAATTGTTATCAAAGTAAATTTCATTACTCCGATGCGTTTCCTCTTATTTATTGTATGCCTTATGCATTATATGAAAGCCTTTGCGTAATTAAGGAAGTCATTCCTAGGCTTTAATATTATGTACGTCGGACTATCATGTTTAGGATACTCTTCGGAGCATGACAGTGTGCTTCCACTCTAAGGCCATGTATAGCGACACATACACTACACGCATGTGGTCGCTACAATTGGATCCACCCGATTTTAGAAGCATATATAGTGGACTTAAAAGGATGAATCCCCTTAAGCTATCAAAGCTTTAAATGATCCCATCTCTAGTAAATGATGGAAAAAGTAAGCCATAAGGTCAAAAAAGGCAAGTATAAGTTAAAATTTGTAAATTCAAAGGAACTCCCTATGAATATGGAGGCTCCGTATGTCAAGTTTAGACATTGGTTAATATAATAAGGAAGTAAAATTCAACTTGATCTCCATGAACGACCAAAAGCTTATCACCGGTATAGTCTTTCCCAATAAGGTGAAAAGCTTAAATTATTTTATTAGCATATTGCTTAATAATGATGATTGGAATTCTTTAGCCAGAGGCTCAATCACTTACATAAGAGCGTGCAAAATTTCTAGCTTGGTTTTTAAATTATCAAATGATGCTTACTTGTGCTTGTTTGATGAGCAATAGGATGTGTTCCTCATTCTCTTTAAGAGATCCAGATGTTCAAGTAAGGTTTAACCGAAGTTTGATACCCTTGGTTTTGGAGTTGATAGCAACCTGAGCACGTTGTTGATTTCTTTATTATGTCTGTAGAATCAAATAGATACTATCCAAGTTTGACAAGCAGTCTTGTCCTGTTTGGATGATAAGCCAAATTAAGACACTGTACTTCTTCCAATTCATATGGTAACAGCTTAGAAAGATGCTTATCCAGATAATGACGACCATAGAAATTTATGCCATCTCATTCGAATGGTAGCATTGACATGGGAATACTGGTAATCCATGGAGTAGATAATTGCATACCCAAATCGACAGCCTTCCTATCTAGATGATAACCCTGGTCTTATCCAAATGGTAACTACTTTTATTGTAGCTTTGTTTTTCTGTGTTTTAATGTAGCATGAACTTCCTTTTATTTGTGGGGCTATTAATATTTCTAATCAACGTATTACACATTCTAAACACTTGATGATGGAACTTCATACGTTCTTAGAAATTTCATGATTGTGACAAATATTTGATTAGTTAACTTGTAAGTCATATCAATTTAGTTTATTGAAACCCTAGGCTTTATAAGTTGGGTCATATTCGAGGGAATGAGAGCTCAAATGATTTTAGTCTCTTTCTTCATTGTTTCATTTGACTAACATAAAGGTCATTTATCAAATTTCTTAATTTAAATTCTAACAATACAAGGTTTATATTTCCTGTTATTTCAATTATATTTTTTTTCCCAGTTTACCTTAAAGTTTTATAATATTCTATTTTCAAATCTCCTATATCATAATTCTACATATTTTTTTTTCTCTTTCTTAACTAAAATTTTAATTTACTTTACATTTTTGTAGAGCTTGTAAATTTTATAGGGTGAATTACATAAAAAATTATCAACATTTGAAGATGAATTTATTTGAGGTATCAACATTTTGAGTGGTTAGAAAGAGGTATCAATGTTTGGTAAAATGAGTCAAATAAGGTATTGATAATTAACTATTGATAAAAAATTAAATTGATTTAATTGAAACTAATTCAAATACCGATGCCTCAAATGAACTTTGTAAAACATTGATACCTCATTTGGTATACTCTGCTAAACGTTGATATCTCTTTTTAACTCTCAAAGCATTGATACCTTAAATGAATATATCCTTAAATTGAAACGACCTTGTCCCTAGCCACTTAAAGGTATGGTTGTTTTGCCGCATGTATCTGTTAAGTTCTCTAATAATGTTTTGATGATAACAAAAGGATGATTAATTGGTTATAATCTTATTTATTAAGTATGATTGAATAGAAACTTATTCAAAACCTTTGATAGTTGTATGAATGAGTTTTTACAATATCAGACGTTATTTCAGAAGTTTCGTATAAGTTTTGGTATTTAAAGAAAGTCTTTCAGAAGCATTTTCAGAACTTTCAGTAAAATTCATATATGCTTAACAAGCCAGTCAGAATAATTTTCAGAATTTACGTTAGTAGACAAATTTGCTTATCAAGAGACATTTTCAGAATCTTCATCAATAGATAGATAAAGTTAACAGAAGCTGTTTCAGAACATTTAAAGCTGGATATGAATTTTTAAGTTGATCTTAAAAGTGATTAAAACTTTGTTTTAATATTTGTTAAGACCCAGCTCCACTTGTCAAAGTATATTTAGGTAATATACTTGATGTGTTACACTAAAGTTGGATTTAATATCATGGGGATCAAATCACATCAAGATGTTTTCAAGTTTATATACATATATATATATATATAGATAAAATAATTTGATATTTCAAATTATTTTTACCAAAATACATGGATTTTTTTTATGACAAAGTCATTATGTTTTTTTTTTTATTAGAAGATAAGACTTGTTACTAGTAAAGAGACTGAGGATAAAGTTTTTTATAAGAAAATAAGTCTTCATATTTTTAAGGGATATCACAACCATCTTTTGGATAAAGATTACAATATCAGGTTTGTTTGTTCAAATCTATCAAGAAGTTTATGACGAGACTATCTTGGCAACAACTGAAGTTTATCACGTCCTACATCGGATAAGGAAGATTTGATTTTTTGCAAATTCACCAGAAAGATTACGTTTCGGCAAAGATCAAGAAAAATCTTGTTAGTTTATGCTTCTCTCTTTTTAGAAAATTTCGTGAAGAAAGATAACACTCAATTTCAAATATGAAGAGAAGATCTTAGTGGTTATAACAAGATTACTTCAAGTTTATCCAAAGTTATGATTACAAGAGAAGATTTCGGTACATCTAATGTCTTGGATAAAGATCATAACAGTTCATATCTTTTCAAATTCAAATTCATATCATAACAGATAAGGAAGAGAAGATCACGTCTTTCTAAATTTTTGCTGGAAATAGCCGTTGGTGATTAAGAGATATATTTAAGGAATCGGAAGCAAAAATAGAGAGAGCAGAATAAGCATTCAGATTCGCATAAAAAAAAATTTCTTCTTTCTCAAAGAGCAACTTACTCTTATATTTTATTAAGATTAATTTGTAAAGGATCTTTTTAAATCCTAAAAGATTTGTTATTTGTTGAGAAGTATGTGAGAGTTATCTTTCACTATAGTTGAGTGTTAGCTTAGAGTTTAAGCTAGGGAGACTCAATAGTGAGACTTTGCTAAGACATTGGTTTGATTGTACTCTCATTTGAATTTTGATATAGTGAAACACAACCGGTTAAGATAACCGGGACCCGGCGTGGAGTTGGAAAAATGGACTGACGCACAAGGCGGAACCACTATAATTTGCTGCCGGATCTTCTAACTCTGATCTTTTAATTATTGCATTTTATTTATTTAGTTGTTCTCACGGTTTTCAACAATATTTTTTTTTATTTAAAAGAGGTGAAAATTTTCATATTATAATCAATTCACCCCCCTCTTGATTATTTTAACCGGACCAACAATTGGTATCAGAGCTAGACTCTTTTATCTAATTGAGTGATCCAAACAAAATGACTGAGAACAATATTGCAATCAATAGAGTTCCATATTTTGATGGTTCAAATTATCTTTACTGGAAAATATGAATGTCAACTTACATAAAAGCTAATGATTATGCTTCTTAGCAGGTGATCCAATTTGGAGACAATCCAATAGCAATATCTGATGATGCTAGTTTCACAGATGACAAGCTAAAGTTGATTGAGAAGAACAATAAGGCTAAGAATCTCTTACTCACAACCATAGCTCATTCTGAATTTTATCTAATTTCTTCCTGTGACTCAGCAAAGGAAATCTGGGATACTCTTTCAAAAACTTATGAAGTAACAGACATAATTAAGGAAACAAAAATCAATGCATTACTTCAACGTTATGAATTATTTAAAATTAATCCTGATGAGAAAATTAAAGATGTCTTTAATCGATTCACTGCTATTACTAACGAGCTAACCTCACTTAGAAAGAAATTAGATGATTCTAATCTTGTTAGGAAAATGCTTCGAATTTTGCTAAAATCGTAGGATGCCAAAAAGACAGCTATAGAAGAAGTTCAAGATTTAAATAAGCTGACACTTAGTCGGTTAAGGGAAAAGCTGATGGCATACGAGTCACATCATGATACAATTGAAGAACCAGAAAATAGTTCAAAGGCAATAGCTTTCAAAGCCAAAAGAGTTGTTGAATCTGATTCAAAAGAGGACAGTGATGACAAAAATATTAGCATGCTTACAAGGAGATTCAACAAATTCTTGAAGAAAAGGAAAGGTAAAAAGTTCAAATGTTTCAATAGATCTAACAAATTTGATGCAGGAAAAGGCTATAAGGATAAAGAAGAAAAGAAATAGAAGAAAGAAATTGTGTGTTACGAATGTAAAAAACTGGGATATATTAAATAAGAGTACCCTGTTTTAATCAAAAAGATTGAAAAATTCAAGAAGAAAAGTCAAGCAATGATGGCAACTTGGAGTGATTTGGAGGAGTCAGAAGCTGATTCAGAGGCTATAAGTGATAATGAAGAAGAAGCAAACCTTTGTCTCATGGCTACTTATGAGTTAACTTCTGAAACTGATGATGAATCAATTGAAGATGATATGATTGCTGAAATGGAAAAACTTTTGAAAGCTCTTAAAAAGGCTGATACAAAACTTGCTAAGTACGATAATGAAATAAAGTCTCTTAAGAATGAAAAAGATGCTTTGAAACAAACTAATGATTTGCTTGCTGATGAAAATGATATCTTAAAACGGGACAATGAAAAATTTTATCAAGATAATGAAAAGCTAAGAAAAGATAATAGCATGTTAAAAAATGAAACCGGCATTTTGAAAGTAAAAATTGATTAGTTATCTACTTCGGTAAAGAACACCATCAACAAATTCAATGAAAGTAGTAAAAAATTAAACATGTTGATTTCTTCACAAAGATTATCTTGTGAAAAGCATGGTTTAGGATATGAACATGGTTCCAGTTCAAATGCATCTAAGGAAACTGTGTTTGTGAAAGCTAAACCAAATGTGAATGCTAAAATTGTTGTGAATGTTGAATCTGACGTGAAAAAGAATGATCATAAAGTGCATAGTGAAAAAGGAAAGTTTATTTCAAATACCAGAAGGTATACCAGAAGTTACTCAGAAAGAAAAAATCCTTCTTATGGATATTATCAATACAATACCAGAAGGTATATCAGAAGTTATCCAAGACAAAACAGTTGGAGACAGGTAAACAACAGGTATTGGAATAACAATAATACATACACATGTTTCTTTTCTAATAGACATGGTCACATAGAAAAGTACTGTTATTATAAAAGAAACAAGCTTAGTACTCAACAAGTAAAACAAAGAAATGAAACGAGCTTATCGTATAAAGGACCTAAACTTGTTTGGGTTCCTAAAAAGGTTTAATCTTTTTTGTTTTTGTAGGAACATGAAGCTAAAATCAAAGGAACATGGTATCTTAACAGTGGATGTTCCCGACATATGACAGGAAATGCTTCATTGTTCAATAGCATTACATGGGAAGAAAAAGGATATGTAAAATTTGGCGATGACAGTAGAGGTAAAATAGTAGCAACTGGAACAATTGGTATGCCTCCTTATACTATAGAAAATGTTTACTTAGTAAAAGGCTTGAAACATAACTTATTAAGTATCAGTCAGCTATGTGATAAAGGATATAAAATGGTTTTTGAAAAAGATAAATGTTTTGCTTTTAATGAAAATGGTGTAAAATATTTGAAGGCTTTAGAAAGAAGAATATTTATGATAAAACCTAATAAAGTTGAAGATGCATGCTGTCTATTATCTATGAATGATCATATCTTTGTATGGCATAAACGTTTAGGACATGTTAATTTTAATCAATTAGAAAAATTATAAAAAGAATATAATAAGAGGATTACCTAAAATAAATATTAAACAAGATGTGAAATGTGATACATGTTTAAAAAATAAAATGGTATTGTTTCTCATAAAAGTAAAAATGGAATATCAACTAAAAGACCTCTTAAGTTGTTGCATCTTGATCTTTTTGGACCTACTAGAACTCTTAGCATGGGTGGATGTAAATATGGATTTGTTGTTGTTGATGATTTTTCAAGATATACTTGGGTTATGTTCTTGCGACATAAAAAGGACACCTTTGATTCTTTTCAAAAGTTTGCAAAACAGATACAAAACAAAAAAGGAGTTTCCATAATTAGTCTTCAAACTGATCATGGAACAGAATTTCAAAATACAAAGTTTATAAATTTTTGTGAAGAACATGGTATATCTCATAATTTCTCAGCTCCATATACACCTCAACAAAATGGAGTTGTAGAACGCAAGAATAGAACCTTACAAGAAATGACTAGATCTATGTTAAATGAGAGTGGTATTGTTGAGTATTTTTGGGCAGAAGCAGTGTCTACAGCTTGCTACATTATCAATCGAGTGTATATTCGACCCATGACATTAAAGACTGCTTATGAACTGTTTCGAGGTGAGAAGCCTACTGTTTCTTATTTTCATGTTTTTCAATCTAAATGCTTTGTGAAAAAGAATGCTCACAATCTTGATAAGTTCGATGAAAGATCTGAAGAAGCAATATTTTTAAGTTATTCTTTAAATAGTCGTGCTTATCGTGTGTATAACAAATCCTCAAAAATTGTTGAGGAATCAATTAATGTTAAGTTTGTTGAATATACAAAGGATGACGAATCAGATGAAGAAAAGGATTTCAATCCTAAAGCAGAAACTGGTATAGAACCTATATCTGAAATATCTAACCTTCCAGAAGTTAAGTCAGAAGCAAGAACAGAAGGTACTTCAGAAGTTGTAAGGTCTGAACCAGAAACTTCTAAAACTTGGAAATATAAATCTGCTTATCCTTCTGAACAAATAATTGGTAATATACAAACTGGTGTTCAAACAAGAGGTAAGTTACAAGATTTTGAAAATCATTTTGCTATGTTATCTGAAATTGAACCTAATAATATTGATGAAGCATTAAAATATAATAGTTGGATTGATGCCATGCAAGATGAGTTAAATCAATTTCAGAGAAATAATGTATGGAATCTTGTTCCTAAACCTAAAAATAAATCTATAATAGGAACTAAATGGGTGTTTAAAAACAATTTAGATGAAAATGGTAAAATTGTTAGAAATAAAGCTAGATTAGTAGCTAAGGGTTATTCACAAGAAGAAGGTATTGACTTTGATGAAACTTATGCTCCTGTCGCTAGATTAGAAGCAATTCGACTAATGCTTGCATATGCATGTTACAAAAATTTTAAAGTTTTTCAAATGGATGTAAAAAGAGCATTTTTAAATGGATTTATTAAACAAAAGGTATATGTTGAACAACCTCTTGGTTTTGAAGATCCTTTTAAAAATGATTATGTTTTCAAATTAAATAAAGCTTTATATGGTTTAAATAAAGCCCCAAGGGCATGGTATGAAAGATTAAGTCTGTTTTTAATTACAAAAGGTTTTCAAAGAGGAGCAATTGACACAACTTTATTTTTAAAAACCTATAAACAAGATATATTAATTGTGCAAATATATGTAGATGATATTATATTTGGTTCTACTAATGAAATATATTGTCAAGATTTTGCTAAAGAAATGCAGGCAGAATTTGAAATGTCAATGATGGGTGAATTGACATTCTTTCTTGGACTTCAAATCAAACAATCTAAGAAGGAATTTTCATTCATCAAGAAAAGTATACAAAACAAATTCTAAAGAAATTCGGGTATGAAGAATGTAAAGGAGCTGCCACTCCCATGAGTACTTCAACAAGGTTAGATTCTGATTTAAATGGGAAAAAGGTAAATGAGAAACTCTACAGAAGTCTCATTGGTTCTTTATTATATCTAACTGCATCCAGACCTGATATATTATTCAGTGTATGTTTGTGTGCAAGATTTCAAAGTACACCAACAGACACACATTTGACAGCTGTTAAAAGAATTTTCAAATACTTGATAAATACTTCAAAATTGGGCATTTGGTACCCTAAAAATCAAAATTTTGATTTGATAGGTTACTCAGATGCAGATTATGCTAGTTGTAAAATTGATAGAAAAAGCACATCTGGTACTTGTCAATTCTTAGGTGACAAATTAGTTTCTTGGTCCTCTAAGAAACAAAATTCTGTTGCCTTGTCTACAGCTGAAGCAGAATATGTTTCTATTGGTAACTGTTGTGCTCAAATGCTTTGGATTAAACAACAATTACAAGATTATGGTTTAAATTATAAAAATATACCTATTAAATGTGATAATACAAGTGCAATTAACTTGACAAAAAATCCAGTGCATCATTCTAGGTCAAAGCATATAGAAATCAGACATTACTTTATTAGAGATCACGTAAATAATGGAAATATTAATGTTGAATTTGTATCGACTGAAAATCAATTGCCAGACATTTTTACTAAACCCCTTGAAAAATTAAAATTTGAATTTATAAGAAATGAAATTGGATTTGTTGTCCGTTTTGAAAAAAAAAATTTTTTTCTGAAATTGTGTTTTATCTCCTCCTTTATGTAACATTAAAGACTTTCCCCTACTTTTTCTTGGTTCTCTACAACTTTAAAAGAAATGATTTTTAAATGATACATGCATTTCGTTTTTGGCAAAACAAATATCCTCTCAACTTCTCTTATTCTATTTTGCAAAATCTCTCAAAACATCAATGGCGCCCAAGAAATCCGAACATCTTCGTCAAAAAGGATTCAAAACAAAACCCTCAACCACACCATTAACAATACATGAAAAAACTTCTGATTCTGACCAAGATACATTGATAGTAAACCCTTCAAACCCTAAAACAGTTCCAAATCTAGATTCCTCAAAAACGTCAAAGGGAAAAAGAAAGGATCTTTCTTCATCTTCCAAGGGCAAAGAAAAGATTGATGAAGTTAAGGGCACGAGTTCAGGTGCAAAGTTGGCTATCTCCAAGAAATTATCCAAAACTCCTTCACAAAGTTCTGGAAAAAGTTCTAGCAAAAGTTCTATTAGCTATCGCAAAAATGAGGTTTGTGGTTGCAGTTTTGTCGATTTCAATGACTTTACAAATAATGGGTTTTACTAGGATGAGTTACTAGAACCAATAGGATGCATGAATCTATGTTCTTTGCAATTAGTGGTTTTTGGAGAATGCGTTAAGCAATTTTATTAGAATTTAGCAATTACCAATGATAATGAATTAGATTCTGTTGTTTGTGATCAAGAAATTACAATTTCTAGGACAGACATTATTAAATGCTTTAATATGCATGATGCTAATGATGACCCTAGATAGTAAATATGAGTAGAATGAAATTTTTGCCGTGTAAATGGAGGGTTAGAGATGGATTATGGCAAGGAGGCAATGATCATAGACTTTGAGTTATTTCCTAGGATTCTACACAAAGTTATAATCGAATGTATTTGTCCAAGAAAAGGAAGTTTTACCTCCATGTCTATTGATCATGCTCAATTATATATGCCATGATGAAAAAGAAGAAATTAGATATTCCCTCGATTATAGATCAAATTTGGAAGAATCAAGAAAGTATGATTTTTGGAAGCTTGTTGATGAAACTCTTTGAGTTTAAAGGTATTAGTTACCTTCTAGTTCAACAGAACCTGTTAAGTTGAAAAGAATTGGGAAAGAAGTTCTTCATCATATGTCAATCTATGTGAAAGATTGTTTGTGGTATGCTAATGATGGATCACATTATATTGATGAGAAACATAGGCTTAAGAAAATTCCTTTTGGATCCTCAACACCAGCTGTTCAAATGTCAGAGGAACATCCAGAGGCTAGTATGGATGTTAATGTTGAAAAATCAAAGAAACGAAAAATAGATGAATGTGGAAGCTCTTCTTTATCAGACACTAAGTCTTTGAACCTTGATGAACTTAAGAATATGATTCAAGAATCCATCAAGGGTGAGTTGAAAGATCTTATCCATAATTCTGTGAAGGACAAGCTCAGAGCCTTTCAGGGAATGGAATAAAAGAATAACCTTGATTTAATCAAACAAGTCAGAGATGATTCCAAGAAACTCCTCATTGATTTCAAAAGTTATAGGATTCTTTATGATGAATTTAGTGAAAATATCAAAAGGGATCTTGATCATAGTGCCACAAATTTTAATCACTTGGTAGATCAACTGCTGAAAGTTAGAGAATCTGTTACATCACGGTTTAATCATCTTGATTTAAAGATAGATCAAAATATCAAGGCTGCAAAGAATGTTCAAGGAGAAATTCAACTATTCCTTAAAGCTTATTTTCCAGAGTATGTTCGAAAGGGAGCTCATGTCAAAGATTTGGAATCCTTACCCGAGAAGCCTTCAGTCTCTTCACCCTTCCCTCGAAAAACAAGAAAAAATTGATCTGTTTTGTATCTGTTTTCTCAAACTCTTTATCTTTAATATTTTTGTTTTATATAAATGTTTTCAATTCTCTTACGCACAATTTCAAGGGGATTTTCCTTCTTGATGATAACAAAAAGGCGGAGAAAGTTTAATGAAATATGTGTTATGTGTTGCTAATACTATATGTTATGTGCTGCTGCTAATACTATGTGTTATGTGCTGCTATGATAATAATTGTTAAGAGATAGAGATGTTTTGTTATCATCAAAAAGGGAGAGAAATGTTAAGTTCTCTAATAATGTTTTGATGATAACAAAAGGATGATTAATTGGTTATAATCTTATTTATTAAGTATGATTGAATAGAAACTTATTCAGAACCTTTGATAGTTGTATAAATGAGTTTTTACAATATCAGACGTTATTTCAGAAGTTTCGTTTAAGTTTTGGTATCTAAAGAAAGTCTTTCAGAAGCATTTTCAGAACTTTTAGTGAAACTCATATATGCTTAACAAGCTAGTTAGAAGCATTTTCAGAATTTACGTTAGTAGACAAATATGCTTATCAAGAGACATTTTCAGAATCTTCATCAATAGACAGATAAAGTTAACAGAAGTTGTTTAGAACCTTTAAAGCTGGATATGAATTTTTAAGTTGATCTTAAAAGTGATTAAAACTTTGTTTTAATATTTGTCAAGACCCAGCTCCACTTGTCAAAGTATATTTAGGTAATATACTTGATGTGTTACACTAAAGTTGGATTTAATATCATTGGGATCAAATCACATCAAGATGTTTTCAAGTTTTTATATATATATAGATAAAATAATTTAATCTTTTAAATTATTTTTACCAAAATACATGGATTTTTTTTATGACAAAGTTATTATGTTTTTTTTTTATTAGAAGATAAGACTTGTTACAAGTAAAGAGACTGAGGATAAAGTTTGTTATAAGAAAACAAGTCTTCATATTTTTAAGGGATATCATAACCATCTTTTGGATAAAGATTACAATATCAGGTTTGTTTGTTCAAATCTATCAAGAAGTTTATGATGAGAATATCTTGGCAACAACTGAAGTTTATCACGTCCTAGATCGGATAAAGAAGATTTGATTTTTTGCAAATTCACCAGAAAGATTACGTTTCGACAAAGATCAAGAAAAATCCTGTTAGTTTATGCTTCTCTCTTTTTAGAAAATTTCATGAAGAAAAATAACACTCAGTTTCAAATCTGAAGAGAAGATCTCGGTGGTTATAATAAGATTACTTCAAGTTTATCCAAAGTTAGATTACAAGAGAAGATCTTGGTACATCTAATGTCTTGGATAAAGATCATAATAGTTCATATCTTTTCAAATTCAAATTCATATCACAACAGATAAGGAAGAGAAGATCACGTCTTTCTAAATTTTTGCTGGAAATAGCTATTGGTGATTAAGAGATATATTTAAGGAATCAGAAGCAAAAATAGAGAGAGCAGAACAAGCATTCAGATTCGCATAAAAAGAAGAATGTCTTCTTTCACAAAGAGCAGCTTACTATTATATTTTATTAAGATTAATTTGTAAAGGATCTTTTTAAATCCTCAAAGATTTCTTATTTGTTGAGAAGTGTGTGAGAGTTATCTTTCACTATAGTTGAGTGTTAGCTTGGAATTTAAGCTAGGGAGACTCAATAGTGAGACTTTGCCAAGACATTAGCTTGATTGTACTCTCATTTGAATTTTGATAGAGTGAAACACAACCGGTTAAGACAACAGGGACCCCAGCGTGGAGCTGGAAGAGTGGACTGACGCACAAGGCGGAACCACTATAATTTGTTGCCTGATCTTATAACTCTGATCTTTTTTTATTATTGCATTTTATTTATTTAGTTGTTCTCACGGTTTTCAACAATATTTTGTTTTTATTCAAAAGAGGCGAAAATTTTCATATTATAATCAATTCACCCCCTCTTGATTATTTTAACGATACCAACAGTATCAAATAAGGATCATGTGTCACATAGACTAATAACCTAGGCTAGAGCTAAAGGCTTGTTAAACTTGACTCAAAGGATCCTTGCAAATGACCTGAATAATGATGAATTAGGCTATCTCAAGGGATACATAATGCATTTTGGAATAAGACCTGATTTGATGTGCTTGGGCATTGAAAATTCATCATCAGAGGAGATCATGCCTACTATCACGCTCATGATCAAGCCTATGATAGAGTATGAACTTGGACGTTGTGCATAAGTGGAGATTATGCTGCCATCACACCTTTGATCTAAGCCATGATGGGCATCACGACTGTGATGAAGGGTATTATCACGTCATCATCGATAAGTTTAGAGATTCGAAGAGATACTGGGCATCATCACGTCTATGATGCCCACTGTGACTAGACAAATCATGACAATGATTAGCTATATGCAATGAAGAAACATGCTTCGAGCGGATCACGGCTTGAGTTATAGCCGTGATCAACAACATGATACTTACCCTCATTTTTGCATTGTTTTGAGTATTTGTTTCTTATTTTATTTGTTTGTCTTATAGTTTTCCATATTTGCCCTTACTCGATTTGTGAGAGTTTAAAAAGGGTTATTGATGATGTGTTTAGCAACTTTATGCTTGTTTTTGCCCTCATGAACATTGTATGATCCTTCGTGACAGATTGCCTTATTGAATAAGATTGAGATTCCATTTCATGATTGTTCTTATTGTTTCCTATCATCGTGCGTAATATTGATTAACTAGAAAAATTAATTTAATTCTATCTTTGGTGTGTCATATCCAATGATTGCTTGATTATATCCCTTTATTTTACATTTTTCACAAATCATAAAAACCTAAAAACATACTGAACCTTGAATTGCAATTAAAGTACTACATCCACAATTTACTCTGATTCTCCAATCCATATCATCTTAGTATCAGAGCTTAGGGTCACGAATTGTAGTTTGGGGCTCCGGTGTTAGATTCCTTGCATGATAAGTGTCGTTATTTTTATTGCTTGCGTCGCCAGTTTGATTCCTTTTAACGATGTTTGGACAATCTAATGTGAAGAATGCAAATGGTAAGGCACCTACAGGTGAAAACATCATTATGGGTGAGTTTATGGATTTCATGAAGGACATGATGTAGTAGACACAAAATATGATGCGTCAACAAAGTGAAACCCTAAGGAATGTTAAGCAGTTTATTAGGGGAAACCTTTAAAACTTTGAGACACAAGAACAAGAGCATGCTGAAGTGGTAGTTAGCTACGATAGAGGCGATGAGATGGAGATAGTTTTGATTATCACCGCGATGGGCATAGCCTAGAGGATTGCGTGATATAGAGACCGTAAAATTAAAAGTGTCGTCTTTTGATGACACTGGAGGAGTGGATAAATATTTTGATTGGAAAGATTAAATTAAAAAGCTCTTTGACTATCATGATTGTGATGATGTACAACGAGTTAAGCTTACTGCAATTGAATTTAAGGGCTATGCTTCACTCTAGTGGAAAAATGTATTAGCTACTAGAAGAAGGAATGGAGAGTGAGATGTTATTACATGGGCTAAGATACACAAATTGTTGCAACGATAGTTTGTCCTAGACTACTATAGCCAAGAATTGTTGATGAGGTTGCGTATTTTGTGACAAGGAAGTAAAAGTATGGCCGAGTATATTCAAGAGTTTGAAATCTTTACCATGCAAAGTCAAATTATGGAGAGTATGGATCAATCAATTGCAAAAATCATTATAGGTTTGAAATCTAAAATTTTTGATATTGTTGAGCTTCAAAGGATTGATACCTTGGAGGAAACGATGTTGATGGCGGAAAAGGTCAAAGGAAAATGCAAGTGTCACAAATCCTCATGTAACTTTTCTAAATATGAAAGTAGCAAATAGTCTTATTGGCATGATAATAAAAAGAAGGGTACTAGTAGTTATAAAAATGACGAAAAGCATGATTTGTCTGTGATAATTCTAATGATGAAAAGGTGAAGTCGGTTTCAAAACAGGTGATTCTAGTAGTGTTAAGAAGAAGACTAGGGATATTAAATGTTTCAAATGCTTAGGCTATCGACATATGGCTACTCAATGTCCAAATAAGTGAGTTGTTTATACCTATGGAGATTGTGTGGAAAGTGAAGGTGAAGAGGAAGGGAGTAGTTATTATAACTCTATTGAGGAAGGTGAGGAATTGACCGCTGAACCATTAGTTGGAGCTGCTATACCTTAGAATGGAGTAGTGAGGAGAAGCTTGAGTATAACACCAACTGTTGATCAAGAACAAAGGGAGAACATATTCTATATCAAGTTCTTGGTGAATGGATCTATATGTGTAGCTATTATTGACTCCAAGAGTTATACAAATGTTATGGCAACAACACTTATAGCAAAGGTACAACTTCCAATTACTGCTCATCCACAAATGTACCATTTGCATGGACTCAATGACAAGGCCCCAATCCATGTCACCAAGTAGGTATAGGGTCCTATTTCTTTGCCTAATCATTACTTCGATGGGGTTGTCACGCCTCAAAGGGTACCCTAAATGCAACAGTCCACCACACTCGATATTTAAACTCAACTATGCTAACCTTAGTTTCTCCCTGAGTTTGAACACTGGGTGTAAGGCTCGCATTCAACATATAGGGAACCATACTTTGATTCGAAATAGTTTAAGGAGACATACATAGCAACAAGAATGTGAATCATAACGGTTATATCTAGATTTAATCTATTACATGATCTAAGGGGCATGCCCCCATAAAAAATATTAAGAGTTCTTAAATTCTTAGAAGTCTCTTGCAACAACCATCATATATTAATTTAGGAGATTCAACTTGAAGTCTATGCCTACATTTAGGTCCTGACTTCTTTAAAAAGCTCCTTAGATGGCCATAAATATTCATACTGCAACAGGAAACTATTGAAGTATAAGCTTACGAGCTTAGTGAGATTCATTTCCAAATAACAACTCATTCAAGATATATATACAAGCAAGTTATAGTTAATCAATCATATGAATGCACCAGCAAATAAGCATACAAGTATATAACTTTCCGGTAGCCATATGTGAATCGGGGTTGGGGTGGTCCATAAGTCATGCAACCATAATCCCGATCTCTTTCCCTTAGTTATACAACCTCTATTGTTTTAGGTGGTAGTTTCAAGTGCCTACCCCACTTCTGTTAACTTAAGCGATTTCACATCCTTAATGTTAACACAGGCCTCCACGCCTCCGCTAATATGCCTTTGTCCCACCAAAGGTATACTTGCCAATGCGATCTGACTCACTACATGATATGCATGTACAGTTTATTCATGTAATCGTGGCATGTTAATTATATAGGTTAAGAGCGATCATAGAGAATTTCAAACAATTCAAGTCTATACTAGCTCATATAATGTTTTTACAACAAGTCTCGTCTCGATATACTTATCATTCATTTAACCAAGATTAGATAACAACTCATCACAATTTTATCTTTTCCTAATTCTAATGCCACAACGATTACAAGCACATACACGAGCACAACTATTTAAGAAATGAACTCACATTGCCATGGCGCAAAAATCCACTTAATCGTAATAGTCCCCGAGAAGGTCTAGTCTATCTCCCAAGTCTCCTAATCAAAAGAAATAACCATAATGAGTATTTCTATGAAGTTTGAATGAACTTATAAATTCTATTCTATCAAGTTCGTTAAAATTCGTTTAAGAGGAAATTTCAACTTAAAACGACCATAACTTGGTCATTTTAACTCGGAATTTCGCATATTATATACCGATTTCTACCTATTCAATGAGAGCTATCTATTTCTAGGGTTATTTTCAACAAATGAGGTTTGTTGGTCCATGAACAGTAGGGTACATAATACTATACGAATTTCCCATTCCACAATTCAACTCTTAACCTCAAAACAAACATCATGTTAAGCTTTGATAGATACTTAGCTATCATTATATCTTGTAAGACTCTATCATATACATATATAACTCAATACCATGCATGATTCATGAGTGTTGGAAATTTCTAACTTCTCATGTACTTAGATAATGTCAAATAAGAAATATATGACATTACTTTCTTAACTTTGTTTCTACAAGTGCATCATGTATATATGCAACACCTACAAGCTATTGCCATGAAGGTTATGATATGAACTATCTATATGTATACATATAGAACGAAGAATTCTTTTTGAAAAACTTTTACCTTGCAAAACTTTGAAATTTACTAGACTTAAGAAAAATAGTTTTTCTTCTTGTAAAATCATACTTACTTTTATCAAAACTCAACCTTGATGACCTATATAGCCATCACCTTCATTATTTTAATAAAAACCTTCATTTTGGGATTAGAAAATAGATGTTTTAATAGGTGGCTTTCCTAATTACGAATTTTACAAAGCTTTAGAGAATAAAAACATTATTTAAATGTGTTCTTGGAAACCATTCCTTGTTCTAGGATTATATTTTGATAAACCTCTCTTATCTTTGTCAAAATTTGGTCTTTATTTCATGTATCCCCTAGGACTTGCATTTTTTTTTTTTATGAAAAATCATCATTTTGGCTTTTGGAAATAGGTGATTAAATAATGGTTATTTTCAAATCCGAATTTTGAAAAATTCATTTGAGTTTGTTTTATTTGTAAAACTCATTTAGTCTTTCAAAAACCATTTCCTAATCAAACCTACCCTTTAAGGCTTCTATTTCTTTAATAAAAATCTTGTTTTGAAGTTGAAAAATGTGTGTTTACACTTCAAGCTTCTTTTATTACGAATTTAAAACTTATTTTTGAGATTGAAATATAACTTTTGCAATCTTGCCCTTATTTTGAAAATATTCCTTAGTAGATCTAAGCTTTACTCATCAAGATCATTCATTTATGATATCTATTCTCTAAGCCTTTCATTTTAAATGAAAAATACACATTTTGAAGTTGAAAATTAGCTTTTCTAAATATGGTTCCTTTTTTATCCGAATTTTCAAAAATGATTTTTTGTTGAAAATAGAATAGATCTTGAGCTTTCTAAAACTTTCCTACTATCATTAAGCTATTACAAGTTATTTATGAACTTAAAACAAAAGCCTAATACATTGATGAACCTAAAACAACTAGATCTAGTTTACTATACTAGTCATTAATGCATAAACACTATTATGGTTATGTGAATGATGAATATATGCACAAATCATTAGCAATAACAACATAACTTGAAAATAAAACAAGATAATAGCAAAATAACTCAAATAACAAGATCTATAACATTGTGATGACAAGGATCTCATGTTCAAGTGTTTCCACGTCCCTAGCTTGAAGCTCATGGGGATTTTTGTGTGGAATCATACATGAATGAACTTGCCATTACATGTATTTAAGGTAACAAGGTATGGATCTATTACTTATTGGATGTTTGGATCAAGAAACTTGAAGAGAAATAATGTGAGTGTGTGTGTATGTGTGTTACGGTTTTGAGAGAGGGAGAGGAGAGAGTTTTTGCAAAATTTTCTAAAGTGAGAAGGAAGAAAGAAAGAAAGTGAAAAGAAGTTGGCATAAAGTGGTTTATATGGACTTGTGGATTAGGGTTTGCTTGAATTTAACAAAATAAAATAAAACAAATTGGAGAGAGGAAAGAGGGAGAGGAGTAGCACCGACCCCTTTATAGAGAGAGAGAGAATGAGTTGTGTTGTGTAAGTTTTGGAATTAAATAAGTAATTTAAATGATGAAATTTTTATTGGAAAAGTAAATTGTAAGAAAAATAATGTAATTGTAAGAGTAGGATGTAAGGATGTGAGAAATAGGTTATGGGTAGTTGTATTTATGAATAGTGTAGAAGAAACCAAAAAGTAGATTAGACATTTAAAGTACCGGTAGTAATGAAAATACGATAAAAAGGTTATAGCTGTAACTTTTATAACCCGAAAAATTATATAATTGATATATTTGAAAATCTTATGAAATTATGAGCCTAACGGTACTAATATCATATATTTAATATTTCGAGCTTCGGGACATGCTTTTCGAAGTTTGTACCGATCGGGTTTGAAATAGATCGAAAATTTGCTAATCTTATCTTTTAAAGCATCCTAGTATTATTAAGAACCAAACTACACCCTTTACTCATATTTCGACTCCTTGGTTTAGGAATACGAGATTGCTGGATCCAAACTATTAGGGTTTCCTAGGAATTTGTTGACTTAGTTTTTCTGATTGACTTTCCAGTTTAGGGTTTGAACTTGATATTACCCTAAAAATTAGGGGTTTACAGGAGTTCTTTGTGATGTAGTGCCTATGAATGCATCTTATATCTTGTTGTGTCACCCATGGTTATTTGATTGAAACGTGAACCATAATGAGAGAGACAATATTTATTCCATGTTATTCAACGGCAAATGGATTGAATTATTTCCAATGAGTCCTAAGATGTTGAAACAAACACATCAGATTATTGTTGACACAAGGAGTGGTTGAGAAGGAATTGGCCAATGGGTAACCAATGTATTTGTTGTATGTAAAACAAGGTTTAGAAATTGAAGATGATCTATCTTTTTTGGATGAAGTTCATCAATTATTGAACCAATTTGTTGATGTTTTTTTAGAAGAACTTTCAAAAGGATTAACTCCTTTTAGGGGAATCGAACAACAATTGATTGGGTACCTGAAGCTATATTGCCTAATAGACCAGCTTATTGAATGAATCCCAAAGAGGCTAATGAGTTGAAGAAACAAGTTGATGAATTGCTAGAGAAAGGGTTTGTGTGAGAGAGTATGAGTCCGTGTTCAACTTTATTAATGCCCAAGAAAGATAGTAGTTGGAGGATATGTGTGGATAGTAAGGTAATAAATCGCACCACCGTGAAATACCGATATCTTATACCACACCTTGATGACATGTTGGACGATTACATGGTGCTCAATTGTTTTCCAAAATTGATTTAAAGAGTGGTTATCATCAAATAAGAATGAAGTCTAGAGATGAATGGAAGACGGCTTTCAAAACTAGGTATGGTTTGTATGAATAGATGGTAATTCCTTTTGGCTTGTCTAGTGCTCCTAGTACTTTCATGAGGCTGATGAATAACGTGTTAAGGGAGTTTTTGGGTAAGTTTGTAGTGGTTTATTTTGTCATATAGTCCAAATTTGGAGAGTCATATTATGCACTTGACTTTGGCTTTTATGGTGTTGAGAAAAGGAGAAGTTGAATGCAAATTTGAAGAAGTATATCTTTTATGGACATAAAGTGGTATTTATTGGATTTGTTGTGTTTGTAGAGGGCCTGTGTGTTGATGATGGAAGGTTAAGGCTATAATTGAGTAGCCTACTCCCAATAATATTTCTGAAGCATATAGCTTTCATAAACTTGCTTCTTTTTATAAGAGATTTATTAAAGATTTCAGTACCATTATAGCACCATTGGCAGAGTTAACAAAGAAAGGGTTACTTTTCAATAGAGTTAAGCGATTAATTAAAGTTTTGAGTTAATCAAGAAGAAATTTGACTTCAGCACCTTTGTTAGTGCCACCTGATTTTAATAAGGTTTTCGAGCTTGAGTGTGATGTCTCTAATGTTAGAGTTGGTGTGGTTCTTATGTTAGAAGGTCGTCCTATTGCATATTCTAGTGAGAAGCTACATAGGGCAGCCTTGAACTATCCCATCTATGATAAGGAGTTGTATTCTTTGATCTAAGTTCTTATAGTATGGCAACACTATCTTTTACCTAAAGAGTTTATCATATGTTTTAACCATGAATCTTTGAAATATTTGCGAGGACAAAGTACGTTGTCTAAGAGGCTTGCAAAATGGGTTGAATTCCTAAAGACATTTGCATATACTATTAAGCACAGGAAGGGTAATACTAATGTAGTAGTTGATGCATTGTCTAAGAAGCATACATTATCGAATTTTATGTAGGCTAAGTTGTTGAGCTTTGAGCAAACTAGGGGACAATATTTTGAGAATAGAGTGTTTACACCCATTGTAGTGGCTTGCGGTGTAGGGAAGGCAGTAGATGGCTATCATATGGTTGATGGATATTTGTTTCATCAAGAAAAATTGTGTATTCCACATAGATCTATGCAAGTGATGCTTGTTAAAGAAGCCTATGGTAGTGGACTTTTTGGACAATTTGGAAATCATTGTACCCTTGATGTGTTGAAGGAGCACTTTTACTGGCTTAGTATGGCTATGGATGTTCATAGGATGATTGATAGATGTTCTACTTACAAGAGGGCTAAAAGTCAAATCGAACCACAGGGCTTGTACATGCTATTGCCTATTCCTATTAAACCATGATTTGGTATGGACTTTGTCTTTGGACTTTCTAAGACTCAAAGAGGGCATGATTATATTATAATAGTTGTTGATCAGTTTAGCAAGATGGTATACTTCATTCGTTGCCATAAAACCAATGATGCGGTATATATTTTTATTTGTTTTTATAGGAAGTGCTTAAGCCATTCTGCATTCTATTGTTTCTCATAGAGACGTGAAGTTTTTGAGCTACTTTTGGAAGACCTTATAGAGGAGGTTAGGCATAAAGTTGTTGTTTAGCACTACTTACTACGCACAAATCGATGATCAAACTGAGGTTAGCAATAGCACTTTGGGTTCTTTGCTACAGGCTACTATGGGAAAGAATTTGAAGGATTAGGATTTATATTTGCCGATAGTGAGGTTTGCTTATAATCACTTGGTTCATAGTGTGATGAGCAAGTTTCCTTTTGAGGTTATTATTGGGTTTAATCTTAATTCTCCACTAGATTTGCTTCCTAAAGCTCCTACGGCTAAAGATAGTCAAGGTGGAACAAAACGCGCTCTCCAAATCCAACAACTCTACCAAAAGCTTTATGATTGATTGCAAAAATAAAGTGATGGAGTGAAAGAAAGGAGAGATAAGGGAAGACAAAGAGTTGAATTTGCATCTGATGATTTGGTTTGGATTTACCTTAGCGGAGATAGATTTTCGAGGCGTAGAGGTCAGAAATTGATACATCGGGCTGTGGGACCATTTAAGATTGTTGAGTGGATCAATGATAACGCTTATAAAGTTGAGTTACTAGATAATTTTGGAAGAACTTCAGCTACATTCAATGTGATAGACTTGTCACCATTTACTCCAAATGAGTTTGATCCAGATTTGAGAGCAAATCTTCATGAGCCTTGGGGAGATGATGGGGATCATGGGTCAAATGGACCGATAACCCAAGCTAGAGTTAAGGGCTTATTGAACTTGACTTAAAGGATCCTTGCAAATAACTCGAACGATGATGAATTAGGCTATCTCAAGGGATACATGCTACACTTTGGAATAAGATCTGATTTTATTTATTTGAGCACTGGAAATTCATCGTTGGAGGAGATCATGTCCACCATCACATCTGTGATCCAATCCATAATGGGCACCATGCCCATGATCAAGGGCATTATCACATCACCATTGAAAAAGTTTAGAGACCCAAAGAGATAACAGGAGTCATCATGCCCGTGATGCTGTGACTAGGTAAATCATGGCATCAATTAGCTATTTTGCATTGAAGAAATATGCTCTAGGGGGATCATGGCCCGAGTCACAATTGTGATCAATAGGGTGATAACCACTCCTGTTTTTGCGCTATTTGGAGCATTTATTTCCTATTTTATTTGTTTGTCTTGTAGTTCTCCATATTTACCCTAATCCAACTTATAAGAGTATAAAAGGGTTATTAGTGATGTTTTTAGCAACCTTATGCTTGGTTTTGCCCCCATGAACATTGCATTGTCCTTTGTGATGGATTGCATTCTTGAATAAGATTGAGATATCTTTTCAAGGCTATTCTTATTGTTTCTTATCATGGTGCGTAATATTGATTGATTAGAACAACTAATTCGATTCTATCTTTAGTGCATCATATCTAAGGATTAATCGATCATATCCCTTTATTATCCAGCTTTCATAAATCATAAAAACCTAAAAACATACTAAATCGTAAATCACGATTGAAACACTAAATCCGTAAATTATTCAGATTCTCCAATCTGTATCGATATCACCTCTAATTGACATGCACAAGGCATGCCTTTACTAAGTGTATTTCTAATTAAGTTTTGATATGGAAAATCATTGTTAATTTTGTAAAAATTTAGCAGTGCCATCTGTTTTCCTATGGTTTGGATTTGTCAAAACCTGTCAGATTTAACCTATTTGAAAAGTAAGTTTAAAAAACATACCCATTTATAAATATTGCCCACAAGGCCCATCAAATGAATACAACTTGATTACATAACTTTTGTGCTTAAAGGTCCATATCAAATCAAAACGAAAATATTTAATAGTTAATGAATTAAAAACATCTAAGTTTATAATACAATAAGATTACAATGAAATTGTTCCATAAAAACTTATCATGTACAACGTTAATTTAATCAGTCATCCTATGTTTCCCATTGAACCATTACTAGAACTTGAAATGTTAGTAAAACAAGCACACACACACATGTCACACACTCCTATTCTATTGCAACAGTTACAATTTAAGTTATTTAATTTCGAGTTAACAACCAAGGCATTCTTTGTGTCTTGGAAACACCAACACGCCTACTCATGATTTATGCCAAACAAAAAGGGGAAGGATCTCTCAGCAAATCATGTATCGAGAAGAGGGTTTTATAAGTCCCCAAAACTTGTTAGAAAGAAAAGAAAGAAATAGTCTCATCTAGGTCATCCTCTCATAAGCTACACGAACGAGTACAATCCATTATAATGCTTTATATAGGGTCCTATAACACTGTATTGCTAGTGATGTGCCCCAACCCATATGGATTCTATATCATTTGAATTTTTATCTTTATAATATAAAGTCATTTTCTTTACCAAAGTTACTTTTGGCCTTTTTGCTTTGATGAAATTATTCATTGAATAATTAGTTATGCCTTACGTCATTAAAGTATGAGATTTTAATAGTAAAACCATAAGGGAAGAAATAACTTTATTCTAAATTATCCTTAGCCGTTCATTATATGGAATAATAATGATTTAAGATTAGTATATTAGCTGAATGATGATCATGTTTTACTGATCATGGATATGAGATATCGATTCAACACATGGATACATGTAAAAATACATTGTATTGGAATGACTAAACATAAGAATACTATATGGAACAATATGATAAGTGTTTCTCACTACAGTGTTGCTTTAGTCCTTTGACCTAATGATAACATGAATTCCTACATAACAAGTTCTATTTTTTAATTTAGATCGTCATCATCTTTAATGGGGTGATTATAAGACCGTACTTGGACATGGAATAAGTCTTATAGAGGAATACGAGTGTTCATGAAGGAATTTGTTCCTTTCATTAATTTGAGAGAGATATGTTTTGGGCCTCTTGATGAGTAGGACTGGGAAATGCATGATCATGCTTGAATGAATTGTTAAGGAGTTATCAATCTCATTCCCTAAGGTCAGCCAGACTATGGATTCAAGAAATATGTGATTAAGCAATATAAGAGTGTATTGATCCACACATTATGTTTAATCGTAAGATATCGTGTGACAAAGGGACTAAATAATTGACTGTTATTAGGTAGAGTCGGATCATCGATCTTCACTTAATTTAGGTAGGCATAATATCTTGCTATAGACCAATTATGTCTTATAGGCCTAAAAGCTATCTAAGGACTACTGCCAATATTAAGTGAACCTACAAGTTTACACACAAAGAATGAATTGACCGGATCATAGGTTATTTTAATAACCGTATCGGGAATTATCTAATTATATATTATTCTTAATTAGATTAAGAATAATAAATAATTATTAAATAAAATTGTTATTTTATAAGACATGTGTCGTTTTAATAGAAGAAAACCCTAATAAGATTAAGGTAGATAACTAACAGACATAACATCTTATAAATAGAATACGATGGTCTCCTCTTGGTTGATATGATGCGTTCTGATATTAGAATTACAGAGAAAGTCTGTAACCATAAGAGTGAGAGTAGAGACCTCTGTGAGATATTCCCAAGCACATCAGCAATAGTTCCAACATGCTAGCACACGTGCACGATCCGATTGTTGATTCATTCGTATGGATATAGTAGAGGGTGCTCGCATTTGCAGCATCTCATATTTGAATTTTTGAAAGCATCAAAAGGTATAATTCGGTTTGCACTAATTTGATTGAATTGCATGGGTCCAAAATTAGGGATTTAGGTTAAATTCAGTTCGCACTAATTTGATTAAATTTTCAAAAGCATAAAAAGGTATAATTCAGTTCGCTTAAAACCAGCTTTATGAGCGCGAAATTCCTAACATGTATAACCTATTACAACTTCTTATTTACTCCTGGTTGATCACCCGATCCTAAGAATTTCCCTATCGATTACTTATTAAGCCTAACTACGCATTCCGTGGGAGCCTAAGTGCTTAAGTTATCTCATCCTCTTGAAGTTATGACTAGGCTCACAACTTACTTTGAGGGTACTACTTCCTATGTAAGTGGTAAGTAGCAACCAACACATGATTAAGCTAAGTTTAAATTCTTAATCCAATTATTAAAACTACCTTAACA
Source organism: Combretum micranthum (assembly GCA_024138025.1). Lineage (NCBI taxonomy): Eukaryota > Viridiplantae > Streptophyta > Magnoliopsida > Myrtales > Combretaceae > Combretum > Combretum micranthum. The sequence continues at coordinate 948,514 of JAMXBD010000053.1, forward strand.
AGCAATACGCATTTACTGCATAGCTATCAATTGGTTTGAGCTTTTGAATCCATTTTCTAAACTCAACATCTAGTAGCTATTCACAATTGAAGCTAGATATCGGCTGAAAATTAGTGAACTTTACTCAATTTATATTGTTATTAAGAAGCTTGGGTTTAGTGATACTCATTTAAGAATCTCATCAAAGGTTTTCAAGCTTCAAGCAAAAAGTTCAGGAAAAGAATAGGTCATTGACGAACCCATACAATCAGTTGCATTCCTTTACACGATAAAGAACATATCCTGTGTATTGGATCATGTACTACTAAGGGAACAAAAGTATGTGTGAGAACTACCAAGGGAACAAAAATATGTGTAAGATGTTTTAGACTTGATGTATCTGGTTGATTTACACTTTGAATGAGGTATTGTACCTGCTAAATTTGTGTTTTGAAGTTCTTGAAAGATTATTTAAGCTTTTCAGGGAAGAACCAGGTCAATTTTTGTGGTTGATACCTTTTAGTATAATTTACCCTCAATTTATACTTTATTAATAAGTGCTTTTACTTTTTTATAATAACAGCGTGTGTATTAATGAATTAAGAGAATAAGGCCAATTGTATAAGAGATATGAACGAGTAGGTGGTGATTTTCAATAATTCGATCAATCGATTTTGTATTATTTGATTGGCTTTTGAACCTTGCTTATTGACTCTCAAAAGGTTAGTTAAATTTTCTCAAATGGTGCCTTTAGATTTTCTTTTGTTCTTCCCAATCTAATCAATCCATTTTTTTTTTAATTTTTAGAGAATGTATAATTATTTGTCTAATTAGGACTTTTAATCTTAATACTTAAAATTTGCATTTTTTTTTATTTTAGGGTAAATTGCACCAAAAGTTATTGACGTTTAGAGATAAGTTCATTTAAGGTATCAATATTTTAAGTAGTTAAAAAGATGTATAAACATTTGACAAAGTGTATCAAATAAGGTATCTTTAAAGTTTATTTGAGGTATTGATGTTTGAATTAAGTTTAATTAAATCTCTTTAATTTTGCATCAATGGTCAATTATTAATATCTTATTTGACTCACTTTATTAAACGTTGATACATCTTTTTAACAACTTAAAAATTGATATCTTAAATGGATTTATCCCTAAGCTTTGCTAATTCTTTTTAACTACTCAAAATATTGATATTTTAAAGGAACTTACCCCCAAATGTTTATACCTTTTGATGTAATTTACTCTTCGATTTTAAATCTAACAATAGTTTTTAAGTGAAATGTCATGTTTTGCAATTTTTGTCATTTCAAATTCATTAAACCCTCTATTTATGATGTGGTGCCTATTTTCGACCTAGTTTTAAATGATTAATTCCTTATATCCCTTGCCTATGATATGGTCAATGCTAGGTAAGTATACCTATCACATGTAGTATAAGAATGAAATATATGGTCATATTCCTTAGGGTCGTCGACAAGTACTATTACTTACCCTATTGATTATTATCTAACAAATTAATTCAACTCAACAATCAAAGTAAACAACTAGCTAATCCAAACTACAGCTATGTTCAGCGTAATAATTAACGAAATTAAGTTAACTTAACAATTAATGACACAATAGACTTGCTTTGCCAATACATATTCATTATTTGTTATGTCCTTCCTAACTGCAGAATTCCACAATTTAGTTCAATATCTCTCTCGAGTCTATTGAACCCTAATTTTAGCCTTGTCTATTAGAATCTCTTCTTAGTTAAAAACCAACTAAAATTGTATTAAAATCATGATCCCAAGGTAATTTTAGATTACATGTAGAAGATTTCATAACCCTATCTCTAGGCATCATGGACAACCTTTCTTTATAGCCTAGATTTTCTCAATCGCATCCTAAGGAAATCTGGTCTAATCCTAAGTCATGCACTACTTAGAATTGGCATACTACAAAACACCATAGAGATTAGTGAATTCTACAACAACTAGTGTAAATCCCTGAAATTTTTGGATCTGAATTATAGTTTAAACCCTAATCGGAAGTCAACCGGATTTCCAGAGTCAACTAAACCCTAGTTTACCGTAACCGCTTAAGTCCGGTATTACCGTTTTCTCAAGCCCTAGAAAACGAAGTTAGGATTATTAGCTCGAATAGTTCGTAATAACCATAGGTTGTATAAAAGTTTCAGTTTCGCGAATTTCGGATGACCTTCGGACCTGAAGGGACACAGTTCTTGAAAAATGTGTCCGGAAGCCCGAAATAGGAAAAATATTCTGAATACGCCGTTAGACTCGTAAAAGTATAAGATTTCCAAAAAAATCAATTTCGTAATTTTTCGATAACTAAAAATATCAGATATCGCTTTTATACGCGTATTTTCTTACTACCGATATTAATTGTCATGTCTACTTTTACATTACACTATTTGCTACTATTCTACACTATTCATCTATCTCTACTTTTTCTTACAACCTATTCTTACAAACCATACACCTACTTCTTACACATTTTCATTTCCAATACAATTTCACATATTTCATTTCTTATTTTAATTTATCAAAAGACAAAAAAAAAATTATTTTCTCTCCTCCCCATGCAAGAAATGGCGCCGGCCCCCTCTCTCCATACATCCATGTAATTTGTTTTTCAATTATTTAATTAACACAAATTATCTCCCATATTTTCCTATAAATACCCCCTCATACCTTCACTTCTTTCACACCACTTCTTCTCTAAAGTTACTCTCTCAAAATCTTTCTCAAATTCTCTCAAGAGTTCTCACAAGAAGTCCTCTTAAGTTTAGCTTCTTTAGGTAAGAAATTTCTCAAGATTTCTTCATGTTCATTTACTTAGTATGAGCTTAGTGTGTGTTTTCTAAAACCATGAAGGTTAAGAAAGCAACATTAGGTTCATGCTTTGTTTTTGTTCATAATCAAAATTCCTCCATGATCATTTATGTTTCTATTATGTTCCTTTATGTTCTCTATATTTCCTTTATGTTTATTACTATCTAATATATCTATATAGCTATATATACTATTTAGAGCATATAAGCTCATAGCCTTGCAATTTATTTACCTTTCATGCAATTTATTTATTCCAATGCAATTTATTTAATTTTAAGTTGATTTTAAGACTAGTCATTCTAGTCTTAGACTTGTCCTCATCAAGTCAAAACAATTTCTTTTTCTTTTTCTTTTCGGACTAGTCTTTTCTTAGTCCCGAGGTACCTTGATGAAGCTAAGGTCCCAATACTTGATTTACTTTATTATTTACTTTAGCTTTCAAGTTATTAATTTACATTTCTATAGCTTATGATTCATAATCATGCATGAACATAATGTTTTTGTCTCAACAAAAATAAATGAGAAGTGTTTTCTTGAAATTGAAGATTCTTTCTAAAAGAAATAAATATGGAAAAAAAATGGATTTCTTAAAAACCCATGAACATGTATGGGAATGATTTTTCCTACATAAACAAAAGATTTTATGAAAACTTATCCTTTATCAAGAAGGAAATTCTTTTGAAAACATTACAAATATCACTTTGCTACTTTTGAAATCCAAGTTTAGAAAATAAAACCACACTTTAGGAAATTTAAGTAATTACAAGAGATTTCATTTAGAAATAGAATATTCATGACTAAAAGATCTTTCAAAAAGTAAAATAGAATCTCAAACTCAAAGACTTTTAAGAACCTTACTTTTAAGTTGAGACAACTTCATTTACTTCATACATTTGTTATGAGTCATTAAATATATATATATATATACCTTTCAAAAGTTTACAAAATAATTGAAATACTTCTCTCTTCAAAAGAGCTTTGTTGCAAAGAAGAAAACAAGTGTTTGCAAAATTCGTGGAAAATCTGGTCACCGTCTTTTCGGAACCCAAACGACTTAGTTTTATGGAAATAAGCTTAGAAATGCGTAGATCGTTTCGAGTAGGTAGAAAACGGTATATTATACGCGAAATTCCGAGCTAAAATAAGCAAAATATGGCCATTTTAAGTTGGAATTTCCCCTTATACGATTTTTCTACGATTTTTAAGAAAAGATTAGAATCCTCAATGATAGAATTTTTGTGAAATACTCATTTTGGGTATTCTTCTTGATTAGATAATTACGAGGAGGATTGTTCATATCCCAAGGATTACTACGATTAAGTGGAATTTCCGAACGACCCATCCAATTCAAGAACGGTGTCATCATGGCCGAGTGAGTTACCTCCCGTTAATTTTCTCATACTCTTGATTGTGCTTGTGTAAAGTTAGTTGCACTAGAACTTAAGAAAAATAAAACGAAGTGTATGATAATATGTTGAAAGAAACTATAAGTATATCGAAACTCGAATTGTTTGTAATAAAGATTGTATGTGCATTAATATCTTGAAGTGTTTGAAATTGGTTGATCATTGAAAGAAGCTAAATGTAATTACTAGACTTTAACTTAAGAATTACTCATACACTTCATATGTTGAGTCACATTGCATTCGCTACTATACAATTGGTGGGACAAGTGTATAATAGTGGTGGTAGACATAACCGGTATATCATGTAAGTGGCTAGTAGGAGCCTGTAATAACTACAAGTTTTTGGTGGCTAGTAGGAGCCTGTAATAAACTACAAAATTTTGATGGCGTATAAGAGCCGGTAAGATCTATAAAAGTGTTTTTAAAGGTTGTGGCTGTAATTGGCCTGAATCCCCAACCCCGAATGAAGAGCGTAAATTCATCCAACATATGATTCCCGGAAAGTCATATGTTTTGTATGCTCACGTGGTTGTCGCATTTCATATGTTTGAATAATAAACTTGATTGATAAATTTTATTTGAGTATGAATTTTGGGATCTACTCACTAAGCCTATAAGCTTACACCCCTATAGATATTTGTATTCTCAGGAACACCTAATTTTGTGCCCGGGGTCTTCCAGTATCTGTATACGTTATATGATTGAAGCTTTTGGAGGAAATCTACTCGAAGACTTAGATTAGAATTCCTTTGAAATCTTTAATTTTGGATGATATGAAGTTTATCTCGATCCTTGGATTTATCGGGGGTATGCCCCTAAGAGATTATGTAACAGACCTTTGGTTATTTATGATATGATATACTTTATTTCTGAATTCTTGTATGTTTAACTTTACTTGCTTAAACCATGCTTCCCAAAAGCGTCTCCTATTACCGTGTGAGACGCCTTACATATAATACTAAGGCTTTCGCATGACTAAGGTAGCCATTCTTAAGCCTTGATATTATATGTGGCGGACTGCCACGTCTAGGGTACCCTTCGGGGCGTGACAACTAGCATTCATCCCATGTATATATATGCTAATACACGATTAATAAGTCTTACAACTACTCATGCATAATGTAAAAGAAACAACACCATACAATACAATGAAAGTAAGAAAATAAGAAGATGGAATATGAAAACAAGCCTTAAATGATAATTATTTCAAGATCTTGATACAAATTGATCTCCTACACAAATACAATGATGATAGATGAGAAGGTAACAATAGATGGGTCCAACAGACAAATGTGGTGAGTGTTCGAATGGTTTCTTCTCCCCTCTTTACAATGCTTCAAAAGTTTTTATATGTATCATTCATTGGGTATATCTAATGGATGAAGATATGCATCACTTGGACTTCATTCTTCTTCAAATAGGCACTTAAATTTCGAAATAGTGCGAAAATGTACAATTTGTGACTGCCATCATGACCATTATTTGGGCCATTATCCTCTCAGAAATGATTTTCTAAGGCATATCACAACCCTATGAGAGGTCGTTATCTCCTTGGATTGAATTATCACATACTGTTACGACCGTAATTGCTTCTTTCATACGCTCTCCAATTCATTCCCCTGTTAGTCAAGGTCGTATTAGAGGTGTGATCTCCACTGTGGTTCCTACATCGTCAACGAATTATGACTGTTACACTTCGATTTGATAGGTCTGAGAAGATCACGCTTAGAGTACGGTCGTACTGGAGGCCATGATTTTTACTTTCATGATTTTCTCTTCTTCTTTTGTAGATCACGCCCATAATCACCTCTTTAATAAAAATTCGAGATGATCATTAGCTTGAATGAGGGCATGATATGACTTGTATGATTTCTTCAACTCTAAATTCTTATTCAATTTAATCCAAACATTGATATTTCTCCTTTTTAACTTGAAATTAATATATTTTCCAATTAAGTACCAATTATCTTTAATTAAACAATAATTTAAAGCATCATTGACCATAAATAGATCAAAATGAGTATGGTAAATTAACCCTATCATGATGTAATTTATATTTTTAGGTCAAAAATTTAATAATATCTTTATTTCAGGAGTTTATTATTTATACTCTCAAAGATTTCTAATTTAAGATTTGAATGAGGTACGATTTACTTATCATTATCAAACTCCCTAGCTTTTGTTTTTATGTTTAATATTCAATATTTAGGTTGATTTTCGTATGAATCTTTTAAAACTTAAGTTATCTATCGTTTGAAATCTAAATTTTTTGAAATTTCATGAATAATATATTCTAAGGATTTTTGAGCTTAGCTATAGGTTCTCTTCAAGTTTATAGCTATAGTTTTTGAAGGTATAATTTTGTGTTTTTCCTGATTGAAATTTTATTATTACTATCTTTACCTCTAGGTTCTTAATAAAAACTTAGAATTTTTAGAGTTTCAATACCTATTTTAATGGTGTAACCTTAAAATCTACTCCTCTCTATTCTAATGAGACATTTTTCTTACTACAGTTGGCTTGTAAAGAAGATTCTAAGGCTTTTTAGAACGTGATATTTCATCGCAATTAAATGATTCTTGAACCTCAATTTCTGAATAACTTAAGTTTGCTACGTATGTAACTCCAAACAAATAACAAGTACAAACTGAATAATGGCTTGTTGGGCTCCTAGCTACAATGATTGGTATCATGTAGGTGATATCAAGGGTGTAGACACCCCATTTTTGTCATTCCATCCCTTATTTTTCCTTTTGCCAGGTTTACATAATCACATAAATATTTTTTTGAAAAAACCAAGAAAATCCCAAAAACATAAAAAATTTAAAATATATATAAAAAATACAAATACAATAAAAAAAATGAAGTTAAAAAGATAGAAATTAACAAAAGATGATTAAGCATTTTTATCTTTTTATTTATTTATTTTTTCTTTTGTTGCTTAAAAAGTCACGTGCCATACACGTGGTCTTCCACTTCAGATAGTCAAGCGAGAACGCAAGTAGAAGTCAAAGGAAAAGGCGTGAAAGATGGGGTAGACTCGAATCCAGATGAAGTCTTCTCCAAATCCTTTAATTTTGATGTCAATCTTATCATTATATAACTAAAGATTCATGACTATTGAAAAGATTTACATCAAAAGGATATTAATGAGAAAAGATTAATCTTTAAAAGATAAGAATCGAAACTCATATCCATCAAGATTAATCCAGATCTCGTAAAAGGCAGATTTAATCCTATCTACAAGAGATCATCATGATCTCTGCTAGGAAGGATTGAGGATTAGGAACAAAAGATAAATAAGGCATAATCATCCCCAACAATAGAGAATTGAGAACCATAAGAACTCATCTTTAGAATCAACTGAGTGGAGAAAAATCAATTTCCTTAGAACAAAGGAATCCTTTACAAACCTTTCACATCGACACCGAAACCTAGCCGCAAACCTAAAATCAGAACCAAGAGTACCCTTCGAGACTACTGTTATTGCCAGTCATCATCTTCACTATCATCCCTATGCGCCATGTCACGAGACCCATACCGAGACCAACGAACCACCAGCAAGGGCCAACCTCTCTATTTCTCTCTCTCTGAATGATATCTTCAAGATCCACCATGATGATCTCGATAAAACCAAGAATAGACCACACCAGTGACCTTCGCCATAGAATCTGTCATCCACTTGAACTCAATTCGTGTGCCACATACTAAGTGTGGTTTCATGTACTGTGATTGTGCTTTCCTTCTCCATCAATTATGGTTTGAGTTAGCTATTGTTTTCTTTTGGTCATCTGTTAATGATAAATAAAAAATTGGGAAAACAAAAAAGTCACAATATTTTATTTACAATTTGTTAACTCGGAATGCTTTCATGGGATATTCATGATCTTTGATTTGGCATATTGTGCACATTGTGATCTGTGATATTATCTAGGTGTTACTGGTTGGCTTTTTTAATTGGTAGTGCCACATTTGTGGTTGTTAATCCTGACGAGGCAATAATATGTTTATCATGGATTCGTATTAATATTGCATCTTATTAAAGATTCACCTTTTAAAAATCCACCTCTTTTATGAAAGTTAGATTTCCTTGACCATTGCATGTGTTTCATACATTTTGCATTTGCATATAAAACCCTTTTTGTCACGTAGATCATTTTCATAGATAAAAAAATTAAATTGGTACCTTTTGAAATTAAGGCTTGCATTTAGATATTTTCTAAATATTGAACACTTAAAACTAGGCATCTTAGGATTTTTTCATGAATAAAAATTAATTCAATAAAAAACAAAAACTTGGCAATTTTTGGAGAATAAAATCTATCCACACACTAAAATTTTATAAAATCAAAACGAACTACGATGGTTTGATTCCAGTATAGTGGATACGTAGGCACCTACGAGACAACCATAAAAAATATAAAAATCATTTTTTTCCTCATTATTGCATTTTTTACATTTTTATTTTATTGTTCATATGCTTATAAGTGCTCTTATATTTTAACTAATTTTTTATATTCTCCTAACATTTTTACTAACTTAGCTTATTTTGTTTTCTTTTTTTCAGGAATTCATTGATTTTTTTAAACTAACATTATTACATACTTCAGGTTTTTTAGAACTTAGCAGATTTAGATAATCTTCAACTTTATATTTCTTTTATATGTAAATATATATATTTGTGTAAATAAGAAATAATATATTTCAATTAAGGCCCATTAAATTTTAAAAGCTCATAAGTGGTATCCTTTTTAAGTGTAATAGGCTAGTCCGATTCTAGATCTTTTGGTTAAATGTTTTCTGCAAAATAAATTTTTTTAGAATAGTCAGTGGACTAGTATCTTAAATTAGAGTTAGCCCACCAACTAACTCTAATTTTATTATTTTTCCAACTTATGTTGGTGGCGGCTCCAGAGTTTTAAAATTAAATATTTTAAAGAAATTTTTCAAAACTTTCTTTAATTGTGTCGAGTATCTATATTAAGTGGGTTGGGCTTAATATGGATCCAATTAAAGGAATGAGAAATTTTCAAGCTCGATAGAAATTTGGCAACTTCACTAGGTACTTAGGCTACCCACTAACGGGCTTTTAGAAGTTGATGGGCCTTCTTTCTTTAAATAAAAATAAATAATAATTTAGTAAAATAAGATAACAAATAATGAAAAATGGTAAATATATATATGATATATGTATATATATATAAATAATAGCTGTTGTTTTTTTTATATATTGTTGTATTTTTTTAACATGTTTTTATATTTTATGTGATGGGTGGAACCTAATGGGCTAAGCACGGATGTATATGTTAGATGTGATCAGACCTAGACCACTTAAGATACCTTAGGTGGGGCCCCAAGTGTAGACTTCAGGTGTTGTGGTTTATCCACCGCTTGGGGTTGAAGGGTCACCCCACTCACACTTTAAGTGTTGGCAAAAGCGTGCCTGTTATAAGCGTTTAAGGCCACATTGTGTGAGGACGTATAGAACCCACCCTACATACACCTTAATTATTTTAGACCTATGAATTTGTTCGACTCAAACTAGTTTTTTAATGTGATAATAATATATCAATATAAATATTCTCACTTGAAGCTATTCTAAAATAGGCTTAAGCCCAATCCCGTTTTTTCTTTTTATTCTTATTAATTTTTTTACACACATCATAACTATGTAAATTTATATACATTTGAAAAATAGAATTTTTATATTATTTTTCCCTTATACAATATAAAGTTTAGGTATAATAATTTATATTTATCATGTATGATTATTATATCATTTATCTTGAATAGTATTTTTCCCATTAGGGGCAAAGTAGTATTGAGGCCTACTTTATTAATTTTTTTTAAAACATAATATATACTATAATAATGTGAGATATTTCTGTTATACTTTTATAAAATAAAGATTACATATAATTCGGTAATTATTTCTCTTAGGATACTAGTGAAATAAAATCATGGACCCTTGGCAAATGAAATTCATATGTCATAATCTTATAAATGTTTCAAAGCATACTTGTAAAGTAAAGATCAAGCATTATTGTAAAATAAAATTAATCTACCCCTCATAAAATGAAAATTGTTTATAGACTTTATTTATGTAGTTTTACGTTATTGTATATAATCTCTCATTTTAATAACGAGTTGTAACCTGATTTTTTTTTCTTGTCATTGCGACTTTTAATAAAATGGTGATTTTGTAGATACAACCTTTTTTCCTAAAAAAAAATTATGGCTCGCTCACAAAAAATTATTTTTGTTCAAAACTAGTTTTCTTCCTTAAATCCCTTTTTCTTTGAAATTTTTGTATTAAAAAAGAGTTAAAAATGAAAAATTATAATAAATGACTTTTTCAAATAGGCCTCTCAATAAAAAGCTTGAACCAAAGTTATAATCTTATTAAAATTTTAGAACACATTTTTTCATGTATGGTTATAAAACAAGATGCATATATTAGAGTTATGAATTATGTAAATGTACCTTTATAAAATAAAACTTATGTACTAAATGCTTATAACTAATCTTCATGTATAAAAGAATAATTTTGTTATAAAATTTTTGTTCTCCAGATAATTGTTCTCCCTTATAATTCATCTTAATCTTGAAAAAGAAAAAGAAATGGCAAGTCTAGTAATTATCCAATTTGATTGTAACCTAGACTATAACATAAGAATTTTAATAAATTCACAACTTTGAATACATGATCCTTCGCATTTTTAATAAAGATGGACTAAGCCAAACTTTGTTTTTAATTCTTACTTTTGTCTTCTTAGGCTAACGATAAAAAATAAATAAATAAAAAGAAGTAAAAGAAAAAACCAAAAAAGAAAGATAGATAAAATTAAAGAAAATCAACAGGCTTAGTTCTTAGGTTTCTATTTTATAAATTATCCATTATCATTAGACTATAGGCTTTTATCCTTCATCATCTATGTAAATAGAATTTATCAGCCCATTAGGTTATCAACTTTTTCACTCATTGGTCAGTTGTCTTTCCAATAGGTTATTTCCAATTTGTCACCACTTAACATATTAGGTTACCACTTACCACATCTGTAACATCAAATGTCATCTTTGTAGTAGTTGTCATCTTTGTAATAATAGTTATGAGTCACACATATGATACCTTTGCTAAATTTAAGATAGTGTTAGCTAATTTTGTAATATGAAATTTCCTAACTTTAATTAATAACATATTTTTTTCAAAAAAAAAAAAAACCAAAAAGAGAGGATTTTTCAAAGTAAAAATGATGAGAATTAAAAAAAAAAAACTTTTGCTAACAAATAGAAAATCTTGCAAGGCTTTACAATATTACCTTTAAACAGTCCAACCTACTTTGGAAGCTTAAAGCCATTCTTTGTTAAAGATGTTTGGAATCAACAACTATTGAATGTATGAAGGAATTATCCAAAAGGAATGATGGTGTTTGATGTCAAGTAACTGAGGCTTTATATGTTACCCGGTCTTGCCAAGTTACATGAGGGCAAACCTAAAATGAGTGCAACAATTGTGCTATATTTTCTAATTAAGAAAATGTATCTCATTATTGGAATTATTTAGAATGAAAAGAGGCAAACTATATCCCAAACACTATCCCTAAAGACACATGAAATTTGAGAGACACTCACCATGAGGACAAGACTCGTTCCTTAAAAGAGGTCTGTCTTGTTTGCAATATATAGGTTGAAGTGACGATAGGCATTCATTTCGTTTATCCCAAACACATAGCTATCCCTTGCTAGCCCATTTAAGCCTTTTGAAAGAAGTTTTTATAAAATTCAACCCTATCAAGAACTATCCCACAATGGGGCAATAAGGAGGTATGGGTCATCAATATGGAGAAAGGACAAAACTTCTTTTTGTTTGCCTCAACTTTATCAATTCATAAGTAATGACTACCATGGATGGTTTATTCACTTTGAGATAAGGAAGAGCTCCCATTTCATTCCATTTGGCGCACCACTAAGATTTGAATATAACCTATAGTGAGCTATCATTTCCACTATATTAAGAGCCTGCAAAAAAATGAAGAAAATAAAGCAAGCTAAAGTATGTTGACATCAAAACAAGAGAAGTGATTTATGCCCAAACATAGTGAAGTCAATCTAAAGGAAAGCTCAAAAGATGAAATTTAAACTATCACTCCTGCCCATCTTACCTCCCCTCAAGAGGCCCTTCTAATTAGAGAGAATTTCTTATCTTACGTAATGATTACTCATGAAACTGAGGCAAGCCCATTGCTAGTTTTTCCTAGGTTCTTGACTTGTAAACCTAGGATGGAATAAAAATGAATTCATTTAAAATTGGCATTTAAATCATATCCCTTTTGTTAAAACCTTGACCAAAAGCCTTACGTCAGTGTCCAATATAAAGTCCTATTAGATCAACCAGAGTATATCGCTCACAAGACTGACAAAAAATTTTGGAATCGTAGTTAGGTGTGAAAATAGGCCTATGAGAGTGAGAGAAAGTCCTCTTGGCCTAAACAATCACAAAAATGAGGTGCCTTTTCCTAGATGGAAAATCACGGGGTAAGAATTGAGGAGAATGAGTTTACCCTAGGGCCATAAGAATGAATTCATCTTAGCACTAAGATGTATTTTCAGCAAAAGGAGAGAAAAATAAGTTTAAGTGGAAGCTTTCATCCCATCCGAAAGAATTTTCTTCTCACATCAGCAAAAGTGGAAAGTCATTTTTCCAAAATGTTTCAAAAAGATCACAATTTTAAAACAATTTTCAAATGAGAATTTTGGCTATCCTTCAATAGACTTAGGAGCCTTTGTTATCCGATGTTTTTAGTTATCCTATTAAAAAAAAGATAGGAGCTTTAAATATCCCTTTAGGAAAGAACCTTAGTTATCCTAAATCTTAGGAACTTAGGTTATCTTATTCCCAATCTAGGAGCCCTAGTTATCCCATAGATGATAGGAACTTCAGTTATCTTATTCAGTCCAAGAACCTTAGCTATCCTCAATGTTAGGGACTTTGGTTATCTGGTTTGTAATCCAGGAACTTAGTTATCCGAGATAGTAGGAACTTAGGTTATCTCATCCTTAATCCTAGAATTGTGGTCATCCTATAGATAAGGTAGGAACTTAGGCTATCTTATTCTAAATTTTAAGAACCATAGTTATCCTAAATTTTAGGAACTTTGGTTAACCTATTTAGTCTAAGAACCTTAGCCATCCTAAATTTTAGGAACCTCGGTTATCTTATTTCTTTGAAGCCTTAGTAATCCTTTGCCATTAAACCTAAGAACTTTGGTCATTAAAATAGGAACTTCTCATTCTTTAAGATAATCCAACCATTGCAAGGAGCTCTAGTTATCCTTTGAGAATTCAAGTTATTCCTTTGGAACTTTAGCTATCTTTTGATATATGAAAAATTAGGAACTTTGTTATCCCTAAATTTAATAAAATCTTAGGAACCTTAGTTATCCCTAATTGCAAAGAATCTAGGAGCTTTTATCATCCTCACAAACATACTTTGAAGATCATCTAAATTACTAGGAGCTCAGCTATCCTATGGTTAAAATGAAAAATCAATTAGGAGTAGTCATTGTTCAAACGGTTTAGGAACACAAGTTATCTAAATTTTCAATTACTCTAGTTAACCATTTTAGGAGTGGCAACCATCCTAAGAGATTGTAGTTACCCATTGTAGTATCAATTATCTTTAGGAGCAACCCTATACTAATAAAAATGTTCAAAGCCCATACCCGATAGATGGTAGCCAAATCTTACAAGTCCATACTCGACAGATGGTAGGCAAACCTTGCAAGTCCACACCTGATAGTTAATTAGCGAATCTGTTTCTTTTTCCTAAGTCTACACCCGATAGTTAGGTAGCAAATTAGTTCCTTTTCGTAAGCCCATACCTGATATTTGGTTGGCAAATCTTATTAGCAATCAGCTCATAAAGCCTAGATTTGATAGATAGTCTAATACCCTATAAAGCCTAGGTTTGATAGGTAATCTAGCAATCTAGAAAGCCTAGATTCGACAAATAGTCTAGCACTCTACAAAGCCTAGATTCGACAAGTAGTCTAGCACTCTATAAAGCCTAGATTCAACAGGTAGTCTAGCACTCTATAAAGCCTAGATTTGACAGATAGCCTAGTATTTTAACAAAGCCTAGATTTGATAGGTAATCTAGCAATCCACAAAGCCTACATTCGACAAATAATCTAGCAATCCATAAAACCTAAGTTTGATAAGTAACTTAGCATCAAATCTACAATTTAATAAGAAGCTTAATATTTTAAGTCAAGCCTAAACTCGATAGATAGTTTAGCACTTCCTCTTTGGGTTGAATCAACGGCAAAAATGGTGGTCTTTTTTCCTCTTTGTAGTAAAGTTTTATTCAAACTTCACCACAAAGAGGAGCAGCTGCAGATACCCCATTTTTGCCAACCCATCCCTTATTTTTCCTTCTGCCAGGTTTACAATTTTTGAAAAAACCAAGAAAATCCCAAAAAAAATAAAAAATTTAAAATATATATAAAAAATACAAATAAAATAAAAAAATGAAATTAAAAAGATAGAAATTAACAAAAGATGATTAGGCATTTTTTATCTTTTTTATTTTTATTTTTTTTAGCTACTTAAAAAGTCACGTGACATACACGTGGTCTTCCACTTCAGATAGTCAAGTGAGAACGCAAGTAAGAAGTCAAAGGAAAAGGCGTGAAAGATGGGGTAAACTCGAATCCAAATGAAGTCTTCTCCAAATCCTTTAATTTTGATGTCAATCTTATCATTATATAACTAAAGATTCATGACTATTGAAAAGATTTACATCAAAAGGATATTAATGAGAAAAGATTAATCTTTAAAAGATAAGAATCGAAACTCATATCCATCAAGATTAATCCAGATATCATAAAAGGAAGATTTAATCCTATCTACAAGAGATCATCATGATCTCTGCTAGGAAGGATTGAGGATTGGGAACAAAAAGATAAATAAGGCATAATCATCCCCAACAATAGAGAATCGGGAATCATAAGAACTCATCTTTAGAATCAACTGAGTGGAGAAAAATCAATTTCCTTAGAACAAAGGAACCTTTACAGACCCTTCACGTCGACACCGATATCGAGCTGCGAACCCAGAAGCAGAACCAAGGGTACCTGTCATGCCCCATAGGGTACCCTAAACGTGGCAATCCACCGCATATAATATTAAAGCTAATGAATGACAACCTTAGTCATGCAGGAGCTTTGATATCACATACAAGGCGTGCTTTCAAGATAGTAAGAGACTCACAGGGGTATTACATTTAAGTAGATAATAAAAGCAAGCAAGAACTTATATAAATAAACATGAAACCTTCATTTAAATAATAATTCCTTATATCATCTTAGGAGCATTCCTCCATCTTAAAAGTCTTGTTTCAACTACAAGTAATCATAACTATAACATAAGCCTACTATAGCGATTTTCTTAGAAGTCTATGTTCAAAACTAAATACATGTAACTTCTCCCAAAAAATCCTAGTAGCTTAAGCTAGTACCTGGCATACGGGGCTCCTTGGTGCCAACCAAAGGTAATCATACTTTAACAAAAAGTTATAGGGGTATAAGCAAATCTAGCTTAGTGAGATAATTTCATCTACAAGACATTTCCATAAATCAAACAAGTATTTAAACAATCATATGAGAATGCATGTAAACCCCGGGAATTCTCAGTAGCTAGAAAACCCCAGGAGTTGGAGACGAAACCCTAATCCGATCAGATTGAGTTTAGTGAATAGAGCCTAGGAACCCTAAATCCGGCTTTCCTTCGGTTTCATAGTAAAATAAATAAATTGGAGTGAATGAGTTTGAATTGTTGTTCCAAAGTACATTTCAAACCTTTGAAAGTTTTAAATTCGGGAATTTTTCAGTTCCGGGCCTTCCCGAGCCCAATTACGGAAAAGCGTGCCCCGGGCCACGGATTCAGAAAAATATTCGGAATATTCATTAGAACCGTAATTTTATAAGGATTCCAAAAATATCAATTTCATAATTTTCCGAGCTATAAAGATTACAGTTATAGCTTTTCCCGTGTTTTCGGAACAACCGGTAAAGTAGATGTCTTGTCTACTATTCACAAGTACAACCTACACTACACACTACCCATACCCTATTCTTACATCCTTACAACTACTCATTTCAATTTTCTTTTCCAAGAAATTTTGTCTTTTAAATAATTATTACATTTATTACATTTTCATTTACTAAATTACAAAAAAATCAAATTTTAAACACACACACACACCCCTTACATGTTGGCCGGCGCCCCCCCCCCCCCCCCCCCCCCCCCCCCCCCCCGCCCTTTTGTTTCCCTCTCATTGAATTTATTTTGCTATATTTTTACTAACTAAACCCTAAATCACTTGATATATATACTTATTTTTCTCTCTCTCTCTTCATTTTCTTCTCATTCAAAATTGAAAAAAGAGAAAACCTCTCTTCCTTTCCTTCCCATTTGTGCCGAGCATCCCCCTCCCTCTCCCTCTTGCACTTTCAACTTCAAGCTCCTCCATTTCTACCTTAGATCCTCCATTGGTATGTGTATGTGAGCCTTGTTCTTCCTATTCTTGTAATGGCAAAGGTATACCTTGTGTATTTCCTCATCAAAACCCTATGATGCTCATGCTAGGGACATGGAAATGCATGAACAAGGATGTCAAGCCATCACAAGACATGGATCTAGTGTTTAAATGCATTTTGTTAAGATTTCATGTTGTTCATGCATATAAAGTAATGACCTTGTATTTATATTGATGTTCATGCCATGAGATTCATGTTATGTACATCATATGTAGTAGATCTAAGGTTTAGACCTCCACCACTTTATGTACATGCATGATCATAGGTTCATTTTTGTTTATGTGCTTTATTGATCATAAAAATGAGGTCTTGTTCATGTATAGAGATGCTAGATAGTATATCTCCACATATAGATGGCAAGAACATTGAAAAAGGAAGGACTTTGTCAAATATGAAAAGTTGAAAATTCGGATGATATGGAAACCCTACCTTGAAAGCTACCAAAATCATTTTTAAACTCATATTTCATAAGAAAAATGAAGGGTATGTGTAATAGACAAGTTGAAGGAATTATTTTCATGAGTTTAGATGAGTTTAGGCATAATAAATAAGGAAAACAAGAGGTGAAGTTAGATGAAAAGTGTTGACTTTAAGTGTAGTCAAATTCGTAACTTTGTGAATGCCTAATTAAACACTTAGTATTTAAGTCTAAAATGGATATTTTATAAGCTAAATGAGTCCTTAGATAATGTATACATTGAAGCCCAATTTTTAATGCATTAGACTAGATTTCCCTTAAGAAAAATGTAAGAAAAGAAAATTTGGAAAATTCGGATTTTTACAAAGCTTATTCGAAAACATGTTTACCAAATGAAAAATGTGAATTTTTGTGCATGAATGGAGGCCATGACTATTATAGACTTGAGAACCTATTTTTAGTTAAATAATAAGTAGATTACAAGATTAAAAACCAAAGAAACCCTAAGAGTATAATGTGGGAAAATAACTTCTTAGAATTAGCCTTTATGAAACTTTCCCCAACACTTAGGAGTTCCTAAGAGTTTGTTACTACAAAAATCATCATAACCATGCACATATTGAGTTCATTACATAGCATACACATTAGTAGTTCATTCCTAAATCATTCATGCATGAATCACTAACTAGGAACATTTCTTATCAAAAGCAAAGCACATTTTCAAAGTTGGATCAATTGCGGAACAGAACTGATCCCCTGTTCCGTGACCCTATTATTTTCAAAACTTGGATTTAATACTTGAATTAGATAGATCTTTCGAAGTAGATGAAGATCGATATAAAGTTTGCGAAATTCCGAGTTAAAATGACCAAGTTATGGCCGTTTTAAGTCGGAACTTCCAAAAATAGCGAGAAATCCGAATTCAACTAGTCTAGATGTATAGTTTGATTTAATTACATGGTGAGAATCTCATAGGGATTATTCTTGATTGGTAGGTGATTCCGAGCAGGACGACTCTCTACCACCCGATTATTATTATTAAGGAGTTTGGTGACCCATGGCCGAGTGAGTTACTTCCACTCTCAATTAATGCTTGTGAATGTAATGTAGTGGCACTAGTGATGTAGGCAAAGATAAAAGGAATTGTACAAGCATGATGGGGTATGTGGGAATTATTTATGTTGTGAATTGTTGATATGTGAAATGGAGCTTAAGGCATATCGAAACCGGGTGTTAAGATATTGATTGTTTTATTAGAATCATATGATGAATGTCTGCGTATACTTGTTGGTCACTTAAAAGAATCGAATTAATGACTATTCGACTCCGACTATAAACTGAGTTCATTCATGTCACAATGGGGTTGGAGCATTTGCATTGGTTGGTTTTTCGTGACCCATAAAACGAATGTGAGGTTAATCGTGATCCATAAAACGAATGTGAGGTTAATCGTGATCCATAAAACGAGCTTTTAATCAGTTGACCGTGAGCTTAAACGGCGTCGTACCGCAGGATTCGTTAATCTGCTAACCCGGGATGGAGGGCGCAAGTCCATCCACATATGATTTCCGGTTGGTCATATGTTTGATGATTTCATTTGTATGGTGCATACACTTGCTTGCTTGAATAATCACTTGTTTGAATGATTGTATCTAATTGCGTTATGGAAGTATTACTCACTAAGCTAGTTAGCTTACGCCCGATAGTGTTTATCTTTTGCAGCATGAGTTTATATGGCTTAGGCCAAGACAAGCCACAGCGCAGGTACCGGAGATAGGAGTTTCCCATAGAAGTTTGATTCATTTCTTTTGTATAGACTTCCATTGGAAACTAAGGACTCTGGATGACTGTAATAGACTGTTATTCTTTTGCGGGGGAATGCCCCTTAGATTTTGTAAACCTTAAAAATTTATGCGTTTTGATTTATTATCTATGGCTAATGAATGCCTTGTTAAACTGTTAAACTCCATTTGTTGAAGTATTCTATTGTCGTAAGGGAACGCTTTACATCTACTTAAGACTTTCGAAGGCCCCGGTTAGGGAACTCGAGAGTCTTACTTAGTATGTGGCGGACTGTTACGTTTAGGATACCCTACGGGGCGTGACAATGCACCAAACTTATGTACAAACAAAATACACAAGATTAACCGGAAATCATATGTAGCATGGATTTTACGCCCTCCATGTCGGGGGTTGGGAGGTTACAGGCCCATACGACTATCAATATTTGCAGATTTGCTGGCTCCTACTTACCCTGTAGATTTTCTAGCCCCTACTGGCCCATGTAGACTTTCCGGCCCCTACTAGCCACCACTACAACTTCCTCATTTCCCCACAAGAGAAAAGTAGTGAAACAAATGTGACTCACGAATATGATATGCATGAATTATTTTCAATATAAGTTTAACCACATAATGTGAGTTCAAGTTAAAGGCAATAAAAAACGATATTCATCATATCAATGCAAGAATCACAATTTACTTATCGATTCCTCTTTCGATATTCTTAACTTATATTCAACCAATCATAAATTTAAATCACGCAATACTTTTATCTTTTCCTTAATTTCTAGTGCTACTAATTACAAGCACAAATAAGGAAATGTAACTTAGTAAAGGATTAACTCACTCCATGTCGGTCGATCCTAATCGAAGTAGTCTTCCGGGAAAGTGATCTCGGTTCCTCCTTCACCTAAACAAGATGAAAAACCCAAAATGAGTTTTTCATAGGATTTCTATTCTTGAAGATTCTAAACTTTTCTTAAAATCGCGGTAAAATCGTATAGGAGGAAATTCCAACTTAAAATGGCCATAACTTGCTCATTTTAACTCGGAATTTCATATATAATTATACCGTTTTCTACCTATTCGAAAAGATCTACCTATTTCTAAACTTATTTTCATCGAACTAAGTCGTTTGGGTTTTGAAAAAGTGGCGAGCAGATTCACCTCGAATTTTTGTAAACTTGATTTCCTTCTTTTATCCAAAGCTTATTTTGAAGAGATAGGTATTATAATAGCTTGTAAAACCTTTGAAATGTATATATACATATTAATTAACTCATATCGAATGTATGAAGTTAATAAAGTTTCTCAAGAAAAAGTAAAGTCTTTTAAGGATTTTTTTTGGAAAGTGAGTACTTTTGAAATATTCATCTTTTGAAAATATCTTAAGTTATTTCAAATGAGTATTTTTCTTTTCCTAAATTTTATACCCGTAATCTCTTTAAATTCCTAAGAAATGATTTTATTTTCTAAGCTTAGTTTTCAATACTTTTGAAAGTAATAACAATTCTATATTCATAGAAATAATTTCTTGGTTTCTTGAGATCATTCTATTTTGATGAAAACAATTTCTAGCATTTGATGAAAAAGTGAAGTTGTTGTAAAATCTTTGTTTATTTCAAAAAGTTCTCTCTATATATGTTTATGAGCTCCTCTAGATTTCTTACAAAAGTTTGTTTAGAAAATCACTTCCTACTTTTATTTTTAGAAAAGAATGTTTACGAAAACCTTTCCTCATTTATTTTGTTGAGACAAAAGTCATTATGTTCATGCATGAATATGAATTATAAAGTTATGAAAACATAAAGAAACATAATAACTTCAAAGAATAAGCTAGTAAATAAATAAATCAAGTATTGAAACCTTAGCTTCATCAAGGTATCCCAGGACTAAGAAAAGACTAGTCCCATTAAGAAAAAGAAAATGTTTTGACTTGATGAGGACAAGTCTAAGACTAGAAGGACTAGTCTTAAAAACAATATGAAAGTAAATAAATTGCAAAACAAATGAGCTTATATGCTCTAAAAGATATATATAGCTACATATATATATTTAGATAATTATATGTATAAAAGTAACATAAAGAAATTAGATCATGAACAAAAACAAAGTATGAACCTATTGTTGCTTTCTTTAACCTTCATGGTTTAGAAAACACACACTAAGCTCATACTAAGTAAATGAACATAAAGAAGACTTGAAGAAATATTACCTAAAAGAACTAAACTTGAGAGAACTCTTGGGAGAGAATTCTTGTAGAATTTTGGGAGAGTAACTTTAGTGTATGAAAGGTGTGAAAGAAGTGGAAAGAAGAGGGGGTATTTGTTGGAAAATGTGGGAGGTTAATTGTGTTAATTAAATAAATGAAAATAAAACAAATTGGAGAAGGGAGAGGGACATGGCCGGCGCAATTAGGAGTGTAGAGGGGGAGAGAAATTTATTTTTTTGTATTTTTGTTAATGAAAAGTAAGATATAAAAGATGTGAAGTTGTATTGGAAATGAAAATTATAAGAAATAGAGGTATGGGTTGTAAGAGTAGGTTGTAAGAAAAAGTAGAGATAGATAAATAGTGTAGAATAGTAGTAAATAGTGTAATGTAAAGTAGACATGACAATTTAAGTACCGGTAGTAAGAAAATACGTGTATAAATGCGATATCTGATATTTTTAGCTACCGAAAAATTATAAAATTGATATTTTTGAAAATATTATATTTTTACGAGTCTAACGGTATATTCAAAATATTTTTACTATTCCAAGCCTTGAGACATATTTTTCAAGAACTGTGTCCGATCGGGTTCAAAACAAGTCGCGGTTTTACTAAACTGATCTTTTTAAGCTTCTTTAGATAATTACAAACAATTCTACCCACTAAACTCTTTCTTACTTTCTTAGGGTTTCTTAAACAGGGATGTCGAACTTGAACGGTTACGATAGATTAGGGTTTTATTGACTTTAGAAATCCGGTTGACTTATAATTAGGGTTTAAGCTTTAATTGATTACAAAACTTCGGAGGTTTACAACCTACCCCATCGAGACCACTGTTATTGCCAGTCATCATCTTCACTGTCATCCCTATGCGCCATGTCACCAGACCCATACCGAGACTAATGAACCACCTGCAAAGGCCAAACTCTCTCTCTCTGAATGATATCTTCAAGATCCACCACGACGGTCTCGATAAAACCAAGAATAGACCCACCAGTGACCTCCGCCATAGAATCCATCATCCGCTTGAACTCAATTCGTGTGCCACATACTAAGTATGGTTTCATGTACTGTGATTGTGCTTTCCTTCTCCGTCAATTATGGTTTGAGTTAGCTATTGTTTTCTTTTGGTCATCTGTTAATGATAAATAAAAAATTGGGAAAACAAAAAAGTCACAATATTTTATTTACAATTTGTTAACTCGGAATGCTTTCATGGGATATTCATGGTCTTTGATTTGGCATATTGTGCACATTGTGATCTGTGATATTATCTAGGTATTGTTAGTTGGCTTTTTTAATTGGTAGTAATGCCACATTTGTGGTTGTTAATCCTTACGAGGCAATACAAAATTCCAAAAATCATATGTTTATCATGGATTCGTATTAATATTGCATCTTATTAAAGATTCATCTTTTCAAAAATAAAAAATCCATCTCTTTTATGAAAATTAGATTTCCTTGGCCATTGCATGTGTTTGATACATTTTGCATTTGCATATAAAACCCTTTTTGTCACGTAGATCATTTTCATAAATAAAAAAATTAAATTGGTACCTTTTGAAATTAAGGCTTGCATTTAGATATTTTCTAAAAATTGAACACTTAAAACTAGGCGTCTTAGGATTTTTCATGAATAAAAATTAATTCAATAAAAAACGAAAACTTGGCAATTTATGGAGAATAAAATCTATCCACACACTAAAATTTTATAAAATCAAAACGAACTACTATGGTTTGATTTTGCTATAGTAGATACGTAGGCATCTACGGGGCAACCATAAAAAATATAGAAATAATTTTTTTCCTCATTATTGCATTTTTTTACATTTTTATTATATTGTTCATATGCTTATAAGTGCTCTTATATTTTAACTAATTTTTTATATTCTCCTAACATTTTTACTAACTTAGTTTATTTCGTTTTTTTTTTTTCAGGAATTCATTGATTTTTTTAACTAACATTACATACTTCAGGTTTTTTAGAACTTGGTAGATTTAGGTAATCTTCAACTTTATATTTTTTTATGTAAAATATATATTTGTGTAAATAAAAAATAATATATTTCAATTAAGACCCATTAAATTTTAAAAGCTCATAAGTGGTATCCTTTTTAGGTGTAATAGGCTAGCCCGATTCTAGATCTTTTGGTTAAATGTTTTCTGAAAAATAATTTTTTTTAGAACAGTCAGCAGACCAGTATCTTAAATTAGAGTTGGCTCACCTAATTAACTCTTATTTTATTATTTTTCCAACTTATGTTGGAGGCGGCTCCAGAGTTTTAAAATTAAATATTTTAAAGGAATTTTTCAAAACTTTCTTTAATTATGTCGAGTGTCTATATTAAGTGGGTTAGGCTTAATATGGATCCAATTAAAGGAATGAAATTTTCAGGCTCGATAGAAGGTTTATGATATTTTCTTTTGTTCGAGATCAATAACAACCAAGGGAAGAAATTGAAGATGAGCTTATGGTGTGTTCTTTTTATATAAAAATAGGACACTTGCAAAGGCACTTCACCTTTTGGATTAAGTGTTCAAGATAGGAGTGTTTTTTATGCTTCTATATGTACTGCCATTGGCTTCAAGCACAACTCCAAACCCTTTAATTACGTGTGGAGTTGTTACTACTCCATGTGTGTATGTGCATTTTAAATATGGTTGAGAATGAATAAAAGCAGCATGAGAGAGGTGCCACTATGTCTATTTTCCATTTTGTTGTTGTTAAACCATGTATGGGTATGGTG